>VXBP01000089.1:0-12057 GCA_013400115.1 Rhinopomastus cyanomelas | reverse complement strand
TTTAGACACCAGACCTAGCAGCTAGATATAGGAGGTTTTTATCTCGGAGAGGAAAAAGAGTTCTGGGGCAGGAGCTGGCATGGTTCATTCAGAAAACTTTAATCTAGATTCTAGTGGGGGTGGTATAGTAGATGGGCGAGCATGATTGGGACAGAGCTCTGGTCTTCATGAAAACCAGGTGGCCACTTGCTGTCCTAGGGTGAAATCAGAACGCTCAGCTCGCTCCCTGCAATGCCTGTACATCAATGAACGTTGCATGGGGAATAAGCAGGAGAAGTTACAAATCTGTGTCCAGTCAGGTGATTATGATTTGGTAGCAATTACGGAGACCTGGTGGGACAGCTCACATGACTGGAATGAGGTCATGGACGGCTATGTCCTTTTTAGAAGAGACAGGTCAGCAAGGTGGGATAGAGGAATTGCTCTCTATGTGAGAGAGCACCTCAAATGTATTAAGTTCTGTCCAGAGGCAGAAGAAGAGACAGCTGAGAGTTTGTGGGTGCAGATTAAGGGGCAGGCTGGCATGGGTGACACTGTTGTGTGTGTCTATTCCAGGCCACCAGATCAGGACGAGGAAGTTTCTGAGGTCTTCTACAGGCAGCTGACAGCAGCCTCACAGCTGCAGGCCCTGGTTCTCGTGGGAGATTTTAACTACCCAGACATCTGCGGGAAGACCTACTCAGCCAGCCACCCACAGTCCAGAAGGTTCCTCAAGTGCATTGGTGAAAATTTCCTGATGCAAATGGTAGAAGAGCCCATGAGGAGAGGAGTACAGCTGGATCTTGTATTCTAGAGCAAGGCAGGACTGGTTGAAGCAGTGAAGGTTGAGGGTTGCCTTGGTTGCAGTGACCATGAGATGGTGGAGTTCAGGGTCTCGTGTGGTTAAACAGAATACCTAGGAGAATCAAAGCCCTGGACTTCAGGAGGGCCTACTTTGGCCTTTTCAAGCAATTGCTGGGGGAAATCCCATGGCACAGGGTACTGGTAGGTAAAGGACCACAGGGTAGCTGTTTAACATTCAAAGACTACTTTCTTGAAGCAAAAGAAAAGAGCATTCCAACAAGAAATAAGTCAAGGAAGGGAGCCAGAAGACTTGCATGGTTAAACGGGGAGCTGCTGGGCAGTCTCACCCCAATCGCAGGAAAGGTGAGAGGATAATTTGTTCTAGAGGCCGTATCCAGGCACATCAAGGACAGGAGGGTCATTAGGGACAGTCAGCATGGCTTTACAAAGGGAAAGTCATGCTTGACCAACCTGATAGCCTTTTATGAGGGCACAACCAGGTGGATAGATAATGGCAGAGTGGTGGATGTGGGCTATCTTGACTTGAGTGGGGCATTTGACACAGTCTCCCATAACATTCTCGTAGCCAGACTGAGGCAGTGTGGTCTAGATTATCGGGTAGTGAGGTGGATGGTGAACTGGCTGCAGGATAGGAGTCATAAAGTAGTGGTCAATGGGACAGATTCTGGTTGGAGGCCTGTATCTAGTGGAGTGCCCCAGGGGTCAGTGCTGGAACTAGTCCTGTTCAATGTATTCATTGGTAACTTGGATGAGGGATTGGCATGTACTGTCAGTAAGTGCACAAAGCTGGGTGGTGTCACTGACACCCCTGCAGACTGTGCTGCCATTCAGCAAGACCTGGGCAGAGAGAAATTTAATTAACTATAACAACAGTAAGTGTAGAGTATTGAATTTTTGGAAGAACAACCCCAGATACCACTATAGGCTGGGAACTGTATAGCTGTTGGAGAGTAGTTTAGGAGAAAGGGACCTGGGTGTCTTTGTGTNAATCCCTAATGATTCTATGATTCCATTATTCTATGAAGTGAAGTTGTAGATGCGTGGGGATCGGGCTCTACTCCCAAGCAACTAGTGATAAGACAAGATTGCAGGTCCTGAAGCTGCGTCAGGGGAGGGTTAAGTTGAATGTTAGGAAGCACTTCCTCATGGAAAGGATGATCAGACACTGGAGTGGACTGCCCAGGGAGGTTGTGGATTCCCCATCCCTGGAGGTGTTTAAGAAAAGACTGGATGTGACACTTAGTGCCATCATCTAGGTTGTGGTGATGTTAAGTCATAGGCTATACTTGATGATCTTAGAATTCTTTTCAAGCCTTAATAATTCTGTGTGATTCTGTAAGTAAGAAGTGTAGATAGTTCTTGATTTCTCAGGTGAGGTTTTTTTTTTCTTTGTATGCTAAAACTGGACCATGAAAATATAAACAAATATTTATAAATAAATATCAGCTATGTTATTTCATGAAGAGATTGATGGGCCAGTTAACTCGATCTAAATCACCAGCTGCACCACACACACTAAGTCAAAGAAGGGCAAATATTTAATATTAAATGTTTAGTTGAAGTACTAACTTTGTATCTGCAAAGAGAATGCATTTGGTAAGAAGAGACTAGTTTCAGCCACTGGCGATGGATGAAATCCAAAAATTACAGGGAAAAAAAGGAGAATTATTCAACAAATGTGCAAACAAAAATCATACACATTTTAATAAATTATGCAAAATTATCTTTTACCTGATTTTATAACATTTTGGTTATTCTTTATTCATGTAAAAATAGTGAAAATGTCTGAAATACTTAAGACTGTGCAATTATACGTCAATACCAACAAGATAAATTAATTTTAGCTACTTTCAGAGGTTTTAAAGAAGGGAAGATGTTCTGAGGTTAGGGGAAAAGGGGGGGGAAAGTATAATTTCCTGAACAAATAAAAGAAAAAGAGGAAAAATGATTGCTTTCTGGTGTCAACCATTACAGATTTATTTTTTTACTAAAAGATCTTGAAGAAAAACAATTTTTGTATTAAAAGTTGTGACATTTCTTCCTGTGTGACTTGATGTAGGTGATCCTGCTATGTCAGGGGGATTGGACTAGATGATCTCTCAAGGTCCCTTCCAATCCCTAATGATTATATGATTCTATGATTCTATGAAAATCATGTTTGTACTGAAAAATTAATCACATGTATCTGTCATTTTGAAATAGTGAAACTGTCTTATGATTGAACTAAGAAGCAGAGGACAATTCCCTTAACTTCAGAGAGAATTACACTTTGAACACACTTCATTTGGGACACATAAAATTCTACCACATTTTGACTCAGCCAGCAGGAATTATATTCAACATTATGCAGCTGCCAAGTCTTCAATTTATGTTCAGAGAGGATTTTTTCCTTACTGGAATCTACTGAAAGCCCATAAAGTTTAGTATCTCCTAGAGAAAAGCACAAATTACTGTAATGGAGCCAATCAGTTCTGCTCTACTGCACTTAGGCAGGAGGTTTACTTCCTAAAGATCAAGTAACATCTTAAAACGTGGGTAACTTGCATCTCACATAGAATGTCGATCCATAAACGCTATAATTTCTCTCCATGCAAAACTGTAAATCAGACCTTTTAAAGAACTTAGTGTAGTACATACTAGTGTCATATTTTCATGTAAACTTGACAAGGGATTAAGAAAGTATCCCATTATTTCACTGGCTGCAATTCTATGCAAAATCATCCAGCTTCACAAAAGGATTCGAACATAGAACATGTCAAATAGCCAGCTCTTCCAACGCTTGTTTCTATACTGGACCCTGAACACCAGGGATTTATGAAAACATATCAATTATTCATATCTTTAAAAAAATCTGCTAACAGTACTGTATCTGTATACAGGGTGACCCAAGCAAGCCTGGTGTAATGTCCTCATCCCTGGCTTTTATAAATATTGTCTGCTAATTTGAGCTGTACTAGAATTTTACACCAGAGAACACATTACAAGTATTTGATTCCTTGAACCATAACTAGAAATAAAATACCTTGCTGCTGTGAGATTACTAATTTAGTGAAAGTTCTTATTCAGCTTTACTTTACTTATTAATCAAATCTATCTCTGCCTAAAGATTTTCAGCGAAAGTTGCATTAGTCGCCTAAGAAGGGATTAAGAGCTGTATATACTCAGAGATACGTCTGAAACACTGGCCATTATATTAGTCAGCATTAGCAAACACAATTACTGTCATTCATATCCACTAAAAGCTTTTCTCAAAGGTTTCCTTTTCTTTCTTAGAAGGGCTGTTGAAAAGAACAAAGTGAAGAAGAAAAGTATGGGGAGGAAAGAAGATATTGCAATTTTAATTATTCTATATAATTATACATTGCTGTTTACAAAGTCTGGATTTTATAGGAAGCAGGGCTTCTTTTTAAGCCCAGCTGCAGTCTAGTGATAACCATCATAATTTACAATAAGAAATATGTGAAACTTGTAGTCCACTTGATAGCCTGAGATATATACAAATTCCAGTCTCTGGCAGAGAGAGAATTAAGTTTCTACCTGATACTGATGCAAGGTCACAATGCTTTCTCCAATAAATTGGTGATGTAGGTAGTAAAGCTTCTCTTGACACTTCCAGTCTTATAAATTCCTGTAATCACATAGAATCACAGAATGGGTTGGACAGATCTTAAAGATCCTTTAACTGGAATCTTCTTGCCATGGGCATTGACAGCTCTCACTAAATCAGTTTGCTAAAAGACCCATTCACGTCCAGGGATGGAGCAGCCACTTCTTCTCTGGACAACATTTCCAGTATTTTCTTCCTAGTAATTAAACTCCATCTAACTTCTTTTAGGCTTAAACTGTTACCCCTTGCCCTCTCACTGATAAAGAGTTCCTCATAATCTTTCTTCTAGGCACACTTCAAATACTGAAAGGCCACAACAACATCTCCTTGGAGCCTTCTCTTCTCCAGGCTGAAAAACACCAACTCTCTCAGGCTGTCTTCACAAGGGAAGTGCTCCAGCCTTCTGATCATCTTCATGGCCCTTCTCTGGACTGCCTAAAGCAGGTCCATGTGTTGTGCTGGGAGCCTCAAAGCAGAATACAGTGCTCTAGGTGAGGTCTCCTAAGAGTGGAGCAGAGGGAAAGAAACACCTCTCTGCAACTGCTGCCTATTTTCTTGTGATGCAGCCCAGAATACAATCAGCCTTCTAGTCCTTCTGTTCAGGGCTGCTCACAATCCACTCATTACCCAGCCTGTATCTGTGTTTGGGATTGCCCCAACCCAGGTGCAGGACCTTGCACTTGGCCCTCATACAGTGAGGACAAAAACTAAGATACTCATCCTTACATCACCTGCTATTTTAGAAAGAAAAGTGTGCTCAGGGAGATGCAAGGAGCCATGGGACATTCTGGAAAGTCCCAGGTTTGAAACTATGAGGTCCTCAGTGTAAATGTTTGTCTGACTATAATGGAAACACAACAAGAAAAGTCCTTGTTCTGTCCTCATGTAGCTTTTCGAAGTGGATACTGAGAAACTCAGGAGTGCTATTTCACAGGGAACATGAAGACGTCATCCTATTGTTTGCTCTCAGCCAGACTGAACAAGAAGAGCAAAAATCTTGAGCTAGTAACAGCATTCCTGTCAACAGAATATGGAACTTATTTTATGTATCTTCATACTTTGATTGTCTCTCAGCTTTGGTTCCTGCAAACCTCAGATTGCAGTCCTACAATCCGAGCAACACCTGCTGCTCTGATTTGATTCTCTCACACATCCCTTCATTGTTTGTTTATAGCGTGTCCTTGGATGCTGATCAGCTTTTAGCTTCTTTGGGATGGCGAGCAGATTAGTATACAGTGCTCTGGACCCAAACATAAAATTCAAGCTCCTAGTCTTAAGATGTTTTAAAAGCCATCTGACAAGCTCTGAAACTTACTTACTTACTATGGAGAACACATATACAAACCCCTGCTTTAACAAATGGTGTGTATGTACAAAACTTAGTTACCTACACACAGAGTTGATTAATTTTTCCTTATGTTAGTAAAATTGTTTATATACACACACAGAAGAATAATGTTCTTTAGGTATCAGAAAAAGCTGATGTGATTCCCACAGGTTTGTTGCGCTTTAACCCCTTACCAAAGCCTTAATCCTCTGTCTTTTCTGTCCATGCTTCTGAAACAATTATGATCATTCACACTACTGATTTTTTTTTTTTAGATTCTGCCTGCAGGGAGTGCCAGTTATTCTCTTTCTTTAATTATTTCAGTTTCAGTTAATAATCCTGTGTAATCAATATAATATTTAATCCATCTCTAGAATAAGATTAAGGCATCGTAAAGCACACAGTTTCACCGCCACAGGATTAGAAAAGGACAAGCTTCAGTCACAATTGTTACCTACAAAAACACCATTTCAAGACAAACTCTTGGCCACATATAGGATTTTTTTTTGATGGGAAGTGTATGCTACCAATTCTACCTGTTTCACTTAATCCTGCACAGCAATCAGTTGCAGAGAATGAAGAGAATTGTACATCTGAAATGAGTTTGGCCTGATTGTTCATGTGCTTTTGGTTAACGCTGAATAGAACCTGCATTTCAAGGATATTGCACTGGTGTCACCAGCCCAATCGGAGCATAGCTGTTGTATGGTTTCACCCCCTAAGGATTATTCATATTTTACAGAGCAAAATAGCAGCTCTGCAACACATTTAGCCTTCACTGTATACACGTATCACTGTTGTTTTACTCTTTACTGCCTACCCACAAACCATTTGTGTCAAAGTCAGTAACACCAGGAGGGTCAGAATACATCTCAAGCTGCAGAAAGAATGAGTGGTGCATTTACACTACAGGGCTACACTCAGGCAGGGCAGTCTATGAGCAGTAATTTTAAGCCTTTCTTTCCTCAAGACTTCTACACTTCTAGCAGTGTTTGTGATGCACTTCAGTATTGACGATCACCATGTCTTAACTATGCAGTGGTATGGAAGATAAACTCTAGAGAAGACCACCGCTCACAAAACCTAAGAAGTCAATTTTCTGTAGCGTCTCCCCTTTTGTGGCACTACAGACAAATTAGAAATGAAACGTCATAGAATCATAAAATCATCAAATCTGACTATCCACCCTGCACTACTCATCCATCTCCTGAAACACCCCATCTGCCTGGTTCTTTTAACTCTTTCATGGATGGTGCCTCTACCTCTTCCCTGGACAGCCTGTTCCAAAGCCTCCCTCCTCTCTCTTGGAAGAATTTTTTTTTTTAATGTCCAATGTGTCAGATTAGTAGCTTTTCAGCATTGCAAACTAAACTGACTTCCACAACAATGGGTGGTAAAAGACATAACAAAACTGTGTCTAGTCTAATGTTCATCTGAGAAAAGGTAGATACCAATATGATGTCTTGAACTCACCTATTTAATCCAATGAAACAGTTGGAGAATGCACCTCTTTCCCGTCATAAATAGCTTTGAACTAACTGGAACTATAAAACAAGCCTGAGGAGGGAGTCGATATGGGGAAAAACAGTGACACTGAAGACAGAAAACCCTGAAAAGCAGAACAGTGAAAAAAGACACAATTTGTATGGTATTTTCTGAAAAAAAAAAAAATCTTTCAAACCTAAAGAAAACAGTGTGCCTGTCATATGTCCTGAAAAGGAATGCTCTCAGAACTGTTCAGGAGCTTAGCTGAATCCAGCCTTCCTTGCCCTTGACCACTGTGGCAAGCTGCTGTGTGTTGCTACAATGCTGTCAGGTTAAATTCAAGCATGGCTGAACTTCATGGATGAAAGAATATGCTGAGTGCATGGCATTTGTATAATGAAGAGCAGATTCATTTTAGCAATGGGAATAGTGAGAGAAAACAAAACATTTTGTGAAACAGATACAAAATAATCAAACTAAAAATATTGTTTCCTCTTCACAAGTTACTCTTTTTTTTTTGATTCAGCAGGTGAAATGGAATACTATTAGATGATCAAAAAAGATCAGTCTTAGTTTTGGTTGTTGGGGCTGGTTTTTTTTCCTCAAACTCTCATAGCTTTTATACAAAGCCCACATTTTTTCACGAAACTTTTACTTGTTCTTGCCCCTTCAGAAATGGAAGTATTGGAGCTTATTTGTTCAGATGTTCTTAATTCCCATAGCCATTTTTGTAACCAGTGTTTACCTCTTTTTAGTAAAAAAGCCCTTTAGTATATACTACTTCTTTTAAGTATCTTCCCCTCTTCCCTTGAGATCATGTTAAACTCATTCAGCAGTCAGCCTGTCAAGGATACACCTATAGAGCCCCAAGTCCCAGGAGAACAGCTGAGGTGGGTACACTGTGTTGAATCTGGCTTCCAAACAGCATCTCATAAACTCTGTCTGTATCATAATGCCACATGAAAAGGAGCCTCACATCTGGCTGGACAACATGTTTCTGCATCTCTGCAGACAGCCAAGATTAATAAAGTGTTAACCACTACATTTTCTACAGTAAATCTATTCATTAGAAGGAGGAGAAGCAGCATAAGTTCACCACAAAAGACTGCCAAAACAAAGCAAATGAAATAGAGTTATCAATGTATAAGGAGCAGGCAGGGGTTGGTTGAAAAGAGGTACATTTTCATGCATGCTGTGGGGCTGGGAACTCTTTTCAAAGAAAATAAAATTGTCAGTGAGTGGTACTTAGCACAGGTGTAATTAACAAGAACAAGGAAATAGTATTTCAATTGTTTCTCTTTAATTATTGTCAAAAGCCCTCATCTTTCATGCTTCAAATCAAATCTGTAACCAAAGAAATTGTGTTCATTCAATGTACGCAGTGATAAGTGTATTTGGCTTTAATGTTGAGAAGATATTAATTTCTAGTGTGATTATGGTGACTTCCCCTCCTTCTTAGTGCAGAAGATGGTCTTAAAATAGTAATTAAAATAATAATAATAAAACCCCAAACCAAGAATTCATAGGTGGAGGTCAACAGTAAAATTTGAAGTTTGACTATCACAAAAAAATTTAAAATGAAAAGACCTGTAATGGAACAACAGAATTGTTGAGGCTGGAAAAGACATCTGAAATCAAATCCATCCTAATGTCATGGTTACCTGAGGTCCATGCCTGGACTTCTAGCTGTGCATGGAAATTCCTGAGGTGCTGTGCTGGTTCCATCTGATTGGATGAGACCTTTCTTATTAATGTGCTTCTGATGGGAGAATTCACTAACCAATTGTAAGAGATGTCATAAAACCCAAGCAGTTTCATAAATGCAGACTGCAGATGCTAATGGAAAACTACACAGGCAAATCCTGGAACGAATACCCTCTGGCACAGCTTTCCTGAAACTTACGTAAGTAATGCAAATCTGAACAGGAACCCGAAACAAAGCTACAAGAGGAAAATATATCGTGCTGTATGCTTCAACAGTTTAAATAAGTTGAATTGTATGTTGAAATTCTAAAAATGTTTTTTTTTACTGTGAATTAGCTGTCAACGGTTTGAATTTACGTTAACAAAGAAGACAAGAGAGGTCTGTTTTAATTGTAGGTGAATCTCTATTCTTTTCAATGCTTCAATGAACATGGTATTATGTAAAATTAAATGAACATGAACAGCTAAATAACTGTGGTTTCTTGTCATAATCACTGTTAATGGCCATGAAAAGAAATAAATCTAGTAAAATCCTAGCATGCTTTCTTTTGACCTTCATTTTTTCAGGGCAGACATAAAGCTGTGCCTTTTATTCTGTGAGATTTTTGGATGTAATCTTGAGAATTGATGACCAATGTAATATTTATTTCAACTCTAATGTTATTTTCCTATTTAATTAAATACTCAGTTATTAACCTTTCTATTCAATGACAGAAATCTGTCTCTCCCCAGTAAATTTTTCTCACGTGTTTCTTGTAGCCCATGTTCCTTTTTGTCCACTATAGAGATAAATTTAGATGACAGTGTGGCTAACAACTAATCTTCAGTTTGAAAGGTAACACTGGAATTTCAATAATGCACTTACTGTTCTTGAGGAGTAAAAAAGGAAAATAAAGATCATAGAATCATAAGGGATTGGAAGGGACCTCGGAAGATCATCCAGTCCAATCCCCCTGCCAAAGCAGGCTCACCTGACTGGAGAAGCCATGGAATCAGAGTCACTCAGGGTAGGAAGGATTATATAATGGGATTTATAAAATTGTGCTGTGAACAAAAAAGTATTCAAATTTTTATTTTTGAATTTACATTTGCACCTCTTGCCTTCTACATAGAAGGATCACATGGAATATGAAATAGATTATTTTGGGTTTAAACACCTTTGAAAATATGTATCAGTATTTCTAATGTAAACATCTTTGTGTGGATCCATCAAGATTACAGATACATTCTTTTTAAATGAGATGTCATTGTTTACAACTCAGATTTTGCTTAGTAAGTCGAGCAAACTTCCCCCACCACCCCCGGTCTACCACTCAGACTAGACATATCTAGAGGCTCTGAAATTCAGCTCTTGAGCAAGTGACAGCAAGCAAACCCACAAGTGACTGTTGGCAAGAAATGATCTCATGTTGCCCTGTCTTGTTTAAGTTTTTCCAATTGTTCTTAGTCCTTTGTTAACTACACTACTCCCCAAAAGTGATGACAGTGTTACATCAACCAGACTGAGATCATGCTACACATATTTAATGAAAAATTAATTGAATCTTTGGTACATCTTACCTAGGGGTGTAATACACACTATGAAATGAGGTGTTTTCAACACTTAAAATGAAGTTTGAGTATGTTTGGTTCTTTTAAAAAAATATTAAGTTATGATTTTCACTCTGATTCACTTGGTGAAGAATATCTTCTACTAGTCTGTTAGTCACTAGCTTAAGATGTAAATGCTCTTTCTGGGCCTTACAATCTACTGAGCTGAAAAGCGTTATAGGTAATTTGGATAACAGAAGTGCAGAACAGTTCCAAAACACTCTCTGAACTAATCTGCTTCCTGCAATAGACTGGTATTCAGCTTTTATCAGGTCAATTTTTTCCTGTCTTACAAAGAATTAGATGTTCATATTCCTTTTCAAACCAATTCCAGTTCTCTATGCAGTTCTCCTGAGTAAGGAAAGCACTATTCATAAAATCTAGCCTAACAAACAGTTAATACCAATCTGAAAAGTGCCTCTTTAATAGCTCTGTTAAGGAAGCAAAACCAAAGTGATATAATCCTGCTATTCATGACTGTTTATGAATAGCCAATGAAGGTGATTGTAAGGGAAGCTGTAAGCTGATGGCTTGTGGCTGGAGCTCATCATAAGTAAATAAATATACAGTGTATGTGACTCTCACAGGCTTTTCCCTTCATGACTTTGGACTATAGCACATTTTTCTCTCTTTCTTAATCCTCAGCGACTTAAAAACAGCAACCACATATGCAACGAACAGCACCTCATTGTGGTTGCAAGTGATGGGTGTGAGCCAGGTTTGTATAGTGTCATTCATTCTGCTAGTAGGATAGCAGTAATATAAAACTTGAGAGCTCACACTACACCATCCATCTGTAAGCAGACCTGCATGCTAATGTTTCCATTAAGTCAACAGGAGTAGCAGGAAGATTCTTAAAAGTGACTAGTGCAAAATACCTTGATGGTAGAATAAACCATTATGGAACAGAGTCTGCACAGGTTCTTGAGAGTTTTACCTTTTTCTGTTTCTACTTTTATGCATTGATAACTTTTCTTATGTGATTCTCATTTTAAACAAAGGGTTTCCCACGACAGTTTACCGGGTTCAGTGCATACAGAACCCCTAAGTCTTTTAAGTGAAGACACAAGCTGTAAAATTCATTCTCTTTTCATTATTTCCCCACTCTCAGGGTCTTCATTTAATTGAAGATATTAAAATATACAAATCTTTAATTCCAGGGATTTGGTTCATACAAATGTTTAAAGCCCAAAGACCTACCAGTCACAGACACCATTTGTTTTCTTCCATCTTCTATGCTTGTGCAGCAAGAGTTCGGAATATACTAGATTTATTCACTAGGAAAACAAACTGTGATAATTATCTACCAAATATTGTCTTTCTGTCTACCTCTGTCAGACTGAATCTGCAAGAAGGGCTTAGAAAGGTAAGATTTTTCTGAACAGCTTTGAGTACACAGAACTTCAGTAGAAATATGCATTTATAATTACAGTCTTTTTATTTTTTACATTTTGCTTATTAAGTCACTAATAAGTCCCTGCAATAAGTTTAGGAAACAGGAAAAAAAGCCTCTCGTGAGGCAGTAGTGGATGGTGTATCC
>VXBP01000088.1:838577-951444 GCA_013400115.1 Rhinopomastus cyanomelas | reverse complement strand
TTTTCATGCTGAAGTACTACCTGGCAAAGGAGGCCGATGCTGTGGAAGGCCACTGACTGAGCACAGCGTGGCAGCATCAGCTTGAAAACACTTTTGAGGAGCAGCCCAGGAGTTTTTTTTGGTTGCGTTGCCACAACTTTCCTGTTGACTTTCTGCTGCCAGGCTGGATTCGATATGTTTGCTTTGAGCCTTTCAGCTTCTGACATAATAATGATTCATGTTTGCTGGCAAAACACGCCGTCACGAGGAAGTGTGGTGGAAAGGTTGGTACAAAGTTAGGAGCCTGGTGACTGGCACCTTCTTTGACAAAGCCTGGTCACATCACCTCCCTCATCTGATTCATTCACTCAGTTTTTCTCAGAAGACATCTGGGAGACAAGAATCATCATAGAATCATTAGGGATTGGAAGGGACCTCTAAACATCATCTAGTCCATCTCCCTATCACAGCAGGATGACCTAGACCAAGTCACAAGGAACATGGCCAGGAGGGTTTTAGATGTCTTCGGAGAAGGAGACTCCACAACCCCCTGGGCAGCCTGTTCTAGTGCTCTGTCACCCTCACTGGGAAGAAGTTCCTTCTGATATTCATATGGAACCTCCTCTGTTCCAGCTCACACCCACTGCCCCTCATCCTACCACTAGATGACATTCTACAACAAGTCCCAGCTTCAGTTGGAGGTTCTGAGAGATGCCACTTGAATTCTCCTGATGTAATCCAGGGAGCAACCTTGCCTCAGTTTTACAGGCAGGAATTAAAGTCCTACAGTATGAGAAATGATCAGTTAAGTTCTTTGGCTGCTTGACCCAGGAGCTGCTCATTAAGACAAGGCTGTGCAGACTAACAAACTCAGGGATGTGGGGAACAAGTCAGATGGAACAAGGTGATTAAGTTCGAAGTAGCTCACCCGTCTGGAAGAGAAAGCAGTGGGGTCTGTGCTGAAAGCAGCTGGAATGAGGGAGAAATAATGAAGAGGCTGTCCTGACAATCCTTAAAAGATTTAAATTAAACAACTTAAAATCAAAATAGAAAAACCAAACATGGAAAGATGTAGCCCTCAAAAACAAAAGCCTGTCAAAGTCCTAAAGTTCAGGTGAAAATGGAGCAGGAGGAGCCTGAAATTATTGAGCCACCACCAGAACATTTCAGTGTGATCCAGGAAAATTTCCCTTCACAAGCAAAACAAAGATTCATTCCCCGGAGGAAGGAAGCCTGGTACCACGCAAGGAGAATCGGAATGCCTTCGAGGAAAGGGAATCAGGCATTTCTGCTTCTGATAACAAGGTTGTGAAGAGCTTTGAGTAGGAGCCAATCCTTTTCCTAAGGTTAAAATGCATCTGGAATTCTGTCATGCCTCGGGAATAATTTTCAAGCAACACACTGATAATGTCATTATGATAACAACTGTGTTGTTTGATTTCTCCAACTATTATTTTAATTGGGAAATCTATTTTGTATTCTTTAGGTATGGATTTGAAAAAGAGAGTGAGAAAGGACAGATTTTACTCCTGCCAAGCACTGTCATCAAACATAGAGTATCCCATGATCCCGTAGATTCAAACACAGGATCACAGAACACTAGGGATGGGAAGGCACCTCTAAAGATGATCCAGTCCAATCATCCTGCCACAGAGTGATCCCTTAGATTCAGTGACGCAGGAATACATCTAGGTGGATTTTAAACATCTCCAGAGAAGGAGAGTCCACAACCCCCCTGGGCAGCCCCTTCCAGGGCTCTGTCACCCTCAGTGGGAAGAAGTTCCTTCTCACACTGATGTTAAACCCCCTATGTTCCTTGTCCTATGACTAGGTGCCACTGAGCAGAGCCTGGCTCCATCCTCCTGACACCCACCTTTCACATATCTATCAATATTCATGGGGTCACCCCTCAGTCTCTTGTTCTCCAAGCTCAAGAGACCCAGCTCCCCCAGCCTTCCTGCTTCCAGGCAGTTAAGATTCCTTTGTGGAGCCTAAAAACGTTTGAGAGAAGCACCTTCTGTTCCAGATAAAAGAGCTGTTAATGCAGCAGAACTATGGAAAGAAGTCCTCCCCCATGAAAAGATCTAATGACCTCCATAAAAACAGCCACATTGTGATGCAGGAACCTGATTAGAGGGGAAGAAGGCCTTTGCACTTACAGGGAAACAAGGTGTTCTGCCATAAATGGGAAACCTTTTTCTAAAGCTTTATGGTCTTCCACCAGGTTTCACAAAACACCTCTCCTCCTAAAGTCTCCATTAAAGTGAAGGGATTCTTCTCTTCTCAGATGTTGGGCAGCCTGGGAGAGCAGGGTGAGAAATGAGAAAGCCAAGAAGCCGCCCCTTTGAAGGCAAGGCTCTTGTTTGAGAGGAGTTGCTCCGCTTTTGGGGACAAGGGTCTTCACATCAGCCTGAAAATGGTCCTTGTGTGGGCGGGAATTGCTAGTGACCCTGTCCTGGGTGAGCAAAGAGCTTGCCCCTTCCCCCTTCATCGAAAGAAGACTAAAAGGAGAGGCAAAGCTGAGGAGAATAAGGAAGGAACTGAAGGACCTGGGCTAGGTTTGCTCACTGTATGGGGGATGAGGGTTTGACCTTCACCACGTTTAGAGATACAAGTTCATTCACTGACTGGTGGAACCTGCCCCTAGACACACTGAGTTAAAAACCAGGATTTGTTCCTCAGGAAAGAAAAGGATTAGAACTTTAACAGCATCCTGGGGTAGATCACAAGGAGGGTGGTTAGCAGATCAAGAGAGGATCTTCTCCCCCTCTACTCTGCCCTGGTGAGACCACATGTGGAGTATTGTGTCCAGTTCTGGGCCCCTCAGTTCTGGAAGGACACAGAGCTGCTGGAGGGAGTCCAGTGTAGAGCTACAAGGGTGATGAAGGGAGTGAAGAACCTCCCTTAGGGGGAGAGACTGAGGGAGCTGGTTCTCTTGAGCTTGGAGAAGAGGACACTGAGGGGTGACCTCGTTAATGTCTATAAATACAGAAGGCTGGGTGTCAGGAGGATGGAGCCAGGCTCTTCTCAGTGTCATCTAGTGATAGGATGAGGGGCAATGGGTGTGAGCTGGAGCAGAGGAGATTCCATATAAACATCAGAAGGAATTCTTTGCTGTGAGGGTGACAAGCCCTGGAAGGGGCTGCATGGGGGTGTTGTGGAGTCTCCTCTGGAGATGTTTAAGACCCACCTGGCCATGTTCCTGTGGGACTTGGATTAGGTGATCCTGCTGTGGCAGGGGGATTGGACGAGATGATCTTTCGAGGTCCCTTCCAATCCCTAATGATTCTATGAAACCCCCTCACCCAAGAAATAAGGGAAGGGAACCTCTGCACCTACACCTCGTATAAACCCAGGGAACAAAAACCTGTCCTCTGGGAGAGCAGCCCGAGCAAGTGGGGATGCAGGACGCAGGATTTTTTAACTCCCTGCTCTAATGCAGTTCAGACCAACCACTTTTAAAGAAAATTAGACTTGATGGACCATTATGTGCAGTGCAGATGACTCCTGGGAGCCAATTTGTGTTGTGTTAGCTTTTTCCCCAATTAGGGACAGTAGTAAAGCTCTACCTGGTAGCTTCCTGTTGTTTAAATGAAAGTGGATGAAAACCATTAAAGATCTGCTGGGATTTCAGAAAGAGGTGATACATTTGCCTGAAAGAAAGAAAATAAACTCCCTATATTCTGCCTTTTTGTGGTTGCTTTTAGGATGAGTAGGGAAATTGAGAGGCTGTAAGGAAAAAGCTGGAGAGCCAGGGGAAATCACAGAATCATTAGGGATTGGAAGGGACCTTGAAGATCATCTAGTCCAATGCCCCTGCCAGAGCAGGATCACCTAGACCAAGGAAAGCCAGGCTACACCGTGGTTCATAGAAACAAGTGTCTTTACTAGTGGCTTTCCTGTATCAGCACCTGGGGACCACCACAGGCAACTTAGAAGGGTGGGGACAGGTCAGGAGAAGGTGTTGGGAGGATCTCTCTGCCTTTCTTCTTGCAGCTTGTTGTTGATGGGGCTGACAAGATGCAAAATTATCTCCACAGGCACTGCTTCTCCAACAGCTGGGTACCAGTGGCTCTCAACCCTGGATTAAAAGGAGGAAGGGTTCAGAAATGTGCCCTGCTCCAGGCTGCCAGCACGCAGCTCTCCGCATACTGCTGGGTCAGCGAGCACTGGGACAAGAAAGGTTGACTTGCAGCTCCTCATGAGGACATTTCATTAGCTCTGTTTGGATTTGGCAGAAAAATGAGGTCCTTTAGGTCAGTTAGATTTCTTCCTTCATGCATTTCTGCCTTGTTCATCACTAAATCCCTTTTCAGGTAGAATTCTAGCAGGGAAAGGGGACTGCAGAGGACAGCCCTGTCTGGTGGGGAAGCAAACGCCTGTCTATTGCTATGACAATGCATCCCTGTCTGTATTTGCAGAGGTGGGTATTTTTCCACCACCCAGACATCACAGCAAGTGATCTGCCTATTTCCAGCTGGTGAAAGGGGAGTGAGAAGAGAGATGTTTGGGAGAGGGAGACGTTTTGATGTCTTTTGAACTCCTGAATGAGCAAAATACCTACACGATAGCTGAGTGTAAGGAAAGGGGTTCCCTGGGAGCAGCCATCTGCTGTGTGATCACCCCACATCCTCTTATTTCTAGAGAGCAAACTGAAAAGCTGGATTTAGTGTGTTCTTTCCCATGAGAACCAAAAGCTACGTAAGGATAAAACCACACAGGCAGTGCATCCTCCTCAGCCTGGACCTGCAACCATAACTTCATTCCCCCTGGAATTAAGCAGAGGGAATCACAGAACATTAGGGATTGGAAGGGACCTTGAAAGATCATCCAGTTCAATCCCCCCGCCAGAGCAGGATCCGCTAGATCAAGTCACACAGGAACAGGTACAAGCAAGTTTTAAACACCTTCAGAGGAGACTCCACCACCTCCCTGGGCAGCCAGTTCCAGTGCTCTGTCACCTTCACTGGGAAGAAATTCCTTCTGGTATTTATACAGAACCTCCTATGTTCCAGCTCACACCCGCTGCCTCTTGTCCTATCCCCTCAGACTCCTTTTTTCCAGGCTCAAGAGACCCTGCTCCCTCAGCCTTTCCTCCTCAGGGAGATGCTCCACTCCCATTCAAGCACTAGGGGAATTCATAGTGATACCAGAAGGGGATAGTTTGAAGAAAACAAGGGTGTTCAACAACACTTGTAGGAAAATGGATGCTGATTGTTCTGCTGAGTGTTTTCTGCAGATAATGAACAGAGAAATTTGGACACAGAGTTAATTACAAAAAAATAGGGCTGTGCTCTAAATGGCTAATTACTACCCATGTTAAGCTGGCAAATGGCAAAGCCTCCCAGTTTCACTATTAATAAGCTGCACCCAAGAGCTTGAACCGAGATGCCAGCGTGGAAAATGAAACAAATGCAAATACCTTAACTCTTTGCAAAGCCCTCTCAGCACCCAGCACGAGCTGGGCGATTCTGTTCTGGTGCCTAATCTGCCCACACACCCCCACCTCAACAAGCAGCTCATTAATCAAATCTCTTGCTTTGTTTCCTTCTCATTTGATAGCCCAGCAGGGCATTTCTCTCAGCAAAATAATCGGAGAAAACAAGAATATACCCTAGGCTGGAAATCTCTGCCCTTGGAACGAGCTCCTGGCAAGCACAGCAGATGGGGGGGAGATGTAAAACCCTCATTAAAAAACCTACACATATTTATTCTGGAGCTGAGGTGAGGAGGAGCTGTTACCTTCCTGGACTGTATCTTCAGGGGTACCAACGTAAGACCAACAGTGCGATGACACTCAAGGACAGATAATGTTTGCTGTTCTGAATCTCTTCTTGGCACTGGAAGGGATAAGATGATCAGATACCATCCCTTGTGGTATTATATGGGCTCAAGGAAGAGGCACAAATTGCTGCCAGTACAGTAGGGATCATCTCTTTTTCTCTCTTTCTTGTTCTTGCCAGGCAAGAGCAACAAATAAATGTTGTTCTGCAGAGTGAGACCAGAAGAGGGGGTGAAGGACGAGACCTAAACCCACCCATACTCATCCGTCACGCTCAAGTCACACTAACACCACGGCCACGTGCTCTCCAGAAAGTAAAAATCCTTCCCCATCTGGTTCCCTGATGGCCAGTGTCACATCCTTAGCCAGCAGGAACTTCTCACTGGCCACTCAGCTACTGGCTACCTCTGGAAGCTGTCAGCAACAAAAGGGCAGCTCCTATCAGCATCTCTGAGGTGCAGCAGCAGCAATCCTGATCCAATGGTGGTGGCTGTACGTGGGGTTAGGATCAGAGTGACAACAGCTTTCCTCTTGCTCAGGCAGGAGGGTTGTTTGTTCATGGAATCATAGAATCATTCAGGTTGGAAAAGACCCTTGGGATCAAATCAGCTCCACTCTAAGTTCACCCCTAAACCAGATCCCCCACCACCACCACATTTAAATGGGTTCCCTGTGTCCTCTGTGTCTTAGATGCTGAAGGAGACTGGCCATCAGTGCTTCAAATCCTACTCTTGCCCCGGCTTGCAGAGACTTGGTTTTGTTTAGAGGGGAAAAGTTGGTGAGTGAAGGTAGGAAAATTATGACGACTGCACTAGTGGCTTCTGGCTAACTGAGCTGGCACGGCTGAGAGCTGGAGAACAAGGCAGGTGAGGGCTGATTCCAAGACTCAGCCACCACCAAAACCCACTTTCCATCACGGCAGGAAGTCAATGATGTAAGTGGAATTTCCTCCAGCCTAAGAAACAGGATAATGGCAGCTGACATGGGAATATCTGGAGCTGCCTTAACAACCACCGGGAATTTTGAGTTCAGCCATGTGTTTGGGAGGAGGATTCTTTAGCCTTTTTTCCTGTTGTTCACAGAGCTCTTCTATCATCTTGGAAGCAATAAAACCTTTTACATCAGGTTTTGGGTCACATTAACTGCCAAAGCTGCTGCTGGATCCTGGTGCAACTCAAAACACTCAACACAGTCACTGGCCAAAGGCTTTTGTGAAGTCAAGGAATTGGAGTGGAGATGCAAAAAGGTGTCGGAACACAATCAGAACATTAGGGATTGGAAGGGACCTCAAAAGATGATCCAGACCAATTCCCCCGCCACAGGATCACCAAGTCACAGGATGTGTTTTAAACATCTCCAGAGTAGGAAACTCCACAACACCCCTGGGCAGCCCCTTCCAGGGCTCTGTCACCCTCACTGGGAAGAAGGTCCTTCTCAGATTGATGTGGAACCTCCTCTGTTCCAAGCTCACACCCATTGCTTCTTGTCCTTTCATTAGAAACCATTGAGCAGAGCCTGGCTCCATCCTCCTGACACCTTCCCTTTCCATATATATCAACATTCATGGTGTCACCCCCAGGTTCCTATTTTCCAAGCTCAAGAGACCCAGCTCCCTCAGCCTTTCCTCAGCAGGAAGATGCTCCAGTCCACCATCTTTGTGGCTCTGCACTGGAGTCTCTCCAGCAGCTCTGTGTCCTGCTGGAACTGAGGGGTCCAGAACTGGACACAACATTCCAGATGCAGTCTCAGCAGAGCAGAGTAGAGGGGAAGGAGAACCTCTCTCCATTTACTAACCACCCCCTTCTAATCCACCCCAGGATGTCATTGGCTTTCTTGGCCACAAGGGCCATTGTCATCCTGCTGGCCACCAGGACCCCGAGGTCACTTTCTTTCTCCTATGCTGCTACACTGTAAGTCATCAAGTACAACACATCCCTCCCTCTTCAGAGTCTAACAGCAGCCTGTCCATCTGTTGTCTCAGTGGTTTGTCAGACTGAATATTTAACCCTCCATTTTCCTTCTTGCATTGAGAGAAAGGAGGACAGCAAGGAGATGGAGGAGCTGGCTCTTGCCTCTTGCACCTTTCCAGTAAGTGGACTTGTGTCAGCAGAGCCCAGCACATCCCTGCTGCAGAGTTGATGCAGTTTCTCAAGAAAATTAGATGAAGATTTGGCTTCTGCTCCTAGGGCCCCCACGATGTTTGCACCTCAGACTTCCAGCAAAGCCACATCTGATGCCACACAGAGAGCTCAGAATGCCATCCCATTAACCTTTAAGATATTGAAACACGCATCGCAGCCCAACTGTTCCATGCACACGCTTTAATACCATCAGACATCTCTCTGTGGCAGTGGCTAGGACATATGGAGGCAAGCTCCTTTTTGGAAGGAGTAGGAGAAGTTTCAGCAGGGAAATGTGTTACAAGCAGAAGGAGGGTGGGATTTATTGGAACACCATGAGTTCTGTTGGAACACCATGGTGTAAAACCTCTTCTCCAGCCACATTAGACAAAAAAGGAGCTGCAAGCTTAATTGCCATGACTCCTTTTTAAACAGACCACACTGATAGCTAACAGTTGTGATTACCTCCTGCTGGTTCATCTTTGCTGCTTTTTGTTGTCTTCTCCTCTTTTTTTGTTGTAAATCCCACAGCAGCCTCTGCTTCTTACCCTGCCCTGCAGCCCACAACCCAGTGAAACCCCTGTGCTGGGGGGAGGTCTCTGCAATGTGAATCAAATCCCCCATCCACAGCAATTCTCCAGCCTCAAGGTTTTTCTTTGCTATAGCTTTTCTGAACCTGCAGCCCAGAGGAACTTATGAGCTCCAAGAGTCTGAGGAGAATTGAACATAGGAGGTTCCACATAAATATCAGAAGGAACTTCTTCATGGTGAGGGTGACAGAGCCCTGGAAGGGGCTGCCCAGAGAGGTTGTGGAGTCTCCTTCTCTGGAGACATTTAAGACCTGCTTGGATGTGTTCCTGTGTGACTTGGTCTAGGTGGTCCTGCTGTGGATCACCTAGTTGATCTTTCAAGGTCCCTTCCAATCCCTTATGATCCTATGATTTGCAGTTGGAAGGAGAAAAAGCAAAACTATTTGCTGACCTTCAAGTGCTGAGAAGAAAGATGGGTTTTGAGCAAGATGCTGGCTGCTTTGTAGCCATCTGGGGTATGGGACGCTGATCTTCATCACAGAGAGGTGCTGATGTAGTGGAGGGGCCATACAGGGCAGCGTGTCGTCCAGCAGGAGAGGATATATCGACCTCAACGTGCTTTTGGGGAAAGGCAGAATATTGGAAACGTGACCCTGTTAGAGTCTCTGTAACAGCAGGAAATCAGCATGAAATTGGTGTTTACTTGCTGCAGTCAGTCAGAACTTTTCCAGCAGTACAGCTGTTCTTTCAGATGGGGAAAAGAGCATCTTTTAACTCTCTTCATTGCTCTCACTGCCAGCATCCCCCCACCACAACCATTTAGCACCTCTTGCTGTTTCCCACAGCTGTGTCTCACAGACACCACCAACAGAGAGAAGTTACTGGAGTCCCTACGAGTCTGTTTTTCCCAGCAACTGGTATTTGTCCTAGAACACAATCCCAGACAGAGCCATCAGATACAGCTTGGAACCAGTGAGCAAACAGAACATCCAAGTGCCCTAAGTCACTCCTCACACAAGGAAGTGCCTGTCCTCCTTCAGGAGGAGGGCTTGAGTGGGTGTCTGTTGTGACCTCCTTGAGAAAATAATGCAGGAACTAAGTTGTGAAGCTTCAGTCCCCTCTGAAATGTACAGAGTGTGTGTAATGTAATGAATGTAACGTTCCTATTTCATTACAGATCATCAAGTCCTGGCCAAAGCCCACGTTCAGTGTGTATGGCACGGCAGAAGACAGTTAACTCTGGCCTCAAGTTGCATCAGAGGAGGTTTAGATTGGATCTTAGGAAGAAGTTGTTTCCTGAGAGAGTGGCTGGGCACTGGAACAGGCTGCCCAGTGAGATGGTGGAGTCCCAATCCCTGGAGGTGTTTAAAAAAAATCAGGTAGTTAGAGCACTTGAGGCCATGGTCTAGGCGTTAGGGACCAGTTGGGATGAGGGCTGGACTGGATGATCCTGGAAGTTCTTCCCAACCATGATGATTCTGTGCTAAGGAACTCCAAGGGCCTTATTAACAGGTATGAAACAAACCACTGCAGAAATACAGTTCATAGAATCATCTAGGTTGGAAAAGACCTTTAAGATAATCACATCCAACCACACACCCTACTCTAAGTCCACTATCAGAGCCACCACTAAACCACATTTCCCAGGACCACGCCTATGCAGCTTTTGAACACACCCAGGGATGGCAACTCAACCTCTCCCTGGGCAGCCTGTGCCAAGGCCTGATGACCCTTTCAGTGAAATAAAATTGATTACCCAATATGAACTCCCCTGGTGCAGTTTGAGGTCCTTCCCTCTTGTTCTGTCACCAGTTACTTGTGTGAAGAGACCAGCACCTGCCTCTCTACAACATCCTTTCAGGTAGCTGTAGGGAGCTATAAGGTCTCCTCTCAGCCTCCTGTTTCCCAGACTGAGCAGCTGCAGTTTAACCAGTCACTCCTCATAGGACCTATAAATCACAATCATAGAATCATTAGGGATTGGAAGGGGCCTCGAAAGATCATCTAGTCCAATCCCCCTGCCACAGCAGGATCACTTCACTGGAGAAGTTATGGAATCAGAATCACTCAGGGTTGGAAGGGACCACCTCATCATCCAGTTCCAACCCCCCACCAGGCTGGGACACCCCACCCTAGACCAGGCTGGCCTTAAACACCTCCAGGGATGGGGACCTGTGCTCCAGACCCTTCACCATTCCAGTTTCCCATCCTGTTTTGCTATCCTTCTGGTAGAGCTAACCCAGGAAATGCTGCCACTCAAGGGAGACTATAAGGAATTTAACTTCACAGGTTCGGGCCAAACTTAGATCTTAACGAGGTTAGTGCTCAGCGCTTGACCAACCTTCGGGGGTCTTTAAATCAGTAAAGAAAAAAAAAATCAGGCAGTAAAGAAACCCAAGCTCCAAGTGCAAGGCAGGAAACAAAGGGCAGTGTAAATTGAGAGGATCTCTGCTCAGAACAAGCCAGAACAGACTGGGATGATTTGTTTTCCATGGGTTAAAGCACAGCCGCTCGGTGGTGTCACCGTAACGCAAAGCAAAGCTCTGGAAGTTCACTGCACTGAGAGCAAACAAGGCAGCAAACACAGGGTGCTTCATTTCATCATCTCCAGTATCTTCTTCCTCCTCCAGGGATCAACCCACATCTGGTATAAAATAACATTTTATGATTGCAACTGAGCTGCAGGAATCCACCGAGATTTGGCCTCTGTCCTGCTCTGCTCTGGAGGGTTTTAGGGACACACACTGCCCAGCACCTCAGACAGCCTTCCCTGGCACCACCGTGGGGTCAGCAGAAGCTGGATAAGCACAGACCATCACTAACCCCCATCATCTGCAGCATCTTCTACCATCTGGCCTTTTTAAAAGGCTTTCAGAGCACATTTACTGCATTTTGGGGTTTGGCAGGAAAATAGCTCTGGGCAGGTGTAAAGGAAGCTTGGACTGGGTCAGGAGAAATAGGGCCAAGAAAGGAAATGAGTTCAGTCTGGAAAAGAAATTAGGACAAGGACAGAGGGACCAGCAGGCCCAGAAGTGAGGCTGAGGCAGAAAACAAATGGAAGGGGAAGTCCAGAAAGGATGCGGCGCGGAGATGGGGGGAGGCGAGGAGGAAACGCACACGGACGGGGAGTAATTAGGGGACCGTGGCAATGAAAAGGAAACAGAAAACCCAAAGCAACAAGGGAAAGATGTCAAGTATTTATCCCCTCCCCTGCCATAAGCAGAGAGATCTCACAAAGAAAACAGAGTGCATCTCAGCCAGACTGTCCCACACTTGCAGCACACATGTAAGAGAAGAGTTTCCACTCGTTGCCTCTGATTTGTGACATTTCATCTTCATTTTCATGTGGAAAATCACACAGGGCTGAGGCTTAGAGGCTGTTGTTGATGGGCACCTTGAAAACATGACAAGGATGCTATTCCTCTGCGTGAGGAACTGAACCACTACCCCACCCCAAGCACCTAGGGACGGGGCTGGTTTTACTGGAGCCTGCTTTTTCCTGCTGGGTGGTGCCTTTGACACTGAAACAGATGATCTTGAGATCCCGTCCAACCCCTCATGTTCTGTGATCTTCCTTCCAGAAGGATTAGGGAATCCTGCACAAAGCACTATGGTGTCCTAAAAGCTATCACCTTACAAGCTTTCGTTCAGAAAACGAGGAGGTAGCGGTGAAAGAGAACCTTTCCAGAGACTGGAGTTTAAACTCAAGTCTGAGTTCAAAGTGATTCTCCCTAGTTTCTCCCCGGTGCAAAAACCATCTCAAGTTTCCACTTTCTGCTCCAAATGAGCTTCCAAAATAAATGAACACAATCACCACCCTGGTCCTGCTCAGTCATACCCTGCCTCTGGTGGGAAAGAGTAGAGAAGGAGGACCTACAGCTGAGAGGGAGCTCCTGAAGCAAAACAGTATCTTCTTGAAACTCTCTTGTTTTAGGGTTATTTTGCTAGGTTTGGGTTTGTTTCCTTTAATCCTTCCTATTTTGTGCTCCGTTAACAGTTTCATAGAGGAGAAGGGGGATGAAAACACCTGGTCTGAGGACAACGTGGATAAAGTCACGTTTGAAGGCCTTGCTTAGAGCAAGGACTCTCTCCCAATATATGATTCCTATCATGCTGTTTCTCTTTGTTCCTACTGAGAGATGAAAACAGGCTGAATGGAAATCCAGGCTTGCACTCTATGAATAATTCTACATGAAGAGAACAGCACTGATGCGGTCGCGTCAAGAGAAAGTCACTTACCGAGTCAGCAGTGATGCAGAACTTCCTTAAAGGTTCTGCCTCAGAACTGGAACAGTTGTTCACTTGTTTAAGAGGACTGCCAGAGGTATTTAATAAGGTCACACATCCTATTCTCACAGAGCATTAGGGATTGGAAGGGACCTCGGAAGATCATCCAGTCCAATCCCCCTGCCACAGGAACAGGGCCAGGTGGGTTTTAAACATCTCGATCACNATCATCCAGTCCAATCCCCCTGCCACAGAAGGATCCTCACAGGAACAGGGCCAGGTGGGTTTTAAACATCTTGATCATAGAATCACTCTGGTTGGAAATCCTCATCTAGATCAGATTGCCCAGCCTCCCTTTGAATACCTCCAGGCATGGGGCCTCAACTCCCTCCCTGGCCTTTCCACACTCACCAGTCTTCACTATTTTGGTGAATCAGTGCTGTTTCCTTTCCTCAGTTTCCCTTCAAGTCCAAAAATCATAGATTCACAGAAAGGTTTGGGCTGGAAGAACCTGAAAGATGACCCACGACCCCCTACCATGGGCAGGGACACTTCCACAACACCAGGTTGCTCAAAGCCTTGTCCAACCTGGACTTGAGCACTCCAAGGGATGAGGCACCCACGGCTTTTCTGGGGAGCCTGTGCTTTGCCCCCCTCACAGTAAAGAGTTTCTTCCTTGTAACTAATCTAAATCCACCCTCTTCCAGCCTGAAATTATCACAGCTTGTCCTATCAGTTCTTATCATCCATAAGAAGTTCCTCCCCATCTTTCCCGAAAGCCCACTTTAAGGGCTGAAAGGTCACCACAAGGTCTCCCTGAAGAGCTGCAAAACAACCTCCAGCACATTGATGTGTCTCGGGGACCCCAACCAAGCAGCAAACAGCATCACTTGGACAGAGCCCCTCGTCCACCTGATGACACCAAGGACTGGCAGCAGCGCTCAGCACAGCCTGCAGGGTGCCTCAGACAAGCTAGAGGCTTCTCCAGGGGAGAACTGCAGGTTCAAGAGTCACTTAGAAGTAACTCGGTGCCTACTATCTCGAGAAAGCAGACATTGCACCAGGCAATTAAATCCTAATTGAAAGGAGCTGGATAGGGCTTTATCACAAATATATGCAAGACATAAATAGAAGCCCCATGCTTGTGATCCTGCTAAGTGCAGATGTGAAACAGCCCTTGGAAAAACAGCTTTTGGGAAGCAGCTGCATCCACAAACACTTGGGAAACTGCAGCTCCAAACAGCCACAGCAGAGGGGACTGCAGGGTTGCCCCCCAAAGAGGGGCAGATGCCTGGGAGAGGGACATCAGGCAGACGCGAATGTGGATGCAGATTGGTGCCTACAGACCCACGGACAGCGAAGCCATTTTGCTGAAGCACAGAAGGATGTCACAGCTGAGCTACCTGGCCGAACGTGCCCCCCACCGAGAGCCGAAGCAGAGTGCTGGGGCTGGAAAAGCGAATCTGCAGCAGAGCTGAAAGGGGTGCCGCTAAAAGCCCTGCTCAGCAGAGGCAGGCTGCTCGCCAGCTTTTAAAAGGCTGCCTTTGAGGGGGAGATTTGAGGCAAAAGACCCTTTGTGTTTGTGCAGAACAATGAGCTGGGAGACGCAAAAGGTGACAGCTGCTGCGGCAGCCCAGAGGCAGGAGGAGCAGCCTTGGGGCTTTCCAGGAGGATTTGGTCTCTTCAGTTCTGCACTGAAAACATGGGCTATAAAGCAGAGTATTAGTCAGCTGCTTCTGTTATTTTTCCTTCATGCTTTTGGGGAACACAGGGAAAAATAATCCCTATAATCGATCACCACCGTTTGCTAGCTGGAGCATCCTTCGTGTGGCTTTTCCTGGTAGAGAAACCAATTGGAAATCATTGCTGGAAGTATTAGTGGGAAAAGCTAATGGCTTCAGTCATTCATATGCATCAGCCACTGGATGCTTCAAGAGCTGCTACCTGGAGCATCGTTAATGTAATTTGCAATAGATTTGTTTGATGTTGTCATCCCCCTTGGATTTGCACAAACAGCATTCAGCTTCCCCCTCCCCAACAAACTGCTGTTGAAAGGAGGATGAGGATAATCGCATCCATAAGGGAGTGAGAAACCTGCACTGAAGAGTAGGATCAGAATCCAGCCATTAAATCAGCGCTGCCAAGACCACCACCGCTAAACCATGTCCCTAGACACCATGCAGTCACTCTTTAAAGGGTACCAAGTGACTCCACCACCTCCCCAGGCAGCCTGTTCCCATCTTTGCTAACACTTTCAGGGAGAAATTCTTCCTAATACCCAACCTAAATCTGCGCTGGTGCAGCTCGAGACCATTTCCTCTGGTCCTGTTACTGTGAACACAGGGGTGACCCCTTTCCTTGTACACCCTGAAAAATGCTGCTCTTGCTCTGAGCACAGACGTTCAAAGAAAAACTTTGTCACTTCCACATTACAAGAGGCCTTCCCCACACACTCTGTCGATCCCATAATCCGTCTAGTCACATAACTGCAGAACATTAGGGGTTGGAAGGGATCTCCAAAGATCATCCAGCCCATTCCCCCTGCCTCAGAGTCACAGAGCATCAGTGACTGGAAGGGACCTTGAAAGATCATCTAGTCCAATGCCTCTGCCACAGCAGGATCACCTAGATCAAGTTGCACAGAAATATGACCAGGTGGGTTTTAAATGTCTCCAGAGATAGAGACTCCACAACACCCCTGGGCAGCCCCTGCCAGGGCTCTGTCACCCTCACCGGAAGAAGTTCCTTCTCATATTGATGTGGAACCTCCTCTGTTCCAGCTCACACCCATTGCCCCTTGTCCTATCATTAGATGACATTGAGAAGAGCCTGGCTCCATCCTCCTGACACCCACCCCTCACAAATTTATCAACATTAATGAGGTCACTCCTCAGCCTCCTCTTCTCTAAGCTAAAGAGACCCATCTCCCTCAGCCTTTCCCCTAAATCAAGTCACGCAGGAACAAGTCAGATGGTTTTGATGAAAGCAAGAACGATTTCAGCACTCAATGCCCCATCACCACTTCCCCAGGCTGTGGAAGGGGGTGTTTGCAAGGCATTTTACTTGCTGCTGGTTCCATTTCAATCCTCAAAGAATTAGAGTTGGATCTCACGCTTAATGAGACGCTCCCAGATGAGTAAGTGGCTTTGCCAGCAGTAGACAAACACACCGTATCACATCTTTCCTAGACATGATTTTCAAGGAATGTAAGCATTAATCCCAAGCAACTGACTCAGGAGGACTTTAATCCTCCTCCCCAACACTGCATCTACTGGTAGATGTTAAGAGCCTGATTCATCCTGAAGTAGTCGGGGGATGCTCTGAGATGCCAGTGACTGGTCTGTTTTCACAGATGTTCTTTACTCTATTGCTCCAACACACAAGGCTTCAGGCAAAGTTTATTGCTATGAAATAAAAACCTGTGATGCAGATACAACCACTTGTGTTATTACTGGTGCTTTAGGATCCTACGTGCTCATACAGAGAAGAGAATTATTTTTCTCTTTCACCAGAAGCTTCCAGACGCCTTCCCATCTGTATTGATCAGCACAATTAAAATTGATGCAGAGGAGCAGAAAGCCCAGTTCTTTCCCAGTGAAACAAATGTAAATGGAATGTGTCTGAAAAAGAACCCTTCCTGTTTTATCCTATACACTCCCTGCCTAATCTGTATTCAAGATGTAGGATCATTTTCCCTGCCTCGGGATGCATTTGAAGTATTTTTAAATAATAGTGCATTATTATGGGTTAGGAAACAGCAGTTTCCTCCCTTGGAGCTGTCTGGAATTCAGGATTGAACCAGCACAGTGTCTCTAAGTCGCTGCTGTTCTGATCTGAAAGATCATCTGTTTCCCTCAATAGTATCAGCTCAAATACTGCCCAAACAATGTGCTATTTCCCCCTTTAAAGTCACGACCACCGGTATTTTTTCCTTCAAGTCATCTTCGTTAGGCGCTGCAGCTCATTGCTGATGCCCTAGAGACAAAATGCAGCCTCTGATGCACGAGGTGTTGAAGAGCATCGCTGCTGCCCGATGGCAAAGACCCCGGAGCGGAGAATAACACAAGTGTGGGACGAGTGAACCACCCTCCCTCTCACTGCAAGATCCATCCTGACTAGAGCTGAGCAGAACTGGAGATGTTACAGTCTCAGACAAGAGCCAGCTGCCCCAGTCACCCATTTGATTAACCAGGCAGGTTAAGGAACAGGGGGCAGCACCTTCGGCATCATTTGGGGACTGCAGCATCCACAGCCTGTTGTGACAGAGCAGATGAGGGGCTGCTTTGCTGAACAAGCCGGACTCTTATCCCAATTCCATGCGGTTCTAAAAGCCCACGGGCCTCTCATAAGCAGCTCCATAGGGTAAAAAGAAAAGGAAAGAAAACCCAAGCTTATAAAACACATTAATTGTGACTATTTCACCAAGCATCACTAATTAATCCACTCAGCAGCCCCATGGGAGAGCTCACTGGGATATCCTGTGGGTAATTTGCCAGGATGTCTAGGCATTTCTCCAGTTGCCTGCCCAGTTCACAGGAACTACTTGGCTTGAGCTTGTCCCTACTGTCTCACCCAAACCTATAGAACAGCAGTGACAGCAGCCAGAAGAGCTCCACTTCAGGAAGACCTTTATTCCTTCTAGCTCACAGCCCTAACAACCTTCCCTCATTATAACTGAGGAGACAAGTAACCTTGGAGTTGTGCTTTAAAGAGGGTTTTTAGTTAAAAGCACAAGGCTGCTCTCTGAAGGTTTAAGACTATAGACACACCAACAGGAGTAGATTCAACCTGCCCAGGGTCACGGTTGAGTATCCATCCATGGGTGCGTTTAGAAGTTGCTTAGATGTAGTGTTGGGGGATCTGGTTTAGGGGTGACCTTGCAGAGTTGTAGGCTGGACTCAATGATCCCAAGGGTCTTTTCCAACCTGAATGAGTCTATGATTCTAAAAAAAGTCTGATGCTATGACTTCCTCTTCCACCTCTGCAAAAACATCTAGTCCTAAACCTATCCCAGGGAACCCTAAATTTGTGTGTTCAGGATTAAATCCCCAAGATCGGTATCACAGGACCTAGGGTTGAAGCAGGGAAGGAGCTGGGACACAGCCCTTGGGTGGAGCTGTCTCTGTGCCAAGGCTACCACCTAAAAGAGCCACCATAACCCACTCTCCCAGCCCAGTGCTGGATTCCAGCTCTGGGACCTGTGATCCACCAGGATCTGCCGTCGCTGCTGTCCTAGCAAGCAAAGCTGTTTTCTCTCCAAGCTTCTAGGACCCTACTCTTTAGGAGGACCCTACTCTTTAGACCTTCTAGGCCATCCTGCTGTGGCAGGGGGATTGGACTGGATGATCTTTTGAGGTCCCTTCCAATCCTTAATTTTCTGTAATTCAGAGGATTTATTAAGACGTATATATTCTATAAGAGATTTATTTGCAGCAGTTCTGCAGGAGTTTGTCTTTGTTCTGGGGGTTTCAACAGGGACCAACTAAAACACCCATTATTCACAAGACAGGCAAATCACCCCCGACAAACTCAATGAGTCCAGAAAGTCTAATTGTTCAAGATCAAAGATCAATTGTCTGATCAAAAATTGGTCCAACATCTCCATATTTCACACTGAAGAAAGAGATGACACTGTCTTCTAATTCCTTCTTCCTATTTTGTGTGAAGAACAGCCAGGTTGACGTTTTGGGGTTGTTTTCTAAGTGCTCACTTGAAGAACAATAAACCGCCTGTGAGTGGTGTTTAAGAATTGATAAAACAGATTTACAGCTTGCTGTAGCTAAAGCAGTATTAATGGTGTTTACTCTGCACTCCTAGCCCTAGGAAACAGGGTTATTCAACCAAAAAGAGGATCATTTCAGGGTAAGGACCTCATCACTTAGCACGTGGATCTGAACCCACACAAAGGGGTGAAACACCAGGCACAATAAGCTCATAAAAATAAACTACCCCAACCACCCGATCTGATGCCAACACACTGCTCTGCCAGAAGTGGGAAGCAGTAAACTACTGAATTTCTTCATAGCAGGTTGTTTCTAGGTAATTTGTCCTGATTATAAAAAGGAAGTTATCTGCCTGGGGTTTCCAATACAACTGTTTTAGAGCTGCTCTCCAAGAGGATCATTTGCTAGATCCAGCCCAAAAGTTCATGAACGTCTTTGGCTTGAGGAGCACTGCAGTTGCCTGGCCACATCAGATCAGAGGACAGAGATCATAGAATCACAGAGCATTAGGGATTGGGAAGCACCTCAAAAGATCATCCAGTCCAATCCCCCTGCCACAGCAGGATCCCCTAGATCCCGTCGCACAGGAACATGGCCAGGTGGGTTTTAAATGTCTCCAGAGAAAGAGGCTCCACAACCTCCTTGGGCAGCCTCTTCCAGGGCTCTGTCACCCTCACTGGGAAGAAGTTCCTTCTCAGGTTGATGTGGAGCCTCCTCTGTTTCAGCTCACACCTGTTACCCCTTGTCCTATCGCTAGATGACACTGAGCAGAGCCTGGCTCCATCCTCCTGACACCCACCCTTTCCATATTTATCAACATTCACGAGATCACTCCTCAGTCTCCTTTTTTCCCAGCTCAAGAGACCCAGCTCCCCAAGCCTTTCCTCGTCACGGAGATGCTCAACTCCATTATCTCTGTGGCTCTGTGCTGGACTCTCTCCAGCAGTTCTGTGTCCATCTGGAACCAAGTAGCCCAGAACTGGACACAAGATTCCAGATGCGATCTCAGCAGGGCAGAGTAGAGGGGAAGGAGAACCTCTCTCCATCTGCTAACCACCCCCTTCTAACCCATCCCAAGACCCAACAAGAACCTTTATTGTAAACACTCTCCAGCACACTTGAATTTATTCACATGAGGAAACTCTCCTGTAGGTTCCCCCAGTTATCTCAGAGTCTTTACTACTCCTTTTATTCTGGCTGTGGGCTTAGAGAGGCCACGTGTGAGACAAACCACGTTTGATTCAGATCTTTGCAAGGTCTTTGAAGCAATTACGGAGCTGTGGAAGTCTAACACTCAGTAATAAGTTTGACAGAGCCAAGGGGAACGCTCCGCTCAGAGCAAACGTTGAAGGGACTGGAAAATAGGCAGAGCTTGAGTAGGTTTTATTTTACTGCCTCATACAAAACTCCTCATCAATATTCCCAAGGTACTATCAGGATTCACATTGCAGCACATATTTTAAATAGTAATTTAATTAGGTTGCTCACGATCCCTCTGTATTTGAGCTGCACTGAACTTGTAGTATGTTTATGCAAATGCTCTACTGCAGAAAGATGGCCTTAATAGCCCAGTCCCTTCTCATGAGAGGGTTTTAAAACCTTCCTTGGGATCATAAAATGCTATTTATGCCCAGCACCTAAGGCTCAGGTATTTACATTTACAATAGGAGGCTTTTTGCATTTCCTTCAATCCTTCTCCTGGTTGATAGAAGCTGTTTCATGGCTCAATAGCATAAGGTTAAGAGGCACTGGAAGCAGTAGCAAAACAACGAAGAAGCAGTACACCTTCACCTGCATCAGTGAAGCCCACTATTTAGTCTTCTTGCCATTTGACTGCAGCATTCACATTCATTGCAGAGCAGAGCCACCATTATGGTGGGTTAAATACAGAAGGCATCTGCAGAACAGGCTCTAGACTCCATACAAGGCCACCCCTACCTCTTAACACAGACCTATAGGAAGCTTTGAGAATCACACAGAATCATCAGCCTTGGAGAAGGCCTCTGAGATCATCACATCCGGCCATCCACTCTACAGTCCCAAACCACAGAACATCAGGGAATGCAAAGGAACCTTGAAAGATCATCTACTCCAATCTCCCTGCCACTGCAGGATCACCTAGACCAAGTTGTACAGGAACATGTTCAGGCAGGTCTTGAACATCTCCAGAGTAGATGTCACAACCCCCCTGGGCAGCCCATTCCAGAGCTCCTCTCCCTCACTGTGAAGAAGCTCCTTCTCATACTTAGATGGAACCTCCTATATTCCAGCTTACCACCGCACAACATCCCCCAACACACCACATCTGCCCTCTTGTTTAACACATTGGAGCACACACAGCTCATTTCACCCTTCTACAGGCACAATTCCCTCCCTCTTAGTTCTTTCCCCCCCCTTAATTCTTTTTTCCCCCCAAAAAACAACCACAGGAGACACCTCTTAGTGGCTAATACAGACTTCAGTCCCGTTAAGTGCTTCCTGTTAGATTACATCAACAAACACAAACCTCCTCTTTTCTAAGGCTAGAATTTGCTCCCACAAGAAAAAGCAGCTTAACACAGGGAAAAGCAGCTTAAAGTAAACACCTCAGTACAGAGCCTCTAGTTTCTCTCAGCTCACCTGCTGAAGCAAAGCAAACTCTCTGTCTACTCACCAGCAACTAGTGCATCGTAGTCCATTAGAACTTCACTGCCAACATCTCCCCCACAGGCATCAGGGCTTCCTTTTTCCCACCTGCTCCAGATGCTCTTTTTATCTACTGCAATACCCAGGCCTGACTCCAGAAGAAATGTCCTTCACCTGGGGTGCTGGGTGGAGCCCAGAGGACTTTAAATCCTCAAAAAACCAGCTCTGGAGTAAAAGTTTTTGAGTTACAGCCAAGTGTGTTCTGGTTCAGCCACAGCTGGGCACTGGGGCAGGCTGTACCTGCAACAAAAGCTATTGAGGACCTAGAAGAAGTTGCTGATACCTGAAGTCAGGTGCTGCAGCTAGAATCTTCTCTGTCAGATCCTTGAGTTCAAGTCTCTTCTTGAGGGAGAAGGATTTACAGCAGGATCTGAATTTCCTCTAGGCTCCTATGCTGCTGTGGAGTGGCAGGGCTACAGGACAAAGCACTGAAGGCTTCAGAAACTTCAGAAAAGTGCTGCTGCTGTGAGAGCAGCTCTGATGAAAGCGAGAAAAAACTAGTAACAGCAACCACCCATTTTCTTACTGTCCCCAGGACTTAGCTTAGGTAGCAAACTGAAGGATGATTTTGTGTGGGAGTGTCTCTTAGATTGGAAAACCTCTTCCTCACACAATTCTTTACCTCCCATCATGAGGAACCAGCAGTACTTAAATCCCTGACAGCCTGTGGAGGAGGGACTGGAAGCCTTCTCCTCGATCTCTTAGAACATCCTGCCATGGTCTTGCTCATTCTGTTGCAGCAGATATCTGAAGGCAGCCCTTCTTTTCTATGTGCCAGCAAAACCACTGCCCTAACCTACAACCTTTCCAGATGAATAAAGCAGACATCTCTATTACTGAGCTTTAAACTCGGTTCAGACTCGCTCTAGAAGATAGTTGCTAAGCAAAGCATGTTAGATCACAGAATCACAGGATCATTCAGGTTGGGAAAGGGCCCCCGGGATCATCAAGTCCAACCATCAACCCTACTCTGCAAGTTCACCCCTAAACCAGATCCCCCAACACTACATCCAAGTGGCTTTTAAACTCATGTAACTCATCTAGGGATGGGGACTCAACCACCACCCCAGGCAGCCCATTCCAGGGCCTGACCACTCTGTCCATGAAGAATTTCTTCCTGGTGTCCAGTCTAACCTTCTCTTGTTGAAGTTTGAGGTCCTTACCTCTAGTTCTGTTGCTAATGACCTGTGTGAAGAGACCAGCACCAACATCTCTAGAGTGTCTTTTCAGATAGTTGTAGAGAGCGATGAGGTGTCCCCTCAGCCTCCTATTCCTCAAACTAACCAGCCCCAGCTTTTTTGATCTCTCTTCATCAGATTTGTTCTCCAGACCATTCCCTGGGTTCATTGCCTGCTCTGCACTCACTTCAGCACCTCGATGTCTCCCTTGTACTGAGGTGCCCAAAGCTGGACCCAGTTCTCAAGGTGCGGCCTCACCAGTGCTGGGTACATGGGGACAATCACNTGGTGGGTTAAATACAGAAGGCATCTGCAGAACAGGCTCTAGACTCCATACAAGGCCACCCCTACCTCTTAACACAGACCTATAGGAAGCTTTGAGAATCACACAGAATCATCAGCCTTGGAGAAGGCCTCTGAGATCATCACATCCGGCCATCCACTCTACAGTCCCAAACCACAGAACATCAGGGAATGCAAAGGAACCTTGAAAGATCATCTACTCCAATCTCCCTGCCACTGCAGGATCACCTAGACCAAGTTGTACAGGAACATGTTCAGGCAGGTCTTGAACATCTCCAGAGTAGATGTCACAACCCCCCTGGGCAGCCCATTCCAGAGCTCCTCTCCCTCACTGTGAAGAAGCTCCTTCTCATACTTAGATGGAACCTCCTATATTCCAGGTTACCACCACACAACATCCCCCAACACACCACATCTGCCCTCTTGTTTAACACATTGGAGCACACACAGCTCATTTCACCCTTCTACAGGCACAATTCCCTCCCTCTTAGTTCTTTCCCCCCCCTTAATTCTTTTTTCCCCCCAAAAAACAACCACAGGAGACACCTCTTAGTGGCTAATACAGACTTCAGTCCCGTTAAGTGCTTCCTGTTAGATTACATCAACAAACACAAACCTCCTCTTTTCTAAGGCTAGAATTTGCTCCCACAAGAAAAAGCAGCTTAACACAGGGAAAAGCAGCTTAAAGTAAACACCTCAGTACAGAGCCTCTAGTTTCTCTCAGCTCACCTGCTGAAGCAAAGCAAACTCTCTGTCTACTCACCAGCAACTAGTGCATCGTAGTCCATTAGAACTTCACTGCCAACATCTCCCCCACAGGCATCAGGGCTTCCTTTTTCCCACCTGCTCCAGATGCTCTTTTTATCTACTGCAATACCCAGGACTGACTCCAGAAGAAATGTCCTTCACCTGGGGTGCTGGGTGGAGCCCAGAGGACTTTAAATCCTCAAAAAACCAGCTCTGGAGTAAAGGTTTTTGAGTTACAGCCAAGTGTGTTCTGGTTCAGCCACAGCTGGGCACTGGGGCAGGCTGTACCTGCAACAAAAGCTATTGAGGACCTAGAAGAAGTTGCTGATACCTGAAGTCAGGTGCTGCAGCTAGAATCTTCTCTGTCAGATCCTTGAGTTCAAGTCTCTTCTTGAGGGAGAAGGATTTACAGCAGGATCTGAATTTCCTCTAGGCTCCTATGCTGCTGTGGAGTGGCAGGGCTACAGGACAAAGCACTGAAGGCTTCAGAAACTTCAGAAAAGTGCTGCTGCTGTGAGAGCAGCTCTGATGAAAGCGAGAAAAAACTAGTAACAGCAACCACCCATTTTCTTACTGTCCCCAGGACTTAGCTTAGGTAGCAAACTGAAGGATGATTTTGTGTGGGAGTGTCTCTTAGATTGGAAAACCTCTTCCTCACACAATTCTTTACCTCCCATCATGAGGAACCAGCAGTACTTAAATCCCTGACAGCCTGTGGAGGAGGGACTGGAAGCCTTCTCCTCGATCTCTTAGAACATCCTGCCATGGTCTTGCTCATTCTGTTGCAGCAGATATCTGAAGGCAGCCCTTCTTTTCTATGTGCCAGCAAAACCACTGCCCTAACCTACAACCTTTCCAGATGAATAAAGCAGACATCTCTATTACTGAGCTTTAAACTCGGTTCAGACTTGCTCTAGAAGATAGTTGCTAAGCAAAGCATGTTAGATCACAGAATCACAGGATCATTCAGGTTGGCAAAGGGCCCCCGGGATCATCAAGTCCAACCATCAACCCTACTCTGCAAGTTCACCCCTAAACCAGATCCCCCAACACTACATCCAAGTGGCTTTTAAACTCATGTAACTCATCTAGGGATGGGGACTCAACCACCACCCCAGGCAGCCCATTCCAGGGCCTGACCACTCTGTCCATGAAGAATTTCTTCCTGGTGTCCAGTCTAACCTTCTCTTGTTGAAGTTTGAGGTCCTTACCTCTAGTTCTGTTGCTAATGACCTGTGTGAAGAGACCAGCACCAACATCTCTAGAGTGTCTTTTCAGATAGTTGTAGAGAGCGATGAGGTGTCCCCTCAGCCTCCTATTCCTCAAACTAACCAGCCCCAGCTTTTTTGATCTCTCTTCATCAGATTTGTTCTCCAGACCATTCCCTGGGTTCATTGCCTGCTCTGCACTCACTTCAGCACCTCGATGTCTCCCTTGTACTGAGGTGCCCAAAGCTGGACCCAGTTCTCAAGGTGCGGCCTCACCGTGCTGGGTACATGGGGACAATCACCTCCCTGCTCCTGCTCTCCTTAAAGCTTTCTTGAGCAAAGCAGCCCTCTGAGAACTGTGGTGCCCACAGTGAGCTACCTGAAATGCCTTATTTCCATAAACAGTCCTTTGGAGCTCAACACAATCCAAAACAACCCCATAGGTCAATAAGTGGATCTGAATCCCCTTCTCCTGTCCAAAGTGCAGTCAGTGGCCCTGTGTCCTTTGATTTCAGCAGAAGCAGGAGTTTACCTCATTACTGGAGCCCACTTGGGTGAGTCTTTTGCCTGCTGCATTCCCTTTCTGTCAGAAGCAACACTTTCCTGAGGATGGCAGGAACCCCATGCTCCCTGTCACTCAGTTTCAGCTCCCTATCACCTCCTGAAGCATCTTCCTGAGAACGAAGACCTCTCATTTCCCAGACAGCTGAGCTGCTGCTGAGAGTTTTGATAGCAGGATGGTTTGGGGAACAGGCATCTGTGTGGGGAGTCTTAGCTGACACCACACAAATCCCTTCACCTGCAGCCCCATCTCAATGCACACAGCATCCCAGTTTCCCCACCTCCACAGCAGTTTGGGTTTCCCCACTTCCACAGCAACTCGGTTTCCTACTCTCATTGTTTTACCCACTTCTCTCCAACTTCTCTGTTGCTTGAAACAAGCTCTGAACTTCTTTCTCACACGGTTCCCTTTTGTTCTCTGGGGAAGGTGGCAGCTTTTCGCCTGCCGCTGCGATGCAGTAGGCAATTACCAGGCAGGCAGTGCTCTCGTGGAACTCACATTCAGCTCGTGACTGCTTTTTCTCATATCAAACACATCTGTGCCTTAGCTGGTGGTTACTTCCCCCCTTCCGAGTACTGTGTTTGCTCTGCTGCTCTGTTTGCTCTCTGGGGATGGCAGATGAGAGGCTTCCCTGGGTGGCACAGTAGCAAACCAGAGCTTGTAAACAAAGCCCAAAGCAAACAAACAGCTCAGAGACACTCAGTGCTGGGGTTAGCTACAGACAGGCAGCTAATGGCAGGTGTTTGTGAGGCTTTTCAAACACTTGAACTCTACCAGCCCTCTGTCCTGAGCAAACCTCCGCTCAGGGAAACCTGACTGACTTTATCAATTCCTCACACGCATCTGCTTCCATGGTTTTACAGCAGTGTGATTCTTATTTGCAGCTATATATAGACTTTGCTTTCTGAATGCAGTGTGCTTTGAGAAAATCCAGCCCAACTCACCCAAAGTTCTTCCTCTGTCACTCCACACCAACACAACTGGCATGATAGGGAAACTCTCATCCAGCTCTGGCTCAGGGTTTACTACTTTTTCACAGAATCACAGAACATGAAGGATTGGATGGGACCTTGAAAGATCATCCAGTCCAATCCCCCTGCCACAGCAGGGTCCCCGAGATCCTGTCACACAGGAACACGTCCAGGTGAGTTTTAAACATCTCCAGAGGAGACTCCGCAACCCCCCTGGGCAGCACCTTCCAGTGCTCTGTCACCCTCACTGTGAAGAAGTTCTTTCTCATATTGAAGTGGAACCTTATCTGTTCCAGCTCACACCCATTGCCCTTTGTCCTATATTCAGGATTTGTAAGACAAAAGGGTGCTCTAGATGTTACTAGGAAAAGGGCTGAAGGTCAGTCCCTCAGTTTAGGGTGTTTAGGATTCTTTCCTTTTGGCTAAAATATTCTAGAACCTCAGTCAAGATCAGACAAGCCAAGCCTAAAGAAATTCCAGTATGACTGAGGCTGGAGAAGCCCTCTGAGCTCATCTAGACCAGACCAGGAACTAGCATCATCACAGTGGCCACACCAGGGCACTAAGGGNGATTAAGTGGAAATGATCAGAAAGCCTGTGAGCTGCATAAATCTCCATCAGACACACAGGCTGTGTCCCGGGCCCCTGGGATAGAGCAGGTGGGTTCAGCTCTGCAGTGAAAATACAACACGGAGGTTACCTTTACTGATTAGAGGGTAGAGATGTGTGAAAACAGCTCTTCCCTTCCACGGAGACAGCTCTGAAGTGTCATTCACGACCCTCAGCTCATCAGTGTGTCTTTCCTATTATCTCTAGATCTCAAATCAAGACCTCGGAGGCTCTGCAGCACAGCTCGGCGTGATGAATTCTTCACCACTTTTCAAGTGTTATCTCCTGCTCTGCTGTAGGCAGAAGGTCAGCAGCCAAACTGGAAGAAGGAAGCAGGGAGGTTGGCTGCAGCCATCTGGAAGGACAGACCACAGCAGTGGGTCATGTTTTACCCCAGCCATGAGGTAGCCTCATGGCATCTCTGTGCCTACTTCATCCATCGTATTCCACATGATGGGGGCGAGTAAGCACTTTCTTCTGATGTTGTAGAGAAAGCAAACCCTCACTCATGGAACAATCAGTACAATGATATGTTAACTGCAGAGAGCTTCTGCTTGCTCTCAGAGACTGAGATCTGCTCTTGGCAATTGAATTCATCTACAGGACAACTGGTCTACAAAGGTTCATGGGCACCTCATGCATGAAGCTTGGTGGGCAATTTTGGGGTATTATTTCATAGAATTGCAGAAGATTAGGGGTTGGAAGGGACCTCGAAAGATCATCCAGTCCAACACCCACTCCACACCAGGATCACCTAGGTCCAGTCGCACAGGAACACGTCCAGGCAGGTTTTAAACCTCTCCAGAGAGGGAGACTCCACAACAGCCCTGGGCAGCCCCTTCCAGAGCTCTCTCATCCTCACCATGAAGAAGTTTCTTCTCATATTGATGTGGAACCTCCTCTGTTCCAGCTCACACCTATTTCCCTTTGTCCTATCACTGGGTGCCACTGAGCAGAGCCTGGCTGCACCCTCCTGACTCCTGTCCTCTCCATATTTATCAGTATTAATGAGGTCACACCCCAGGCTTCTTTTTGCCAGCTAAAGAGACCCAGCTCCCTCGGCCTTCCCTCATCAGGGAGATGCTCCACTCCCTTCATCATCTTTGTGGCTCTGCGCTGGACTCTCTCCAGCAGTTCTGTGTCCTTCTGGAAGTGAGTGGCCCTGAACTGGACACTATATTACAGATGTGGTCTCACCAGGGCAGACGAGAGGGAGAGGAGAGCCTCTCTTCATCTGCTAACCACCCCTCTTCTTATCCACCTCAGCATGGCATTGGCCTTCTTGGCCACAAGGGCACATGGCTGCGTCATGACCATCTTGCTGGTCACCAGCACCCACAGGACCCTTTCTCCTGCACTGCTCTCCAACAGGTCAGTCCCCAACCTATCTCGGTACCTGGGGTTGTTCTTGCCCAGATGCCAGACTCTACACTGCCCTTGTTACAGTTCATTACATTTCCACAGGGAATAGTGGCTGCCCTCTTCCCCACCCAGTGCTGAGGTCTCTGCTGGGTTTGAACCTCACTGTCCTGTCCGGGCTCTGTTTCTCCTGCTGTGCATTATAGAATTGTCTTCATTTCAAGCATGGCTGGCTGTAGAAAGCCAAGATAAGGTTTCAAGTCTCTTTGTTTAACCCCACACAAAATAATGAAACCACCTTATTCATCTTAGCAGCCCCTCGGGGGTTAACATATTGTGAGAAGACGTCCCGATGTGAAATGAGCTTTGAGACAAATGGTGCTGGCTTTGGTTTGAAAGTCACCTCTGGATGAATTGCATTTGTTCTCTTTCTCACGCTGCTTGAGTTCTGTCTGACTTCTGACAGGTTAAGATAAAATTGTCACACTGAACCCTTTAGACACAAAGCTCTACCGCTGTCTACGGCTATTATCTCCCTCAGGGCTGGTTTGCTTTAGGTTGCTGCAGCTCTGTTCCTTCAGGGCAGGTGTCCCAGCCCTCCCACCTCACCTCTTGCTGGAAGAGTCATGGTCCTCCATGGCAACAATGAATGTTTCTCCTCAGCATGTGCTTGAGGCAGAGCTCTTACTGCCTTGTCTGAGTGTCCTAGAAATCATGGCCAGAGGTGGGTAGGTCAGGTTTTCCTTCCCTGAGCAAACTTGTCAAAGGAGGACCTGGAATTCTCTGTCCTTTCACCACCGCATTTATCCAACACTTCTAAAGAAAGTGTTGAAACTTCTAGACAAGGAAGAAGTTCTTCATGGCAAGACTGACACTGGAATGGGCTGCCCAGGTGGTTGTTTAGTCACCATCCCTGGATGTGTTTAAAAGATGCTTAGATGTAGTCTTGGGGGATCTAGTTGAGGGGTGAACTTGTAGAGTAGGGTTGATGGTTGGACTCGATGATCTTTTCCAACCTGAATGATTCTGTGATTCTAAAGAGCAGAACTAAGAGCTAGAAACATCATTAACACCCTCAAACATGACCAAAAAATGCAGTCATAGAATCATTAGGGATTGGAAGAGACCTCAAAAGATCACCGAGTCCAACCCCCTGCAGTCATGGCATCCTCACGGCCAAGGAAAAGCACAAGCTCCCTGGTTCCCACAAAGACTTAGAAGACTTCGGTGCACTTCTCAGTACAGAAAATGACTCTAATGAGGAATCTACTTAAACTTAATTGTCTCGTTTAATTGGACTGTTTAAATTGCTAATCATTTTGTAAGTATTACTTTCCAAGTTGTTTTTAGGGGGTAGTTTGCCCTTTATTCTTGTTGCTGGAGGAATTTCAGTAATAATTAACCGACCTAATGTGTAATTACGCTGCTGAAAATAAGTGACGAGGCGCTTAATAAAAGAAGACTATTAACAGGATTTGAATTTACAGCCTTCAAAATATGAACCAAACACTTTATCCATGAGGTCACACAAGCTTTCGTTGCAGTCTGACAATTTATGGTCACTTGATTAAGCACAGGGAGGTTTTGCTTCTGTTTTGTGGATGTTCTGGGAGCTGGGAATGTTAAAACGATATTAGAAGCAATAGAGCAGTGGAAAACTTCTTGATAAAGCTTGTTCCTGTCAAACATCCTGGTCTGTACATGATCTGCACAGGGCAGCCCATACAGTGTGTCAGTGGTTGGGGTATGCATGACTGAGCAAAAGGTTTTTGTGAAGATATATCATAGAATCACAGGAGCATTCAGGTTGGAAAAGACCCTTGGGATCATTGAGTCCAACCATCAAACCTACTCTACAAGATCACCCCTAAACCAGATCCCTCAACACTACATCTAAGCAACTTTCAAACACATCCAGGGGTGAGGACTCAACCACCACCCTGGACAGCCCATTCCAGGACCTGACCACTCTCTCCGTGAAGAATTTCCTCCTGATGGCCAGGCTAAACCTACCCTATTGAAGCTTGAAGCCCTTCCCTCTGGTTCTTGTTGCTAATGACCTGTGAGAAGAGAGCAGCACCAACATCTCTAGAGTGTTTTTTCAGACAGCTGTAGAGAGTGATGAGGTCTCTCCTTAACCTCCTCTTCCTCTCTGTCAATCTCTCCTCACAAGATTTATTCTCCAGGCCCTAAGGAGAATCAGCTTTGTCAGTGCTTCTCAGGCTTGGCCCCATTCTGCAGCCTGTGTGCACTGTAAACTGCATCTGCCCAAACAGCAAATGAGAAGTTTGGGCTGGAATTATTTCTTGTGTGTGGACTAAACAGTCCTTTCGAGACAAATGAAGGGGAGGGATGTGTCACCTAAATGCTTTCATTCATTTGTGATGGGTTTGGCGTGGTGGCACAACCCAGGTCTGGGTTGGTTTGGGTGCTGTGATCATTTCAGAAACAGAGGGGCAAAGAATAAGCCCTCACTAACTAGCTTTAATTAACAGCAATCGAGACTAAGTCATTACATCCTGATAATACACCTGAGGAGAAATAACTGGTGGGTGCTTGCTGATTCTCAGAGTGGAGAAGCCTGTGTGCAAACAGATTTGCAGGCTCTGGCTTCTCAAAGCACTTTCCAGCTGTAAGAGAGAGGAAGGGGTCAGTGTTATCACACACAGGTCCAGCTCAGGCCAGGCTGACGACCTCAGTCAAATATTTATGAAAGGGGAAAGAAGTATTTGCAGTGACTTGTTTATTCTAGCATTTGCTTACACTGATAGGATTTCCTCCCCTGGGTTATCACACTGAAACCTTCCTTGTGACTAACTGTGTCTTTGGAGAGTGTTTCCCGTCCACAGCTGACTTTTTCTGCTTTTTAGCACTAGAAAAACAAGCAGCCCAAGTCACTGGTGGGTTCTGGGGGATTCACAGCCAGGGCAGGGGGTGGCGGTGGGGCAGCTCAGAACAGAATCACAGAGTTATTGAGGCTGGAAAAGCCCTCTGAGCTCATCCAGACCAGATCAGGACCTAACATCATCACAGTGGCCACACCGGGGCACTAAGGGCCACAGCCAGGCTGGCCTTCAACATCTCCAGAGATGGCGACTTCACCACTGCCCTGGGCAGTCCAGTCCAGGCTCTGATCCCCCTTTCCATGAGGAAGGGCTTCCTAACATCCAACCTGACCCTCCCCTGGCAGCTTCAGGCCCTGCCCTCTCATCCTGGCACTGGCTGCCTGGGAGAAGAGCCCAACCCAAACCTGACTACAGCCTCCCTTCAGGGAGTTGTAGAGAGGGAGAAGGTCCCCCCCTGAGTCTCCTCTTCCCCAGGCTAAACATCCCCAGCTCCCTCAGCCCCTTCTCACCAGTCTTTCCCTCCAGTCCCCTCCCCAGCCTCCCTGCTCCTCTGGACACACTCCAGCCCCTCAATCTCTTCCTTGCAGTGAGTGGCCCAGACTGCCCCCAGGACTTGAGGGAGAATGCCCAGTACAGGAGGAGAATTACATCCCTAGTCCTGCTGGCCACATTATTCCTGATCCAAGCCAGAATGCCACTGGCTTATTGGGTCACCTGGGCACCCTGGTGGCTCCTATTCAGCGGGTTGTCAACCAGCACTGTCAGGTCCCTCTCTGCCAGGCTGCTCTCCAGCCACTCATCCCTCAGTCTGTAGCCGCGAGGGGTTATTACGGCCAAAGTGCAGGACCTGCCCTTGGCCCAGTTAAACCTCATCCTGTTGGCCTCTACTCATTGACTGACCCTGCCCAGATCTTTCTGCAGCATTTTCCTCCCCTCCAACATGTCAACACTCCCCCTCAACTTTGGGGGAATTTACTAAGGTAGATTCACTCCCCTCAGCCAGGTCATCAACAAGGATGTTGATTAGATCTGGGCCCAGTACTGATCCCGTGGGGGACACCACTGGTCACCAGATGCAGCACCATTCCTAACTACTCAAGGGAAGTCACCGTGCCCCAGCAGCTTGTGGCCAAGCTGCAGTCTCAGAGGATGGGTGCAAACTCCCTTTAGTGCTGCTGGAACCGTTGTGCAGGCTGCTGATGAAACAGCTAAATACTTTTATCGCTCTCATTTGTCGCCTGAGCTATCTCTACTGTGGAACTAATTGCAAAATTACATCTAATAAAGAAGTAGTCTGCTGTTCCAGCTTTATTACAGAGATGTTATTGCCTGTGTAATAAGAAAAGGATGCGATAAAAATTGCAGTCAGGTTAGGCAAGGCTTTCCTCTCTGTGCAAGGGTTGAAGTCAGTTTTAAACCCCTTGCCACCGGTGAGATAACACTTAATGCTTTTACGGTATTTTCACCGCTGGATCTGAGAGCCCCGTGCAAAGCAGGGCAAGCACAATGATTTCTGCAATTATAAGAGGGGATTAAAAGGAAGACAACCTGTAAAACATGCCTGGTATGAGGATATAAATTAGTGACGAGCTTTGCAGAGAGATCCACCTTTACTAGCTTTTCAGTACTGCTCCTCGTGACACTAATAATGATAAATGGAAATGAAAGTGTTTTAAAGTGATTCTATCTGGATAAATTAAGCATCACCCTCATTAAAGGGAAAGGCTTTTGGCTTTTACAGAGTGGGTGTAGTCTGAGGAGGACTAGTCCCTGTTTAACATCCTTTATAAATAACTGAAGAGGTTTTCCAGGAGTAACATGTTCTTCTGAGGTACTGAACTACCATCATCATCTCATGAACCTCTTTGACTGTGTTGTGGAGTCTCCTTCTCAGGGGATGTTTAAAACCTACCTGACTGTGTTCCTGTGTGGCTTGATCTAGGTGATCCTGCTGTGGCAGGGGGATTGGACTGGATGCTCTTTCAAGGTCCCTTCCAATCCCTAATGATTCTATGATCCTTTTAAGCACAGATCTTTGAGCACAGCACTGTCATAGAATCATAGAATCCTTAGGACTGGAAGGGACCTCGAAAGATCATCCAGTCCAATCCCCCCGCCACAGCAGGATCACCTGGACCAAGTTGCACAGGAACACATCCAGGCATCACATGAGGTTTCTCTTGCCTCTGATCAGGGAGCAATGGTGGACTTAGTTTCCAGTTCAACGAGGGGAAGAACAGTTACTGGGTTCTATACACAGGTTGGGCATAGCATGCTGTCACCATCTTACTTGGAGGGTTGATTTTAACACTTAACAAGATGTCTGATGTACATCGATGCAGGTGATGTTGCGTTCACCAGAACTCATCCCAAAGATGTTGAAACACCTTCTTCATTTCAAATAAAATGACCCTGTTTTTAATTCAAGGGGTTCTCCTTCCTTAACCAGGGCTCAGAGAACAATTTGTCATCATTTGCTGGATAAAAATGGTTTTGCTGCCATCAATCCAATTTATTTATTAATTATTGATTTTAACAGCTTTAAAAGCTCTTTAATGATGGAACGAATGCAGATCATTGTGCAGAACTTGTCTTCTACTGGGGGATTGTTTCAGTTAATTTGTTTTTTATCTCTTACTGGAATCACAGAACATTAGGGGTTGGAAAGGACCTCAAAAGATCATCTAGTCCAATCTAGTCCTGCCGGAGCAGGATCACCTAGATGAAGCCACACAGGAACATGTCCAGACGAGTTTGAAATGTCTCCAGAGCAGGAGTCTCCACAACCCCCCTGGGCAGCCTGTTCCAGTGCTCTGTCACCCTCAGCGGGAAGAAATTCTTTTTCATATTGATGTGGAAACCCCTATGTTCCAGCCTGCCCCATTTCCCCTTGCCCTATCATTGGAGAGAACGTGTGATCCTCACCTTGTGCAGAGGCAGTCGTCGCTCACGCGCTGGCTCAGAACCAGCAGCTGCTGCAGGAACGCTGAGGTGGGTCTCCCCAGGTGGCCAAGCGTAGTGTTTTCACCTGTATACAGACAAGATCGGATCATGGGAGGTGTCTTTGATGGTGTGCAGAGCACTGAAGATCAGAGAACATGGAGCAGTCCCTGATTTTCTCAGAGTCAGACTTAAATCAAGACCCAAGTCCACACAAAAGTTTTGGCACTCGCTGTGTAACCCTCGTCAGCAGAAGCAATGTCAGGGCTTTGGAAATAGCAGTGATTTTCAGTAATCCCTGATGTTCTGTGATCCCGTGATTAAACCACCCCAGTAGATAACAGGCAGGTCTTATGCTTTGAAATGTCTCATCCACCTTCCTTCTGGCTTTTACACAATTATCTCTCCTCACCCAACCTATTGGATGCAAAGAACCCCAAAGACATCTTTCCTACAGTCAAACAAGGAACAATCACTTCTTCAAGGGAAAATAAGTGGCAATATTGTCTTTCTTGATGGGCAGCTGACAAGTTCAACAAATATGTTTGAACACAGAGAAGAAAACAAACTGAGATATTTGTGGCCAGTCAAACCTTTTAGACATGATGCTGTGATTTGTGTTTTAGTCATCTGCAGGGGATGTAAAGCCTTTACAAACGAGACTGTAGTGGGAAAAAATAGTTGACATTTTGCAGATTGGAAGGTGCAGCTCTCAGTTTTAAGGTAGAATGGAAATGAAGAAGGTTACTGAATGCATCACATACCCTGAGCATCTTTGGTGTGGTTTGTAACACGCTGGTTAGCGTGTTTTGAATAGATACCCCTTCCAGTAAACAACCTGGGAGTCATGGTGGTGTTCCCAGCTGTTTCCCCAGACCTGCAGTAGGTCTAGACCGTGGGAGCCTAGGCCAGAACCACTTTTCCTTCTTGGCAGTGTCTTTCCAGTTAATCCCACTGATCTCAGCTTTAATCCTGAGGTATCATTCCCAATCCAACATGTTTACAGCAGTGAGTGACACGAGGGTTCTGGAGCCAGTTGAATCTAAACACAGAGAGCTCAAGGCTGTCCAGACCTAGAAAAGGAAATAAAGAAACCCCTTTGAAGATCAGAACTGGAACAAGGACGGTTTTGTTTGGTCTTTATTTAGCTTCAAGGAAATTCAATTCACGTTGTAGAAGCTGGTTGTGCTCTGTGCGTGTTTATTCCTAATCAAATAGGAAAACTCGGCACCACCAAGGCTCTGCTCCTTATGTAATTTGTTTTGGTTTCTTTCTCAGCCACATTAGCAGGATTGTGCTCGTGGAATGAAGTACCAGAGTATCTTGAGAACAAACGAAGGGCACCAGCACGAGTATGAAAAAATGAATGATCCTATTGTTGTGCAGTCAGCCCTGCAGCTGCGCAAAGGATGCAAAAAGCATGAAGTCTGAAAGTCGAACAGAAGATAAGCGACGAGCTTGGCCACAAGCCTGCGAACTGAAGCTGATGGATACGATAAGAGGGTGATAGTTCAGGAATGAAAATAATGTTGTTTTCAGTCTTGAAGGGAAAGTAAATTATGGCCACCTTCCCCGTGATCAGCTGAGCTGTAGAAGTAATAGCACAGGGAACCTCTAGCGAGAAAGGATGAGGCAGGTGATCATTTTGCTGGCTGTATCCGTGGCTCTAAAGCAGTCCTACCAGCTCACGTAGCCAAGACAATGCCTAGACTTCCTCTATTTCTATTTTATGGCTGATTGAGTTGGGAAAAAGCAGTGGACAACACAAGGTTTTGCTCTTACAGCTGTGCTGGAGCAGTGCGAAGAGCTTCCCTCTATAACAATCCTGCGCCGCGAGGCAGGCGATCACAGCAGCTGCCCACTGCGACCACCAATGACAGGGAGTCTCCGTAGCAGCGAAGGAATGACGGCACAGCAGACGTGAGGAATGCCACAGAGTCACAGGTCAAAGCTTTAATGGCTAGCAGAGCCCAGAGTGGGATTCCTGCGATTCCCCCTTCGTGATGATTTGGTCTGATAAAGGACTGGGCACGCTCACAGAGGAGCCAGGGCAACCTCCTCAAAGTGAGAAGCTTCAATGCTGCAGAGGGAGTTGCAAGCAAAGTGTGTTCATCAGGAAAAGCCAGAGGGAGTTGCAAGCAAAGTGTGTTCATCAGGAAAAGCAAGGCGAGCATGCAGAAGACACAGGGAGGGTCTGGGGACAGCCTTGGACTAGTAACCAAAATAGATAACCAGCCCCAAACCGTGGGTTTGTTGTAATTGCCTTCCTGGGACCATCATTTCCATATCCAGACCCCACTGGTGTTAAAATATACATTGTGTTGTGGTCTCCCTTGACTGATAATAAAGGGCTGGTCATGATTTATTTAAATCATCTTCCCAGGCTATTTTCTTTTGAAGTGGGAAGGCTGAAATTCAGAACAGAGCAGTAAATGCTGAAACACGACCAGGTGGACAGAGCCTGGCAAGAGGGGCTTCTCAAAGTCCTAGTCCAAGGGGTTCCACACAGTATTTTGTTACCATTGACTTCTAGGGAGTTAGGAGATTCTTGTTAGCCCGATCGGGGTTTTAACAATCTTTAACAGTCTAACTGGCTTAACTGGCTCATGTTTTAGGCATATAATTCTCCTCCTGTACTGGACACTGGGGAGGCCTCCCCTCAAGTCCTGGGGGCAGTTCTGGGCCCCTCACTTCAAGAAAGAGGGGCTGGAGCAGGTCCAGAGGAGCAACGAGGGTGGCGAAGGGACTGGAGGGAAAGGCTGAGGGAACTGGGGCATTGAATTTTGTGTTCTTCTGTACGGCAAGGATTTTGTTTAAGGATAACCTTTGTCTGTTTGAGATGACTCTTTTTATGTTTAGCACATAAAAACTTTATGAGATTTTACTCTTTACTGTAAATTTATTCAAAACAGACGAGCAGGATGGATAATATTTAGGCTTTGCAGCAGAAGCAGCAACATTGCTGAGATGTCTCACAAAAGAAGAGGTAAGAGGAAGGTTTACACTTCTGGAGCTAGTGAGCACTATCTCACCAGCTGTCCCACCACAGCTGTGCTCAAGATCGAACATCACAGCCTCCATCACACCTCCCAGCCTGTGGTGTTGAAAACCTGGCCATGACTGCTGTCTGCTTTTCAGCAGAGGCTTATTTATAGCTCTAAAGAAGTAGGTAGTGTGAACCAGACAGCCTCCAGGAGGGTCTGTGTGAGACAGGAACAGAGCCCTCTACTTAGACAGGGAGGGAGACCCAGGTCAAGGTCTTGTCCAACCCCTCAGGACGTGACTCTGCTTGTGCAGCTGGGCTGTAAAGGGTGAGCCCTCACATGCCAGGCAGCCTTGCTAAGCACGAGCCTCGGTCTATCACCAGTGAGGCACACGGGCTGGCTGGTTTCCCTTTCATTCCAAATCAAGAGAAATTAAAAAAAACCTCAACAAAACAACCAAAAAGCACCACAACCCAAAAAGGTGAAGTTACAGGCAGCAGTGGCTGTTACTTCACAGCATCACTGCAGAAGCTTCAGCACCCTTTTGCTCACATTTGTACTGCCAGAAGTAGCCGTAAAAGCAGCAGCTCCATGTTACACTTCAGCCATCAGCTAGGAAAATCTGGAAGAACAGCGTGTGCTAGGGAAGGACAAGGAGGAGAAGAGGGAAAGGCTGAGACTAATGAACTGTGAGAAGAAAGAAAATAGAAAATAAAGCTAAAAAAAGCAAAGAAATGACAAACTGAGATGGAAAAATAAGTGTGAAAAAACCTGACCACTGTGAAAGTCCAATAGGATGAATTTCTTCTCACTGTGTACTTGGGGAAAAGGAATCTGCTCAAAGTATTCACTCACACAGACAGCACAAAGTATAACTTTCTCCTACATAAATCCATAGTAAATCACAGGTTATAGTGTGGCAGAAACACCTTCAGCTCCATCAAGCAAGAGACCAGTAAAATGGTTGTTGTTAAAAGACTTTGAATGGGAATAAAGTTCTACATTGACTTTTTTTCCTTAACTCTCTGAGCCTTTAAGATCAGGTCTTTGCAGCAACAACCAGCTCTGGTTCTGTGTGCAAGGAGCTAAATAGCACTTTTGGCCCATGGGTCAACTAGATAAAAATCAATATCACAGAACATCAGGGATTGGAATGGACCTCAAAAGATCATCCAGTCCAATCCCCCCAACAGAGCAGGAGCTCCCAGATCAAGTTACACAGAAATATGGCCAGGCAGGTTTTATATGTCTCCGGAGAAGGAGACTCCACAACTCCCCTGGACAGCCCCTTCCAGTGCTCTATCACCCTCACTGGGAAGAAGTTCCTTCTCAGATTAATGTGGAATCTTCTCTGTTCCAACTCACACCCACTGCCCCTTGTCCTATCACTGGATGTCACTGAGCAGAGCCTGGCTCCATCCTCCTGACACCTGTCCTTTCATATTTATCAACACTAATGGGGTCACACCCCTCGGTCTCCTTTTTTCCAAGCTTAAGAGACTCAGGTCCCTCAGCCTTTCCTCATCATCAGGGAGATGCTCCACTCCCTTAATCATCTTTGTGGCTCTGCACTGGACTCTGTCCAGCAGCTCTGTGTCCTTCAGGAACTGAGAGGCTCACTATTCCAGATGTGGTCTCACCAGGGCAGAGAAGTGCCCTTCTAATCCACTCCAGGATGCCATTGGCATTCTTAGCCACAGAGCCTTGCCTCCTGGTTCTTGTCTCTCCAGATTAAGAGCTGGGGTCAAGCACATCGTTATTACACAAACACTGCTTTCCTCTTGGCGGAAACTCAGGGCCTGATTATGGATTGAGATGAGGAACTCTTTCTTGCCTTTCTCAGAGGAAGCAGCACATGGGCTTTTGGTGCATTTAGTGCATAGGAACTCCTGCTGCATTTGAAGCACTGTCATTTGGGGGGGAAAGTGCAATAATTCAAAATGAAGAAGCAAGTTATGACATTTTTCACTTCAATCACTACTTACCAGCTGCCCAACGTAAGCAGAGTCGTGGCAGAACTAGGTCTTCCAGGAGAGTCTCAGACTTAAAGTTCCCCTCAAACTTTCTTCTTCAGCACAGAACCTTTTCCATGCCCCTAGCTGTTTTCATTAGTTTGGACAGCAGTTTGTCCCCTACGACCTCCTCACAGTCAAGTTTTCATGTGCTTCTTCCCATCTCTCTGGAAAAACCTTGACTACTCCACTCAGCCTCGAAGAAATTCTTGACAGCAACTGCAGGCAAACGAGCTAGTTCATCAACATCAGTGCAACTCTGCTCCTCACCCTTGTCCACCTGTATGAAACAAAGTGCAGATTGAAAACCTTCTACTCTGGAGTGAACTGAGGACACCTGGACTATAACCCCCACCCTATTCCTGTAGACACAGAAGTTCACTAGCTCTAGGAAAATAAACATATTAACTTTGTTCTTGTCAGGGTAATTCTGGCTGGCATTTTCCTCCAGGTTGTGACTAGGATCTGTTTTTGCAGTCCTGTTTATGTCATGTTTTCTAGGGCAGTTTTTATTTCTGCCTCCCTGCACTGAATTTGTTGCTGTTTTCTGTATCCTGAAAAAGCCACCTAAGCCAAAACACTACTACAAGAAGCAGCATTTTGTGCACATCTTACTTAAGTTTGTTCAGTTTTAGCCTGTAGTTGTACTGACATTAAAGCAAAATCACTTCCTTTCAGTGCTTGAGATGCTTTTTCAAAGTCAGGAGTGGTCCTTCAGGTATTTTGTCCTTCTCAGTGTTGGAGCTCGGCTGATACAAGCTCTGATATAAAAAGGCTTTGGGTTTATCTAATTCAGAATCATCATCATTTTGAATTTATAGTTTTGTGTCCCAAAACCATGGTGCTTCTTTCAAATCTTTGCAGTATCACACTCTCTTTGCATTCACTCCTTTGGAAAAGGAAGAAGCCCTTTGCTGTTCCAGGGATCCACCACACTCAGATTCAAGAACCTTTTCCTTGTGTCCAGCCTAAGTCAACCCTTTTCCAGCTTCAAACCATGACCCCTCATCCTGTCATTCCCTGGCCTTGGGAACAGTCTTCCCCAGTCTTCTGAGAGCCCCTTTCAGGGAGGGGAAGGTCACTATAACTCTCACTGATGAGCTTAGCTTTCCCTACAGAGATGGCTTTGGGCAAGATGGGAATGAAGGGTGAATTTACAGGAGAACAAGAGCCAGGAGAGACCACAAAACATGCCCAGGAGAAGAGGGGTTGCAAGTTAAAGGGATGAAAATCTGGTGGTGGGATAAGGTAATAGTTTTTCAATACAGAGAGGGAAGAGGGAAGGGTTTATCGTGGGTGAGAGTCAGAGTGACGATCTCAGCAAAGAAGATTGAAAAATCATCTAATAATAGAAATCAGTAACACAACAGCAGCAGAGAAGCAAGAACTGTCAGGACTGACCCAGATATGGCTGATTTCTGCCTTGGATCAGGGGAATGTGGACCCTGAGAGTCATCTTCCCTATGTGTGAACCTATGCACTGAAAAGGATCAGCTCATCTCCAAGTCACAGCTCAAAGCAGTCTCTGCCTTTCAGACTCCATCCCAATTGGTTGTTGCTCTGGTTTTTTACTCTTTTCAAGACAGTTAATTTCTTTGTTAAAAAAAAAATCCCAATCCAGCCAGCATTTCTGCTCTATCAAAAGTACTGTGGTGGAAGAAACAAATAGTGGGTTTATTTCCAAGATGATCCTGCTATTGGGAAAAGTAGAGAAGAATGCCACAATCCTGGGTTTTATGGATTAATTAATTAACTAACGTATTTAACGATGTAATTTATTGAATGTCTTGTCTTTCTTGCTTTTCTTTCTTTCTTTCTTTCTTTCTTTCTTTCTTTCTTTCTTTCTATCTTTCTTTCTTTCTTTCTTTTTCTTTCTTTTTCTTTCTTTTTTTCTTTCTCTTTCTTTTCTTTCTCTTTCTCTCTTTCTCTCTCTCTCTCTCTCTTTCTCTCTTCTTTCCTCTTTCTCCCTTCCTCCCTTCCTTCCTTCCCTCCCTCCTTCCCACCTTCCTTCATTCCCTCCTTCTTTCCCTTCTTCCCTTCTTCCCACCTTCCCTTCTTCCCTCCTCCTCCCCTTCCCTCCTTCCCCCCTTCCTCACTTCTCCACTTTCTCACCTCCTTCCTCCTTTCCTTCCTTCCTTCCTCCCTTCCTTTCTCTCTCTCTCTCTTTCTCTGTTAACCCATTTATTCATTGCTTGCTGGGTACTGGAATGGGATATTCCCCCCCCCCCCCCCCACCCCCTCCCCAAACAGAATTTTTTCNTCCCCCCCCCCCCACGAACACCTTACACAGACAGATTGTTTCCAGGACACTTCTGACACCGTTTTTTCCATCCCCTTTTCTTATCGCGCTGATGTATTAAAGCCTAAACAAGAAGCATCTCCCCCTCGCGCCGTGCCAGCGGCTTGTCCCGAAGCATCATTGTGCAACAGTGCCATCCACAATCTTAATGATGACATCTCATTTCGGGAGGGCGTGAGCTGAATCCCAATGAATAAATTCATGAAGTTTAACCTCCTGGTGACCCCATCTCCACTGTGGGGCTTTTTTTCTCATCCCGCCCCAGCTCATTAGCTGTCCTGAGATGAGATGTGAGCCTTTATAGCTGTGCTTTAAACAAAAGGAAACAGTAGGAGGAAGAGAAAAGGTGGAGGGAAGCATGGTGTTCGGTCTGGAAATGAGCTGCTGTGCATTTGTAAGCAACCTAATTTTACCCTGGTATGACATGATGCCTAACCAGAACGATGGGTCTCAGGCTAGAAACTGCCCTGACACTATAATTATGTCCAGCCCTAACTAATTTCTTTCTAATATACTGCAAGTGGCATCCAGCTCATTGAGATGCAGCCCATGTCCCAAGGACATCCTGTGGCTATCGAGAAAACCTCTGTCTCACACTCGGTTTTCAGCAGTGTTTTTGCTGTCAGCTGCCAACATTAACACAATGTTTAGGTTCCCTTTAAAATAAACCAACCCCTTTTGTCTCCCTCTTATTGCTCTGCCAACTGTTGATCCAGGCTCTGACTCTTTTAAAGTGTTCAAGCTGCTGTTCACATTCATCTTGGAGCATGCACTTTGTTCTTTCAGCCCTTGGTAAGACTGGGTAGAGAATAAAAAGTGGATTTTGGAAGTATTTCCCTCAAAACAGCAGCTTATACATCAGGACAGGATATATTTTCATGTGTGTGGTGTAAATGCCTGGTGAGACTCGTTGCCTGACTTTATGCTGCATTAAACCACAGAATCACAGAATGATTGAAGCTGGAAAAGCCCTCTGAGCTCATGCAGACCAGACCAGGAACTAACATCATCCCAGTGGCCAGACCAGGGCACTAAGGGCCACAGCCAGGCTGTCCTTCAACACCTCCAGGGATGGGGAATCCAGCGCTGCCCTGGGTAGTCCATTTCTGGGTCTGAGCACCCTTTCCCTGAGGAAGGGCTTCCTAACATCCAAGTTAAGTTCTTTCCTGAGAAAGTGGTTGGGCACTGGAACAGGCTGCCCAGGGAGGTGCTGGAGTCACCATGCCTGCAGGTGTTTAAAAACTGAGTAGCTCGAGCACTTGAGGCCATGGTCTAGGGGTTAGGGAGCTGTTGGGCTGAGGGCTGGACTGGATGATCCTGGAGGTCCTTTCCATCCATAATGATTCAATGATTCTATGATTCAATGATGTGATGAGTTAAGAGATGGTTAACCTTTTGCTCTCTGCCACCTAAACATGACCTTAGCCTCTGATTTTTGTCTCAAACTGGACATGGATGGGCTTCTGAAGATCTTTGTGTCAGTGAAATACTGACACGTGTGACTGTTCATTAATTAATTCCAGCTGCACTTTAAAGACATTGAAGACTCATTAACCTTTTTTTTACAAAACAAAATGCAGCTCTCCATGCCATCAAAGAATCATAGAATCCTAGAATCATCAAGGTTGGAAAAGACTTTCAAGATCATCAAGTCCAACCATCCACCCTACAACCCCCAACCACTAATGCGTCTCCTCAAACATCCTGGCTGCTCTTTGTTGAACCTCTCCAGGGATGGTGCCTCCACACCCTCCCTGGGCAGCCTGTTCCAAGGTCTCCCCATCTTTCTGGAAAGAACCTTTTCCACAGGTCCAATTTGAACCTCCCCTGCCACGACCTGACCTCAACTCCTCTTGTCTTATGGCTAGTCCCTAGGGAGAAGAGGCCAACCCTCGCCTCACTGCAACCTCCCTTCAGGTATCACAGGTAGTTGTAGGGAGCAGTGAGGTCTCCTTTCAGCCTCCTCTTCTCCAGCCTGAACAGCCCCAGTTCCCTCAGCCTCTCCCCATCAGCCCAGTTGCCCTTCTACACACCTCTCCACCACCCATTGCCACCAGTCAACCCCTACTCTGCTATTTACCAGCATCCTGAGGAGAGATTTTCCTCTTGTACTCTTCCTGAAACATCTGCTCACACACTGTTGTCTTTTAACTGGTGAAGTGCCTTGAATTATCTTCTGAGAACAAACAGCTAAACATTCAGCTCCTGTACAAGCGACAGAAGTGATGTGTCTCAGGCACCAAGGAGCTTCACCGCTCATCTTCTGGAGGTGTCGCTGCACGAGCTGTCAGCCGATGTCGGGCACGGGTGTCCCCCTGTGAATGATGTAACTGGTGTTACAAAGCCAGATGCCCAAAGGCATCCAGTTTGGAGCAGCCACAGAGACATTGATAGAGAAGCAGCAGATCTCACAAGAGTGCTTTTTAGAGATTTAGGGCTGTTAAATGCTTTCATGAGCAGAATCAGCAAAAGCAAGAACATCAGAAGAGCTCCTGAAGGCCTCCATCAATCAAATGATTAAGTGGCAACTTAACAAAGAGGTGCTTTGACACAGAACTGAACTCAAAGGGAAAATCTATATTTGGGTGCTATGGAATGTTTTGCTGGTCCCCCTTTTTGCTGTTAGACTGACCTTACTGCCCACAGACGCTGAGGATTCAGCTTGTTGACTGTTACTCCTCCTGGGTTAGTGGCCTCACAGCCATCGCATGGGCAATGATATTTATGGCAGACAAATGAAGCTGTAACTCCCAGCCCTCTCCTTCCTGCCATCAGCAGTGCTCAGCAGACACAGGCTGAAAGGAATGCAGGAACAAAACTCGTTCCCCAGGGACATGGGCCGGCTTGAAAGGCTGCGGCAGAACTACAGACACATTTTTCCCAGATAAAGCACAGCTCCCAGTGTCAAACACAGACTCTAACTGAGGAAAACGTACTGATCCTCTTCCTCAGTGGGGCTTTGTTTTCTGTTAAAAGACATAGTCTCCCTTGCCTTGAATTTTCCATGTGAGAAGGAGAAATGCTGGGAACTGCGGAGGCAAAGGGCGATGGAAGCCAGAGGACCTTCAGCGCTGATTAGTGTGATTCAGCGTAGACATGGCTGTATCACTGTTCCTCCCTGTTAAGATAACATCAGATAGTCCTAATTACAGCTTTTGCTACCTGAGGCTGTCAGCGGTCTGAGCTGATGAGGCTGTTTGAACATCATCTCTTGCCTGGTTTTGTCAACAATAAGCGTAAGCAGGGCAAAGAGATCACATTCTCCGCTGGCGCTGAATGACAGGGACGTCCTACCCCAATGCAGGATGAAATTGGATTTCTCCTAGCTGCAAGCAATTTTCACTCTCCTTCTCCTGCTACAAATTTTCAGCTGTCCCACAACCAGTAAATGTCAGGAGAAGCCTACAACTCTATCCAGTTAAATCACAGATGTAGTGGTGAGGTCTGATTGGAAAGGAGGGGTTATTGTTTGAATTAGGGGTTTCAATTCTCTGCTTCCACCTGGATGAGGCAGATGTTCTGCTCATGCTAAGGGAGGGGCTGATGCTTTGGGGTGCTTCTTGCTGTGGCTCATGTCACTCTCCCACGTCCCAGCCGTGGGATGGATCCAGACACACCTGTGGCTCTCACAGTCAGCCCCACATGGGATTTTATTCAAACACCCACCAACATTGCAATGGGAACTACAGTATCTGGAATCAGCCCCATAGAGCTGCTGATTCATTTTGTGGATGACAACAGTTTACTGTTGCAGCTCTGCTGCTGATGGAAATAACATGAAAACCAGGTAAATAATAGCAGAATTGGAACTAGGTTTTGGATACAGACTGATTCATATCACAATTAATAGCATGACTCACACAAAAATTAATAGTATGTGACTTTGTAAAACACTAAGATCTATAGAACATAAAAAATACAGAGTAAAACCTTCATTTACTTCCTCTGAAGAGCCACACTATGCCAGATGAAGATTATGCCTCCATCCCCTGGCACAGGGCAGGGAGCCAGCAGCAACCCACATCCTACCACCAAGCAGCCCTTGGCCTCCACCAGCTGTTTTCCTCCCAGTGTAAATGCTGGTAGGAGGAAGATGCTCGTGGCTTGGATGACAGCACTAAACTCTGGTCAAAGCCTTGCTAGGAGTGACAATGGCAGTGAAGAGACTCTATTTGGATGGACATGAGCAGTGCTGGCCCCCTCTGCCAGAAATGGGTAACCTACCTTAGCATCATGGACTCATTTAGGTTGGAAAAGACTTTTAAGATTATCCAGTGCAACCACTAACCTGGACCAAGACCCTTGGAAAAGCTTTGCTAGGTCAGAATTGCTCAGGTTGGAAAAGACCTTCAGGATCATCAAGTCTGACATCAACATAACCCTAGGTCAGAATTGCTCAAGTTGGAAAAGACCTTCAAGATCATCAAGTCTGACTCTGTCAGGAATGGGGAGGCCACCTTAAAATAGTGGACTTATTTAGTTTGGAAAAGACCCCAGTGCAACCACTAACCTGGACCAAGCCCCTTGGAGAAATTTTGCTAGGTCAGAATTGCTCAGGCTGGAAGAGACCTTCAAGATCATAAAGTCTGACATCAACATAACCCTACTGCTCAATCCTCTCCCCAGTGTTCCCACCCTATGCTTGGACTCTTGGCAACTCTTAGGCTGCCTTGTGCCAGCAGGATTCCTTGATGTTTCTTTGGAAGAAGGAGATGGCCAGGTGGAAACATCTGGTTGCTGAGAGCATTTTTCTGTTTCGAATGGGCAAACTGGAGCTTGGAGAGAGAAGGGGATAAATTATTCAGTGATAGACTTTAGCTGCAGGAAGAAGTGAATTTCAAGCCTTCTTCAGAAAGCATCGCTTGATGTAATGCTGGCGGCGCCGCTCGATTAATCATTTAAGAGAAATAACCGCCAGATTTCCCTCAACTTCTACAACTGCTGAAAACTGAAGACCCAGTTGTCTCCGTCGCTACGAAAGTGATTAATCCTCCTCTGCCACCGCAACACGGAGCACCTAATTGAAGCTTAAAACAGACAAGGATGTACATTTTCTGTGATGTTCTTTCCTCTTTTTTTGGTGGGACACCCCTGTGAGTTTTTGTTTTAGGCCATAAAGATTTAGTGCCAGGGCAGTGTTGCCTGGTTAACTGATGCTTTTGGGAACTGATACAGGGTGCTGTGAATATTAGAAATGAGAGTTTATATATAGCGTTAAGGAAAAGCTATATGCAGCTTGTGGAGCCAAAATCATGTCAGAAATGTTCCAGGGAACATATGTCACGCGTTTCTGCATTTGTAGTGTGTTTTACGCTGACAGGCCAGCAGCTGCTTTACTTTGTCTCAGGGAGCTCTGCCCAAACCCTCTGTTTCACTCTGACATTGAAAAGTTGTCCTGGCGTTAACAAATTCTCAAATTCCGGATTTGTTTTGGAAAAGGAATAGTTCTTTAAATTCATAGTAATTCCTTGGTTTGGTTCTCCCCCTGTACTGGGCGCTGGGGAGGACTCCCCTCCAGTAGTGCTGGGACTCTCAGTTCAAGAAAGAGATTGAGGGGCTGCAGTGGGTCCAGGGGAGCAATGAGGCTGGGGAAGGGGCTGGAGGGAAAGTCTGATGAGGCTGAGGGAGATGGGAGGGGAGGAGACTCAGTGAGGACCATCGTCCTCTCTACAACTCCCTGAAGGAAGAGCTTGTAATCAAGTGGGGATCAGGCTCTTCTCCCAGGCAACCAGCGCCAGGACAAGAGGAAGCTGCCAGAGGAGGGTTAGGTTGGGTGTTGGAAAGCCCTTCCTCAGGGAAAGGGTGCTCAAAGCCTGGACTGGACTGCTCAGGGCAATGGTGGAGTCCCCATCCCTAGAGGTGTTGAAGGACAGGATGGCTGTGGCCCTTAGTGCCCTGGTGTGGCCTCTGTGGTGATGCTAGGTCCTGGTCTGGGCTGGCTGAGCTCAGAGGGCTTCTCCAGCCTCAATCATTCTGTGTGATTCTATGAGTCTGAGAAGCAGTGATATAATTACTTAGAAGTCTATATAAATAATTGTAAATAAATACTTATTATCATATTATAATGATGAATCAATTCTGGATTTAAAAGAATTTCTCCTAAACAAGCCCTGTAATATTAAAATAACTTCAATAGAAAGAGAAGAATATTGCTTGGATCCATCCAGACATGGACATCTTAGTCTGGTGAGAGAATTTAACACAAAAATCCTTTAGTTTCATATTTTGAGGGGTTGCTGAGGACTTTCTTCACCTACTGGGAGAATCCTTCTATACCGACACCCCCCCCAGCATAGCCAGAATTCCATAGCCAGGCTATCAAAAAGCTCTTGGTATCTGTAGCTAGATTATTCCAGCTACACTTTTCCAGTCTCTTAGAGGTGGAAACCAGACTGATTTTAACCTGGCATATACAGAGATAGAACATAACTGCATCCCCACTGGGCTCTTCAGCTGTTGTAGCTGTAAATCACGGAGCAGAGTCCTGAATACTCCTCGTGGATATGGATTTGATGGCAGAAGTTTCTACAGTGGCCTTGACTGGAGTGGTACAGTGATGGCCACCTCAGTATCTGTGACATTGCCAACCCCTTTTTCCAAAACGTGGGTAGAAACATAGCTCTTCGTTGCCTTTTGCAAAACCAGGCTGGCTCCTCGGTCGCAGAATCACAGGATCACAGAACGTTAGGGAATGGAAAGGACCTCAAGAGATCATCTAGTCCCCAGTCCTCCGGTCTACTACTTCTGCTCAGAATGAACCTCTCAGCTTTCACCTAGTCCTTCTAAGCAGTGTTATTTCTCATAGTGTGAGAATATGGGCTTTTTCTCTTGGTCCCTTCTAGCCACCTCTTGCATAAAAAGGCAGAACTCTAGGAGATAAAGGCTCTTCTGGCATAAAGCCTCTCCTCGTCACCCTGCCAGAACACTGCCCCTGGGAAAACACTGGGACAACGAGACAAACTGGCAATAGGAGGGATAACCCCAAACTTCTTAGAAATGCTCAGGAGCTTTCTTTCTGTGCCCCTTCTGCTCAGGTGTGGTTTCAGGGAGATTAAGTTAAACAGAAGTGCCTCTGCTGCTCCCCACTTCCCAACTCATATGTTCTGGCTGGAATGGGGACCATATGCCATCATCCTAAGGGATGGGAAGAAATAAATCCCGATGATGATGCCAATGTTTGCACTTACCAGGACAAGCTGATTTAATGCTGTCTCATTTCCTTCTGACTTGCATTTTATTCCAAGCTTGTTTAGTGTGAAGAGACTATGAAACTCTTCCAGAATCATCCCAAATGAAAATTGGGACAGATGGCAATAAAAAAAGAAATAAAATTTAAAAAAAACCCATCATGGGTCCTGTTTTGTTTTATACTATTAGGGTAAGGTTATTGCTACAGTTATGATCTTAAACTCTGTTTTATTTTTATAGCTGTGATAGTAGTTAACATTGCCTTTGCCTAAGCCAGCTGCCTAAACCCAACAAAATGTCTTTAACAGCTTCATGCAAACAATCTGTGGGGCAGATAATGTGGTTACTGCTCCAAACTGCTGGTTTAAAATCCTAAAGGGAAATAAACAGAAGTTCTTCTAACACCAGGGAAAGACACCTGCAGAAGAAGCAGCAAAGTGAAGGACACTCAGCTTTAAAAAGCAGATTGAACCCATGGATTTACACTTCAGGGCTGGGTCAGCAGTGGGCTCTGTTCTGCAGCAGCCCCAGAGCATCTCAAAAATCTGTGAACAGGTTTTTTAATGGTTTATCCAAATCCACTTTGTTTCTGGATGGAAAAGATGTATTTTCAGAAAGTTCCTCCTCAAATCTCTTGTTCTTAATATAGAAGCAGGTTTGGTACCTTTATCAATAAGACCAGAGACTGACCAGTTTCTCATAGGTTTCCTTATCTCAGTTACATAACAATTTAAAACCACTTAAAACTATGTAGTTATAACCCGTGGATCACAAGTCATTATTGTTTTCTTTCATTCCAGTGAAACCATCAAGTGTCTCATTTATAACTACCTTCCATTCAGTCATAAACTTCTCAGACATTTTGGCTGCCCCAGTGTCTCAGTCTAGGAGAACCAGAAAAGGGGTTGTAGCAAGGGGGGTGCCACTCTCTCCTCACAATCAACAAGTGGTAGATCAGAAGGAAACAGCCCTAAGTGACCCCAGGGAAGGTTTAGGTGGACTTGAGGAAGAATTATTTCCATCAAAGGGTCGTCAAGCCCAGCAACATGGAGGTAGTGGAGTTACAGTCTCCGGAGGTAGGTCAGCAACGCGTAGATGCTGAGTGAAGTGGTTTAGTGGTGACTTGGCAGTGGTGGTCAATGTTTGGATCTTAAAGGTCTTTTCCAACCTAAATGATTCTCTGATTCTGTGATTCTCCTGTCAGGGTGTCCTGGCAGCAGCAGACCCATGTATTTCTCAGTGCCTCCGCACCAGCTCTTGGCCCTGAAGGTGTTGCCACTGGCCCTGCACCCCAGGAGCCCATACAAACCCCTGCTCAGCAAGAGGCAGATCTAATCCCTGCCATTGGGGTGGTCTCATTTTACCAGCTGAAATTCACTCCTAATTTTAAATCAGTGGTGTGAAAAAAAATGCTGCTGAACAAAGAGCTCCGTTCCGGTGCAGAACCAATTAATCCCTTCAGACGATCTCCTTTCAGTGCTGCTCAGCCCAGAGTTTAATTTCTTTTTAGCAGCTCCTAATAGCCACATTGCCAGCAGAATTGCCTTGCTGAGATAAGTAACCCCATAAACTGACAACATGTTTTTAAGAACACGCTAATGTTCCACCATTCAATAGTCAGGGCGATGATTGTTTGGCTTTCCTTCAGCTAAATTAATGAAATTTCAGCGTGTCACCTCTAACAGCTTCTAGCTGTTTCCATAAAGCAGTTTACTGAAACACTCAGCACCTGTCTGATAGAAGCCAGGTGTGATTTTATTGGAAATAAACCCCTAAAAGTAATAAACCAGGTAAAGCTGGAGTGCAGATCACACAGACACAAGATGGGAGAGCAGAGCCATCATTCTAGCCAGATCAGATTCTCAGTGTGAGCATGTGGTGAATTAGGATGAGATGACTCCCCTACTTCTTACACTAAAACACACTAAAAGGGTTAATGTTTTGTCCAAGCCATCTGCCTAGGGATGGGGCAGCCACAACTGCCTTGGGCAACCTGTCTCAGCCTCTCAGCACCCTCACAGGAAAGAATTTGTTCCTCATGTCCAACCTCTTCAAGTCCGGAACCTCTTCCCCTTGTCCTCTCACTACCACCCGTGTCAAAAGCCCTCTCCCAGCTTTCTTGCAGCCCCCTTCAGAGCCTGACCTTGGAGCCTCTTCCTCTCCAAGCTGAACAACCCCTACTTGCTCAGCCTGTCCTCTGAGAGGGTGTTCTCCAGCCCTCTGATCATTTGAGTTGCTTGTAATCGATAGTTGATTATAAATGATGATCAACAATGATTGTAGTTGATTCACCCTTTGAAAAAAAGAAGTGACAGACAGACAAGAGACTCAGAAGCCAGCTCTAACTTTAGCAGTGTTACAGTACGTAACCTCCCTGTGATTCCCTTTGCTCCTCTGGCTCATCACTGGTACCTGTGGGTGAGTGCTACATGTCTTATCCAGTCCCAGAGGGTCACTGGAGTTCTACGTCTCGAGGCTGTCATCTTCTAGCCCTCGATAAAGCTGTGCTGTGCATTCTCGTTGGCTTCCAGCATGCCTTTTGTGTGTTATTTATAACAGGACCTGCAGTGTTGTGGAATACACTTTGCATGCTACACAAGGCTTAAAAAAACCCTAAAAGTCAATAAATCTTTAGTCCTTTAGAAGATTACTGTGCCTCAGTGTGCATTTGTCCCTTGGAAAAGATCTTGGGCCATGACCAGGGCTTTCTAGAACCTGCTGCCTTGCAAGTAGTAAATAATCATTAACTTTCTCACAGTAAACTGGGGTCTCACCAAGCCCAGGCTGTTCATTTCTCCTTGAGCTGCCACTTCTCTTATTGAAAGGAGGAGCAGGGAGAACTGAAAGGGGGATTAGTCCAAACCACGGGCACTGCACGTAGGTCTCAGCAGTGCTGCTGTGGTCCTTGTTTTTCTTTGGACCCTTCCTGTTCTGCTCTTCTACTCAAGCAAACTGCAGTGACGTTCTGCAGCCGCTCCAAGAGCAGAACAGACTGCAGCTGCACATATTTAGTCAACAATTTGAATTCCTAGGCATCAGCTAAAAAGAAGGGCTGCTCAGCCTCATCCAAACAAAAAGCTCCAAATCATGGAGCAGATTGCATGTGTCCTTGTTCCTCTAAAAATGAGATGGCTTAATTCTTCCCTTGAAATTAGTTGCCTCCTCTGTGGGCTTCCTGCCATAAAGAAATGGTGACTTTTTCCATCTTTTGCCTTTTGTCCAGGCATGTGGGTTTTGGGGGGGTTAATAAACCACCTCTTCCCATTGCCTTGACTGTTTTGATCTCTTACCAGCTGAGCATCAGGGGAGGACAGGAGCAGGAAGAACAGTAGCTGACACTGAAGGACTCTCTGTATTTAGGCAGGAGTTAGTGAGTGGCAGAGAGAGATATGGCCAAACTAGAACTCTAGTAATTTCCAGAGGATGTGCTAGCCTTTATGCAAGTGTTTGCAGTCATGGTTTGTTTAGAAGGTAGCAGGATGAAAGGTGCTGTCACACAAGAAAACAAGACCCAGGAGCTAGAAATGACCATCCTATCAAGACTGGGAGTCAGTTTCTTGTTGACTCAGGAGCTGGGAAGAGCATTATTTGCTTACCCAAGCGTACGCTTTAAACTCCCTGCGTCCAGATATAGAATCATAGAATCATCATGGCTGGAAAGGTCCTTCAGGATCATCAAGTCCAGCCCTAACCCCTAGAACATGGCCTCAAGTGCTCTAGCTACTCCCCTCCAGGGATGGTAACTCCACCACCTCCCTGGGCAGCCTGTTCCAATGCCCAACCACTCTCTCAGGAAACAACTTCTTCCTAAGATCCAATCTAAACCTCCTCTGATGCAACTTGAGGCCATTTCCTCTCATCTTATCATTAGTCATTTGGGAGACCAAACCAGCACATCCCATCAGGGAAGCTGACCAGCTTAGATATCCCTGAAGAGCCAAGAGATGTGTTGGCTGCCCAGCGCACAACACAATGTTCTTACTGAAATTCACAGCCCTGGATTGGTCTTATAAACCACAGTTCTTTAAAAGGAATCATGTGAGGGATCTGTGCATTGCAGAAATACTATGGGGCATCAAAGAGACAGATCCAGAAGCTGTTCTCAGCCCTGCCATTAACTATAGAGCCTGTCTGAAACAGATGTGAAGGAGTTCTGGGGTCTATATGGTGCTCAGATGTACAGAATGATGACCTGTACAGAGACAGGACATTAGCACTGCAGTAAGAAGAGTGGCTGGATGGCAAGAGGGCTGCCTCAACAAACTGTGGGTCATTGGGGTGTTGAACACACAGCCAAGGTGATGATTCCATGATTCAAGACTTGATGATTCCATGATTTAGTGATTCTATGAGTCTACACTCGCTTGTCAGTGGGGAGCAAGGGTCGTTTGGACCTTAGATGAGCTGTTGCAGTCTCCATTCCTACACCCATGGTGCCATTTAGTTAGTCTCATTTTTTCTGCACTCACCCATCTGGTTTGGAGCAAAAGTTTTCTCACAGCCTGTCTTCTTTACAAGGCTAAGCCATAATTTTCTTCAGACACAGAGGGCAAAGATGGTTTATGCATCTTAAAAAAATAAACTACTGCTTGAGCAACTCGTTCTCCCACCGCACATGGCAGCATCACAGCGGGTGCTAAGGGAACTTGACCTTCCTGGTTTTCAGGTCAATCTTCTCTTATTTGTAGTGAAGATTCAGTCCAAGAGAGTAACTTAAACAAACTTTGGAAAGATGTTGATTATTTCCTTAGGGTGCCTCTTTTGGGAAAGATGTTATGGGGGGTACATACCCTGCTGCTGTGAAGGGTCAAGTTTCCTGCAAAATTCTTGTCCTTTTTTTTGTCACAAATAGCAGAGAACATGCCATTTTCTCTACAGTTTCGGAGGAGGTTTTCAAAGGAAAGAGTGTTCTCCCCCTTAACCAGGGTGTTTTCCCCTCTCAGCATCTGGGATTCCCCCAGAGTGATGGTTTGGTGCAGTGATAAGAGAAGACCCTAATGCCCTCTAAAGTGCAGAAGTCCTCACCTTGCAGAGGGTCTATCCCAAGGTGACAACAACTCCAGGCGCTCTAGCAGTGAAGTCAGTCATCACAACGTTTGCAGAGAAGGATGAGAGCCAAGCTCTGCCTGTCAACGGCGGCAATGAATTCCCATCAGCATTAAATCAAAGGAGCTGGCTTCCCTGAGCAGGTATTTTCTTTAGAGAAGAGCTTTTGCTCTGATTTATATGGCATCTCGAAGCTGAAGTTAATTTCTAACAGCTTCCTCATGTGCCTCAAAGTTTCCAAGTGGTGAGATATTTGCATATAAATGAGGGAGGAGATGGCAGTAGCTCTGTTACCAGTACAGCCTCAGCATTTTATTGCTTATTGCAGGTGATCATTTTGAACAGAAAACAATGAGTCTGCTGCCACAGTTCCTGTGATACCTCCCAGAATCCATTACTGATCCTTATTGACACCATTAGTTCCAAATGCCCGCGAACTCGGGTTGGTTTATAGGTCTATAAAACCAATCCGTCCTTCTTCTCTGTGAGTTTCAGTCTTTGTGTCTGAGAAACTGTTTCACAGCTCTGTCTTGGAAGAAGGAAAATGAAAGGGGGGGAGTGTCAATCTGCTGGAGGGAAGGAAGATGTTGCAGAGGGGTCTGGAGTGGCTGGGTCAATGGGCAGAGGCCAACCGGATGAGGTTTAACGTGGCCAAGGGCAGGGTCCTACACTTTGAGCACAATAACCTCCTATAGCTACAGACTAGGGGATGAGTGGCTGGAGACCAGTCTGGCAGTTAGGGACCTGTCAATACTGGCTGACAACCAGCTGAACAGGAGCCAGCAGGGTGCCTAGTGGCCCACAAGGCCAGCAGCATCCTGGCTTGGATCGGCAATAGCGTGGCCAGCAGTACCAGGGATGTCATTCTCCCCCTGCAATGGGCACTGGGGAGGCCTCTCCTTGAGTACTGGGGGCAGTTCTGGGCCACCAGAACTGAAGATGGGATGTATGGTCACATTATCTCTCCTCACACACCAATAACAGAGGAAGGGATGATTGATTCCAACTCTAGAGTCGTTTTGGAGTGTCTTATCTTAGTGAACTCTTCTGGTGGGAGCAGCACAACCTTCTTGTTTCATGGAAGGTGAATTATACAGGTGAAGCTGAAGGAGTTGGAAGTTCTGGGAACCAAACCACATAAATTTAGCAACCTTAAGTCTCCCTAATTCTGCAGTCAGCTGGATTTCTCATCTCACCCTCCGCAGGAGGTACCATGGAGAGTAGAAGCAGGATTGCTCATTATCAAGTAGCTCACAGCTCTGGTTTGTTCCATATCTTTCTCAATCAGGGAGCTTTATAACCCGCCTCAGCCCAGCTTCCCCTTGACCCCACTCCCTGGCCACGTGCTGTGGGGTCCTGGCATGGGCTCCTGGAGGTACTGCTGAGGGACCTGCACCCTGTGGAGCAGCAGGATTCATGTTGCAAAACTTAAGGAGCTATTTCCATCTGTCAAGACCAATAATGGGCTATAGAAATAATTTTAAATATAAGAGACTTCATGAGCTGCAATCCTAATTTTCACTGGGAAGGTCACGAATCGCTAGTTTCTTGTCTGTTTCTCTCCAAAAGCAAAGCTCTGCAAAACCAAACCAGAAAATGCTGGAGAAGACAACTCTCCTTCAAACTTCAGCTGGTTCACAGTTTTTTTTCCCTTGCTTTTCCCAATAATACTCGAACACCATGGTGATCAGATCATGCTTGTGCCCTGCTAACAGCAACCACCGTTAAACACGACGGGTGGCTGCAGTTTAGCAAAGGTCTGTCTCTGCTCCAGGTCTATCCAGGCCAGCTTTGCATAGCAGAGTCTGCACTTTTTCCAGCAGCTGAGAGCACTAAAACCCATTGCTCTGAGGAAATGCTTTAGTCGGTATTTGATTTATACTTGCAATTTGCCAAGCACATTGAAATTTCAAATTTAGCCTCCATGCCCAGAAAGACTCTCAGAACTCCTTCTCAATATATTTAATGCAATGGCCCAAACCTCTCTTAGTCCTTTAAATTAATACCCAAAGAAGGGGTATGAATCATTAAAGAATGTTCTGTGAGAATCAGCCTCAAGAAGTCAGATTCTGTTGTCGAACTGGAACCCCCATAGCAAAGCCAGTAATGGAGCTGGGCTGATATTTCCACCAGATCAGCCAGCACAGAAGTTTTTGCTCTGGACTCCCAGGCTGCATTTTCTATTTATGCTCTGACAGACTGAAGCAAAATGTCATAGAATCATAGAGCAGCCCAGGCTGGAAGGCACTTGCAAAGGTCATCTAGTCCAACCCTCCTGTAGGAAGGACGGACAGGCTCACCTGGATCAGGTTGCCCAGAGCCTTGTCTAGCCTCCCCTTGAAGATCTCCAGGGATGGGGCCTCAACTATCTCCCTGGGCAACCTGTTCAACTCCCCTCCTGCTAAAGAACTTCTTCCTAATATCCAGTTTAAATCCACCTTGTTGTGGAATCCAATTCCTGACCACTGCACAGGAGGTACTGTTACTGACCAGGTCTTCTCCAGAGACCAAGGACTGATGAACAAGGCCTTAATGCAATGGCCATGATGCCTTCTAGCTGTGGTTTGTCCTGAAATGTTTGAGCCACTAGGGCCTGAAGAGCAAAATGATGGAGAAATAAAGACTTCCAATGCATTCTGCACATTTCACATTCCTGAAGCCAACGAGACCATGTATGAGACAGCCCCTGTCTCCATGTTTGAGTCCCACCACCATGTTAATCCTGAGGTTAGAAAACCCAGGGTGAGAGATCAATGGCAGTGCAGTGCTTTGCCTGTGAAGATGCAAACCAGCTCTTACCACAACGGTGATTTGGAACCTCTAGCTCTGGTAGCCTTGGAAGCCCAGAAGAATAAAATGCTTTGATAACTGAGTTAGAAAACAAATTCTGCTGAAATCCTGTCTGGAAGGATGTGAATGATCTCTTCTCTCATTCTATGTGGGATAAATCACGTGAGACCAGTGACTGCATCCCACTTGAAAAGGCAGCTTAATTCTGCCTGGTCTTGCTGGGGAAGGGAAGAGTCAGAGTAGCTGTTCCTCTCCTCTCCATCCAATTTCCTGTGCTGGTAATTAAAAACCTTTCTGTGATCTGAAAAATGCCGGGGGACACTCGGGGGCTCCTTGCGTGACAGAGTGTGGGAACTGACCCTTAACCATGCCCAGGGCAGCTAAGGGTGATGAGAAGGTGGTGCACAGATGAGAATGGGTATGGCTATTTGGCACTGAGAGATCTGACCTGCTGAGTAAGGGCATCACCTTGATTTTATCTTCCTGGTTCCTCACTGGTGCTGAGGAAAAGCTGGAGATGGCAACTCCCCATCTGGGGAGGTGGGAGCATCTCCTTGGGTTCCTCTGCAGCTCTCTACAAGTGATACTGGGTTAATATGGGGCTGCTTTTCTTACAGATTTCAGATAGAGCCCCATAAGCTGGTGAGAGCTTTGTTACTCGACCCAGTCCTCAAGCCAGGCTTTTTCAAGTTATTTTTGCTATTATTAGTGTTTCTGGGGTGGAAACTGCTACACGTCTGCTCAAAGCCAAAGAAAAACGAGATTAATAGCTGAAATTGTTGTACAAAAGGAATCAGCAGATTAATTCTTTCCACTGGTGTAAAGAGTGAAAGGAGTCTGCTCTGACCCCAAACTCTTTATACCTCCAGTCCTTGTGTTTACAGGAAAATCTCCACAAGGTTTTTAAGCAACACTTGGCATTCATAAGGAAGGCTGTCAATAACTTCACCTGATTCACAGAGCGCCTATCAGGTTTAATGCTGATATGGATGGACCTGTTGGAAAGCAGCATCTCCCAGAGAAAGGGACCTGGGGGTCTTGGTGGCCAGCAGGATGACTAGGAGCCAGCAGTAGGCCCTTGTGGCTCCAAGAAGGCCAGTGGCATCCTGAGGTGGATCAGAACGGGGATGGTTAGTAGATTGAGAAAGGTTCTCCTCCCCTTCTACTCTGACCTGGTGAGACCTCATCTGGAAACATGCGTCTAGTTCTGTGACCCTCAGTTCCAGAAGGACACAGAACTGCTGGAGAAAGCCCAGCACAGAGCCACAGAGATGATGAAGGGAGTGGAGCATCTTCCTCGTAAGGGAAGGCTGAGGGAGCTGAGTCCCTTGAGCCTGGAAAAAGGAAGCCTGAGGGGTGACCCCATTAGTGTTGATAAAGATGGAAAGGGTGGGTGTCAAGAGGATGGAGCCAGGCTCTGCTCAGTGGCACCCAATGATAGGACAAGAGGCAATGGGTGTGAGCTGGAACAGGGGAGGTTCCACATCAATCTGAGAAGTATCTTCTTCCCAGTGAGGGTGACGGAGGACAGGAAGGGGCTGCCCAGGTGGGTTGGGTAGTCTCCTTCTCTGGAGAGGTTTAAAACCTGCCTGTAGGTGATCCTCCTCTGGTGGGGTGGTTGGACTGGATGATCTTTCGATCATCCCTAATGTTCTGTGGTTCTGTGCATGAAGCAGCAAGGAAATAACAGGTGGGGTTTAGCATGTGTTAAATTTAACAAACACATCCATGCACTAGGCAGAAACTTGGGGAATCTTGTATTTCTGTCTCTGTTTTCACAGCACAACTTGGGTCAGTCAGAAGGGATAGTGAATCCTTCCCAGGCAGAAAAATTAATAGTTGAAGAGTGTAGATATTTTTCCGTTGGTTGCCCTCTTGCTGTTAGAGCAGCCTTTGCTCCTGTCAGCATTTCTGTTCAGCTGGAGGCTTGGAATTTTGAATAATGCTTGTTCTGGCCTGAAACTCACACCAGATATATGTTTATTAATCAGAGGGCTTCGGATATTTGTCTGCTGCTTGGCCACATAGCTCAAGTCATGACCTTTTAGTCCCACTAAAGCAAAAGCTGGATATCTTAAGGGAAAAATGTACTTACAGCTCTGCAGAGAGCAAAAATATAGAGTGTTTTGCACAAAGAGAGCAGCGAGAGACCTCATTAAAATCTATAAGGCATCAGACTTATTTCTAGAGGCCAAAACAATCTGCAGCCTCTTCTGGTTTTCCTTCCACAAAGGAGAGACAGGAGAAACTGCTCTTAAGTTACTTGTGAATGTGGGGTTTGCAAGGATTTACCTACAGTTCAGTTTGGTGTTTTGGGGCTGGTTCTGACTGGGGAGGCAGCAGGGTGATGCTGGAGGGGCTGGAGGTAGCTCTGTCCTTTCAGGCACATGTGAGAAGGGAGCATCTGCCTTATGAGAAGAGATTGACAGATCTGGGACTTGGAGAGGAGAAGGTTACGAGGGGACTTAATCACTGTCTGTAAATCCATGAGGGCTGGGTGCCAAGAAGAAAGAGACAATCTATTTTCACTTTCGCTCTGTGACAGGACAAGGGGCCGTGGCTGGCAGTTGGAGCACAGGAAGTTCCACCTCAACACAAGGAAGAACTTCTTTACTGTTTGGGTTACAGAGCACTGGAAGGTGCTGCCCTGGGAGGTTGTGGAGTCTCCTTCTCTGGAGACTTTCAAGATTCTTCTGGGTGTGTTCCTGTGTGATCTGCCCTAGGTTCTATGGTCCTGCTTGAGCAGGAGTGTTGGACTCAATGACTTCTGGAGGTCTCCTCCAACCCTTAATGATATACAGGATATATAGAATATATAAGATTTATCTTATATACTGGATATGCTGTAGGAGATATATCTCTCTCCTGTATCTAGGATATATCTTATAGGATGGATAGATGTATATATATCCTATATATCAGATATATAGGATGTATCTCTCCAATATATAGGTTATATTTTGACTTTGTACAGCACAACCCTTGCAGAGAAACAGATGTTTGAGGGCTGTACTTCACCATGATACCCGGGGTATTTTCCCCACTGCTGACAACTCCTTTTGTTACTTCAGTTTCTCGACAAAGGTTTGTGACTGACAGCCAGGAATGACACCTGTCTCTGTGATGAATCAAAGGCAGCACCAAGCCCTCCTCCATCACAGCACAACTCCCACGGTAAGGGGTATTTCAGAACACAGCAGAAAGGAAACACAAATTATTACTGTAATCTCTCTGTGGTTTCTCTCTGTAAAACAAACGTAGCAGCTGTGTTAAATGCCTGTTATCATTTCCCTGCCGTAGCTCAGGCGTGCAGCTGGATCAAAGCATCTTTCTTAACACACAGGATGACAGCAGATAGTCTTTAATTAATAAAGCAGTGAAATTAATGATGCAGATACTCAACAACTTCTGATTTGGATGCAGCTCATTCACAGGACATATGTTTTCTTATTCTGGATCCTCATGGATGGTAGCTGAGTGTGAGCGTATAGTCTGGTTGTTTTAATATAGCTCAGTCATAACACACCTAGGAGAAATTATTAGATGCAATTCCCAGAGAGATTACCAGTAGCCCAGACAGGGGGTGTTTTTGAAGGAGGAAAGATGAATTACTGGTAGGGCAGACAGCAAGACACATAGGACCAGTCTAAGCTGGACCTGATGTTCTCAAAGGTCTTTTCCAGCCTTAATAATCCTGTGATTCTGTAAAAGAGGTGGGAAAGAACAGGAACCTGGAGAAAGATTCACTGAATCTTTGAGAGGAAATCAAAGTATCTCACTGAATCACTGAGAGGAAAAATCCTGCCACCAGAACTAATCTGAACCTTGTTTGTAAAAACTGGAGATAATTAAAATTCCCTGTTAACTATTTTTCTAGCATGAGAAGAAAAGCAGAGCTGTTCCTGGTTTTGCCCTGGTACCCTGATCTTTTTCTAAATCAACTCTTGTCCCCGCTGCCGTTTCTGTGGGAGATGTCTCATGACTAGGGTTGTAAACTGCTGGGCAAACAGAAAAGGGATCAAATTGATTGGGTGGGGGGGAGGTGGAAGAGAGAGTACCTGCCATCAAATAATCCTTCAAACTGAGCTTTAAACAACTTGACAAGATTATGAAGCTTTTCTCATCATAGTCCCTTACAAAATGAGATGTGTAGCAACTGGGAACATCCATTCTATGGGTCTGTGAATCATACAATCATCAATTCTGTGATCCTGTGTTAAGCAAAACACTGAGGAACCGATGTGGAACTCAAATATCTCTTGACAAATATTTGGGTCCACACTGGAAATGTAGGCTCTGCCAGCAAAAAGACTCAAGGGACAAACCTTGAGAGACACAGATTCACCCAGACCCTGTCTTTGTGGCTCTTTCTGATGCTGCCATTCCTCTAAGAGTTTTTACCAGGAGCTAAATATGCAGCAAAGGTTTTACTAAGGTTTATTCTAAGGTTTATTCTTCCTATTTTGTTTTTCTTCCTTTTAGGATGTGCAATTGAAGGCAGAGATGAATTTCTAGAAGGTAAGCTGAGTGTATGTTTCACACACAGAAGATGTTTTCCAGGTGAAAGCCCTTCAACTCACAGCCACACATTGCTTAGCAAGAGCATCCCTGAAGCAGTATAGTGCACCCCATAGGAATGTAGGGCACAGGCACATAAATCTTCCCTGGAGCATGGAGGGACCATTTCCTCGCGGAATTGAAGGGTGATTGTCATCTCCATCACAGGCAAAGTTTTCTGTTGCTAGGAAATTGAAACCATTGAAGTTGCTCAAGGCCAAACGGCTTATGTTGACTTTATTTTTACCCCCTGCCAGAGCACAGCCATATCTTTGCTTGGATGCAGGAGTGTCTCTGAGCCCTCACATGGTGATTCAGCCTTGGAAATAGCTCAGCTTACAGACGGCTCCTGTAACATAAAACCTGCTTTAAACCAACGGAACAGGAAGCTACTGTGTTCTCCCAATCACCTACAGTGGTGCCGAGCCGGCCATAAATCCACTAACAGCTCTAATGCGGCTCTCACTTTCTCAGCAAACGTGTGTGTAATGGTGGAACACGAGGGGCAAGCACGCACTGCTCTGCTTTCATCACCTGAAACCTCCATAAAACCCCTGCTGTGGTCTGGGGGCTTTGTCCTCCCGGGGATTTGGAGCTGCAGCCAGTGATGAGGACTCAATGTGGAAATGTTCCTCTACTTGGGACCTTAGACCTTTCGAAATTATATCAAGTGGGGCTGACAGGCACTTGGAAACGTTCAGAGCTGCTGTTCGATAGCTGAGGAATGTGTTCTGCAACTACACAAGGACTTTGCCAAATGGGATATTTGTACCTGTTGCCAGAATAGAAATGAGAACAACCTCTCTTCTTCATCCAAAACACAAAGGTGCTCCTCTAGTTAAAAAATAACCCGACATGCCCATGGAGGAATTTTTAATCAAAGTGGTAAAATAGAAGGGTTTCAATAACAAAGACAACGGACAGCGGTGTGGGAAAAGACACAGAATAGTTTCCTTCCAAGCTGCTGGAGGAGATGAAGACCGCAGCAAGGTAAGCAGGCCCTGAGGAGTCAGGCAGGCAGCTCAGAATTTCCCCTTGCAGAGTTAGCCAGGTTTTTGCCACCTCTGACCCATGTCCTGACATCATGGCCATGATGACCAGCTGCAAAGCAGCACAGGTGGGAGAGGCAGACGCAGCAGCAGCTCTGTGAGCAGCTAGGCAGTAGTAACTTCAGGTGGGTAAAGATCAGTGTGTGCCTGGCAGACCTCTGACTGTGTCAGATCCTATTTTGTTTTTCTAACATCCTTCAAAGAGGCCTTCTATAAGAAGGCCTTCTATAAGAGGCCAAGAGGAGATGTTTCCCTGACATCTCAATGGCTGGGTACTTTTCCTTGGCAATGGTCGCCTGGCTGGTGAAACAGGGCCAAAGATCAGTGTCATATGAGGGATAGGGTGTTAGGAGGTGAGCACAGCAAGAGGAGCATCACTCAGTGCTGCCAGAAACTGCTCAATCTTTCCAGCACTGGAGAAACCAGGGATTATATTTTCTTCTGGATGATTTTCATCAGGAAGGTGGTTTCTCCTCCTTTTTTGTTTTAGCTGTGAGGACTCTCTTCTCTCATCTTCCTTTTGCACACTCAAGCAGGGCAGTGGTGAACTCAAAGTGCAGGAAAAATCACAGAATGGTTTAGGTTGGAAGGGACCTTAGAGATCATCTCATCCCAAGACCCTTCCATGGGTAGTGACACTTATCACCAGATCAGGTTGCCCAGAGCCCCATCCAACCTGGCCTTGAACACTCCGAGGGATGGAACAGCCACAACCTCCTTGGACAAACCAATCTTCTTCCTAAGATCCAGTCTATATTCTGTTTCAGGCCATTGTCCCTTGTCCTTGGCAACCAGGAAATCTGAAGGGGAGGTCACAAATGGCATCTTTACTAATTTAAGCAAAAACCCCACCACTAGAACAAGCTTTAATGAGCTGATGTCATGCAATACATGTAATGACTTTCCCAGACTGCAGCCATCAGCTGTGTTCCTGGGTGCAACCCCACACGCAGGCACAAGAGCAGTCTTTGAGCACCTGCCAGGCTCTACACAGCAACACTGGGCAGTGCAAGAAGTCAACAGCAGTGGTGAATGAGCACAGGCAGCACCAGGTTTCACTGTAGGTGTTAGATGTGATGGCATTCAGAGGGAACACCAAGCCAAATGCCCTCCTGTTCCATCTTTTCCCACTTGTTAGCAGCACAGCAGGATTTTGTGCAAGTTAAGTTAGTTGCTGGGCCAGTTCATTCTACCTTCAGGTTACCAAGGTTGAACTGGCAAGGCTCATTATCAGAGACTTAAATTTCCCTCTTTTTCTTTCTTTAACATTTTTCCCTGTATGTTCAGAGAAATTTTCTGCTGGCTCTCCATCACAACCAATAAGAGTTAACCCAGCATTCACACAATGCTGGAATCACAGGATTATTGGGGCGGGAAAAACCCTCAATAATCAACACCTCCAGGCATGGGGACTTCACCACTGCTCTGGGCAGTCCGGTCCAATGTCTGATCATTCATTCCCATAACCAGTGTCTTTAGCTGGGGCTCCTGAGCTTGCTCTTGCCTTGCTGCTGACAATAGCTCTAACAGGAAATGCATTTGGAAGGCTCCAAGCAGCTCCCAGGTCAGAGAAGCATCTATTTTTAACCATGGTTAGGATTGCTGTGAAGCATGTGATTCTCCTGTGAAGGTTTGCAGATTTTTGCTTCTTGACACTTAATTCTCTGCAACTTGTCTGCTGATAAAACTTGGGCCTGAGGTGAAATCACCTCCTCAAACGTGTCTGCTGTGTCAGGCATCACTGACCTTGATGTGCACTCCCCATTCTCTCTGCTGGTCTAATGGAGTTCTTCACATTGTTGTAGAGGTGTTGAATCCTTAAATAAGAATCCAGACCCTTCATTTGAACTCTTGGAAATATTCAGTCTGATAAAAGGGAGGCGATTAATGCTGTTTGATTTGTGTCGAGTGGCAAACTGGGTCTGCATGCTGCTTCTTTATCTTTGTGTTCACAGCTCTCCTCTCATAATCTCTTGCCCTTGTGTAATACAGCTTGTAGCTTCTTTCCCTGTTTGCGTTTTGATACCCTTGGTCTGAGTGTTGCTGCTGTTACATACTTTGTCTGGGTGTGAAAAAACCCCCTCTCTTTATCTTCACCTGGGCAGCAAGATCTCAAAACCATCACAGGGAGAGTATGAGGTAATTTTCATTGGGCTGGTGAATAACATCACTCCCTGATGAGTATTGGATGTTGAGAAGTTCCTTAGCAGGAGGGGGGTTGAACACTGGAAGAGGTTGTCCGGGGAGGGAATTGAGGCCTCATCCCTGGAGATATTCAAGGGGATGCTCTGGGAAACCTGCTCTAGTTGAGGCTGTCACTGCTCACTGCAGGGAGGCTGGACTAGATGCCCTTTGGAGGTCCCTTCCAACCCAATACTTTCTGTGAGTCTACGAGCAGCACAAAGATGCCACTCCTGAAGTGTTCATGTTCTGGGTGCTTGTTTGGAAGAAACCTGCACCAGTCAGTTCCTTACTTCTTCAAAAGATGGACACCTTCTGTTCCTGCATCTTGCCATCCTACTTGTTGCACATGTCTGCTGAAGCTGAACATGAGTACACATGAGGGAAGGTCTTCCTTCTCCACCAGACTGTACTTCTTGGAGAAGATCCATTGAATATCTTGAGGCGACAATGAGATGTTCCAGTTTGTGAAGTCAGTAATTTATTCAGATGTGAGTTGAGAACGGAAACACCCTGAGGTGTGCATTATTCCAACAGCAGTCAAGGTCAAGCACAGGCTGCTGCACACTAGCAAGACAGATGTTTCATCAAAGTCATATAAAATATTTACAGGGATGCTGCAGCTGTTTGAGAAGAGCAGCTCATGCCATGTGACACGAAAGGTTTAAGGAAAATCCCAGACTGTGGCCTGGCAATGGCTTGATATAAATAGTTAGCAATCTTATTTTATTTCTGTCTTAAAGCCAGGTTGGATTCATAGAATCATTCAGGTTGGAAAAGGCCCTTGGGATCACCAAGTGCAACCATCAACCCTACATCTATTCAATCCAGCTAAACTAAGATTCAGTTTGCCAGACTGCTAGAGGCTTCTGCCTCAAACAGGACAGATGGTAGTTGCCTCCCAGCCTGTTTTGGTCCATATTCCACAGCTCCTCTGAAGCTGAAGTCAGTACATCTCTACCAGTTCCTTCCTGGGAAGCAGCAGAGCGTGGCTGGGTGGCACTGGTTCTCAGCCCTGGTGTTAAGTGCTTAAGTAAATAACCACTCTTTTGGGTTTTTGCCCTGACACAAGGTGTGAATAATAAAGATGTAGGAGGAAATGTAACTTGGACTTCATGCAAGGAAAGCAGGCTGCTTGTGATTTTCCCTCCTGACTGTGCAAAATGTTTATTACCTGCTTATTAAAGGAGGAGAAAACAATTCCCCTTCCACATAAACTGGAAAACCTTAATGGAATCCTCTTCCTTTTGCCCTTAATGGTTCAGCCAGAAACGCACTCAGAACTTCACCCCAGGAGGTTCCTCTTCCAGATCTACCAATGCAGCTCTCTGTTGAGAATAACTGGGGATTCACCACAACTGCCCCAGTAGCCACTGCTGAGCCTGCTCTGCTCAGAGAACTTCATCTCAGCAGAGGAGATTGAGCAGTTTGCTGGGTTGATATCTTTTTAGAACAAGTGGTGCTTACGTACTGAGGTGCCCAGCTGGCAAAGTGATTTATTCCCCCTCACAAATAACCAAGATAATAAAACCCAACACTTAGAATTAATTAATCTTTGATTTAGGAGAGAATTAAAGCCAAGGGCACAATCCTTTGCAAATAGAGCTGTTTGTAGAGCAGCTGATCAGGCACAGCCCTCCTCATTTAGTCTGACTGTTCACAGGTGACCTCACTAGAGTTGAGGGGAGAAATCCCACTCATTTTTGCTGGTCCAGAGTCTTGTTTTCCACACGTAAGTACAGGTGGAGGTATTTGCAGCATTAGACACCAGCACTGGCTTCCTGATGCATTTAAATTACATTTCCCCCCTGCCCACAACTGTCATAAGTGGCACAAAATCCCCTTCCACAGCCCACCTTTTATTCCTTGTAGGATTAACTTCTCTATGAATACTGGTGAAAAAAGAAATGTCAAGGTCAACCCTCAAAATTTATGGTGCAAAATGCCAAGCAAATTACATTTCTTTTCATCAGTACTGGCAATTTTGAGAAACCTTGAGTGCTCCTGTATTCCCAGTCTTATTTAACTTATCTCTTTGAGTAGGGCTAGATCACAGTTTCACAAGGTGTTTGTGTAAGGAAACTGCATCTTTTAACACAGAGCAAGATATCTGTTGTGTATGAGCAACTATGGACAGAATCATCCTCTCCTGTGATGCTAGTTGACAACCAGCTGAACAAGAGCCAGCAGGGTGCCCAGGTGGCCCAGAAGGCCAATGGCATCCTGACTTGGATCAGCAATAGTGTGGCCAGCAGGACTAGCGACATCATTCTCCCCTGTACTGGGCACTGGGGAGGCCTCCCTTCAAGTACTGGGGGAAGTTCTGAGCCCCTTGCTTCAAGAAAGATATTGAGGGGCTGGATCAGATCCAGAAGAGCAACAAGGCTGGGGAAGGGACTGAAGGGAAAGTCTGATGAGGAGAGGCTGAGGAAGCTGGAGATGTCTTTCACTTCCTTCCAGTCAGCAATCAGAGTGAAATAGTTGCAGTGTGTAGCCCACACCTATTTAATTAAAGTTCAAAGACTGACAACTATGCTTTGCTGTTTCATACTTCTGCAGGGAGAGACACAACAGTGGCAAAGGTGGGGGACCACAAGGGCTGGATGTAGGAGGGGAGGTTGTCAGAGAGGAGCAGCTCTTGACCAGCCTTTCCCCTCTTTCATTGTGGTGGCTAGTGAGGAGGAGGTGGTTTCCATTAAATCTGGGACAGAAAACAGTAAAAGGAAAAGTGAAGTAGGGAACAAACAGATTTTTCTAGCATTGGCAACTGGTGGCAGCTACCAGGAGGTACCCATCAGAGACCAGGAAACTTTCCCCAAACATGTTTTTTGACCAAAATAATACAAAACCAAGCAAACACAGCACTTAGAAACTCACCTCAAGCTGCTGGATTTTCCAGAAGATAGGAATCAGCTGAAGCTTTGCATTTCTGAATTTCTAGCAGATTTCCTGAGGCAGGATGCTGGAAAATTCTTCATCTCTCTTCAGCTGAAAAGGAAAACAGCATTTTAGTGGCCAAGAAAATCTACCTGTACACTAGATGAAGGGCCTAGCTCCATTTCCAGGAAAGAAAGGCTGAAAAGTGAGGAAAAACCCCTGTAACTGATGGTACGATGGAAGAAAATGTTAGTGTCCATTTCAGATGTGGAGAGAAAAGCTGATTGCCATGGCCTTGAACAATTTTTGTAAGAGTAAATTGCCTGGATTTCTAAGGAAAGCTGTGATTTAATGAAGTTACTCATACTTCCTTTGCTCGTGGCAGTGGAAAAATGCTGAACAGTGAGGAGCAGAGGCACAAGAGGGTCTGACAATGAGAGGTCATTGAATTAAGAGAATCATCTGTTCTTAGCTGAACTTATGTCTTGGGCAACATTCCACTGGATTTTGAAGCTCTTACCATTTCTAGCAGAAACCAAATGAAAATGAGATTAGACCTTGAGTTGCCATGCCCTCCACTTATTTTGTACCCTTCTTTTCACACAGTCCTGACCTTCTTATTGCTTGTCTTCTCTCACAAAAGCAATGGCACTACCCAGACTCTTAGCCAAGGACACAGCTAGTCCACTCAGCTATATATTTTGTTTGTCAAGTTGTCTGCTGCAGATGAGAGAATGATTTTGATGCATTTACATATTTTTCAAGGCAGTATAAAGTTCATTTACCCACAGCAATAGGAAAATGTTGTAGGTGGTCCGGGATGTGGTATAATATGCTTTTCTCCTACTAAATAGAATTAGTTTCTGTCTCAGTGCAGGGAGGAGCATAATAAGCCTTTATTAGCTCCAAGCCAGAGCTGAAGGAATACTAAAGAAAAAAAATCCATCATTATAGCACATTGGGCTGTTTGGCATGTCTTTTAATGTATTCTTGTTGGAGCTTTAATGCAAAGGATGTCTTTGTTTGCATGGCTTGGTATAGAAAATTCCTGTTCTGCTGTCTCACAGAATCACAGAATGATTGAGGCTGAAAAGCCCTCCGAGCTCATCCAGCCCAGCCAATGACCTAACATCACCACATCGGCCACATCAGGGCACTAAGGGCCACAGCCAGGCTGTCTTCCAAAACCTCCAGGGATGGGAACTCTACCACTGTCCCGGGCAGTCAGTTCCAAGGACTGATCACCCCTTCCATGGGGAAGGGCTTCCTAACATCTAACCTAACTCTCTCCTGGCAGTTCCAGGCCCTGCCGCCTTGTCCTGGTGCTGGTTGCCTGGAAGAAGAGCCTGACTCCTTCCTGTCTACAACCTCCCTTCAGGTATATATAGGCTCTTGTTTGTGCCTGAATGGGGTATTTGCAAGCAAATGCAATTTTCAAATTCGCAAGGAATGTTAAAGAAAATAAAGAAACACTGTCTCCTAGGGGATGAGAAACTGTGGTTGGTTAAACCTGGGCATCACCTCTCACAGTCAGAAAGGGAAGGTGATGGAATCAGCAGCACCCTGAGCTTGGAAGAATGTAAATGCAAATTCCTTTGTGTGAAGGGAAGAGGGGCTTTTAATAGGGAACCTTCTGTGTGAATATACTGAAGGGCTAGAGAAGAGCTTTATCAGTCTCCACCATCATACTATAAAGGAGTAGGTCCCAGTTAAAAATCAAGGGTTTGGAGAGAAGCCTTGTGAATGCTCTTCTCCTGATGAATAGAGACAGGAGAACAGAAACTTGCTTAGAGAAACCCCTCCTGGCCTCATAGAATCATTAGGGATCGGAAGGGACCTTGAAAGATCATCCAATCCAACCCCCCTGCCACACTGCCACAGCAGGATCCCCTAGACCAAGTGGCACAATAGCAACCGTCCTCATTGCAAATTTTTCCTTCTATATCAAACACAGTAGCGAGTAAAAGACAGAAGGTGGATGACTTTCTTGGTGATACTATTAGTGAGAAACGCGCGTCCCAACTGTTCTCTAGAAAGGCTTCCAAAGTGCTAAGCTGTGGGATAAACACTACTCTGTGTGTAATAAATCACAGGGAATTCAGTGATTCAAGCCCCACTGAGGTGGAAGTAGCAGAACCAGATGGAGAAAGCTGGAGCTCCTCCAGCTCATTCCACACCTGGCTCCGTGGAGCTCTAACCCCAAGTTCTTCTCCAGCGTGGTTTCCTAACAATCAGGGGGAACAGTGGGTACCCATTTGAGCATTCAAAATCTGGCCAAGTTCCAGCTAATTTTGGCACACGTCCTCTTAAAGAGAGTTTTAGTTTTACAGGAGTGTAAGTACCTGCAGAGAAGGGAGGGATTAGAATGAGAGAGAAACTTCAGGGTCAGGGGAATCCTTTCACAAGCCAGTGAGCCACAGCTCTACTGGTAATTAATATAATTTCTTAAAAAATAAAAATAGGGTTTTAGCTGAAGTTTGGTGGTTAATTCAGCAGTCAGACAGTGAAGCTCTCAGGTATTTTTCTGTATCGTGTCTGTTCTGACCCAAAACACTGCTTGGGTTCAAGATGAGAGATCCTCCATGTGTCATTGCAACACATCGCTGGGGAATGTGACCTGTGATGGCTGGTGGCTGTGGTTTGGGCATGAAAAATACTGTTATCAGTTGTTTTTTTCCCTTTTCATCTAGGTTTCCTTTAAAACTAAATACATCTCATGCCATACAGATCCTTTTTTTACACGAGTATTGGATTTCTTGACCTGTCTTGAAATTAATCAGGGGTTATAGATTTTTTTTTAAGGGAAAATGTCACAGCCCAGGAGTCCAGCTTGCGCTGGAGGGTTGTTAGAGAAACAAAGGAAGGATGGAGTGGGTAGATCATTACCAAATAGCCCAGTTACTCTGGGCCCTGCTTCCCTAATGAGCCTGACAGCATGCAGTGCCACCTCTCCCTTCTCATGTAAAGCTAATCCCTTGCCCTCTCTGACAGCTGCTATTTACATTTGCAAATGAATCCATCTTCCCACACTGCCCCTGAGAAGGGAGCAGCATCTCCCAGCAGCAGAGGAACAACAGCTCCATCCTCCCAGGGCAGTGTCTGTCCCTTTTCTTGGTGCCTCTGCTGTCTGATGGAACTGTTGCCCCCATGGAGAAGTCTCAGGAGATGGATTAGTGGTTGGAGGTTGTAGGGTGGATGGCTGGACTTGATGATCTTGAAGGTAGTTTCCAACCACGACGATTCTAAATCATTCCAACAACTTCACCAGTCCCAGGGCAAGTGCATAGCTTTGGTGGAGTCCAGCGTTCTTCAAACACTTTGTGTGTCTGCGTTGCCCCCGTGCTGGGGCTTAGGTGCAGAGCTGTGTCTCTTGGGGCTCCTTGGAAATTGGAGAGTGGGGGAATGAAAGCAGAATTACTTTTCTTTCATTTGTCAGCTTGCCACCCACCTTTACATGGCTTTACTTCTCATTCCAAGCCCTAACTCCCAGTCTTTAAATGGACTTAGGAAATACTTTATCTGCGTGTGTAGTGCAGCAGCAAAATAAGTAGGAGGCTCCACATGGGCAGGGGTGAGGGAGCAGGAGCCTGTCCAGCCTCATCGTGTTACGTTGTGTGATGACAGTGGCTCCCACACAAACTGAGGATGCAAACCTGGGAGCAACCCTCCTGAATTTCATCAGAGCTCTCAGGGGACAAGCACTCTGCTTGAGGTCATGCAGGCACTGCTGAGGGCAGAGGATAAGGACAAGGTGCCCCAGGGCAGTGAGAGGCCGCTGCTGTCCCATGTTCCTCTCCTCAGTCCCACACTTACAGGGTTTGGGGCTTGAGGCAGGTCAGGGAGCTAAACTACCCCAAAACGTCTCTTCTCTGAGGAGACTGAGCTGCCTATGGCACGAGTGCTCTTGAGGTGTGGGCAGGGAGGAGAGGGACCACAGTGGGGGGAATGAAGGTCAATTTAAAGCACTACCAGACCTCATCCTTAGGCTCTATTTTCATCAGGCTACCCAGAGAGGGTGTGGAGTCTCCTCTGGAGATGTTTAAGACTTGCCTGGATGTGTTTCTGTGTGACTGGATCTAAGTGATCCTGCTGTGGCGGGAGGATTGGACTGGATGATCTTTTGAGGTCCCTTCCAATCCCTAATGTTCTGTGATCAGATGGTTTTGGTTTCTGGGGTGCCAGTGCAAAGATTAATGAGATTTTGTGTTACTTTTTCACCTAATGACAACCGAGTCATCAATTTGACTAATTTGCTGGGCACGCTCCTGCAAATGCATTTCCCATAGGCAAGAAGTCATCCCCCCAGCATGGGATCTCAAGGTAATTGCTAAATATGCTGGAGTCGGGGAGAAAAAGGTGGGAACATATGCACTGTATTCCTTCTTTTGTTTTCATGAATAAGGAGCAATAGCCTTGTTAAGGCAGAGAAGCCAAGAAGGGAAATCACAGCCCTTCCTGCAGCTCGCAGCAGGGAGCCCAGCGCCGGCTGCCCGGCCATTGTGCACCTCCCAAAGAGGGGCTTGTTCTGCTGAGATGCCGGGCGTTTCTGGAGCTAAGGTTATCCTCTGAGCTGAATATATAAATAAGAGATTACTTGCAGGCGCTGCAGCCAGCCTTGGGTTGTAGGAAATGTTTGTTTTCATTGCTGTCACTAGGCAGCAGGGATCCCGTCGCCTTTGTTCGGGAGGTCAGGCTGCTGGAGATGGCAAATATTGACATACACGGAGGTGGTTTTCATTTTCACGTGTTTCTTGTTACCTCTTACTGCTACGTGATTGAGCTTTTCTGTTCCCTTGTTTTCCAACACTTCGGGGCTGGTCGGTCTGTGTTTTTATTGTCTCCCTTCCTGACCGTTTCCCCAGGCTGATGAACCTGTCCTGGGCTGCAGGCGACAGGACAAAACTGCAAGCAAGGTTGCAGCCTCCTAACATCAGCGGTGACTTGCCCCAGGTGAGCTGACACTTTCAGCTTCTGCCCAGTGTGATAGGGACAGAGGTCCGTGTTGCAGAGGCATTAATTAACAGGCATGACAGGGGTGCTCTTGTAGGAATTGTGCCTCACTACTGGTGCTGTCACAGGTGTCAGCTCAGCTCAAGGTTCAGAAGTGTTGCCAGGTGATGCATACAGCGTCCTGTTGGTGGGCATGCTGTATCTGGCTGGTGCCTTGATGAAGATACAATCTGTCAGGGTTATCAGACATAAAAAGGAAAAGAGGAGAGATTCAGAGACACACATCTTGCCCAACAGTGTGCCCAGGTGGCCAGGAAGGTCAGTGTTATCCTGATCTGTATTGGAAACTGTGTGTCCAGCAAGAGCTGGAGGTGATTGTCCCCATGTACCCAGCACTGGTGAGGCCACACCCTGAGTACTGGGTCCAGTTTTGGGCACTTCAGTACAAGGGAGATAACGAGGTGCTGGAGCTGGTGCAGAGAAGGGCAATGAAGCTGGGGAAGGGCCTGAAGAAGAAATCTGATGAGAGAGATTGACAGAGTTAGGGCTATATAGTTTGAGGAAAAGGAGGTTGAGGGGAGACCTCAATGCTCTCTACAACTACCTGAAAGGACACTCTGAAGATGTTGGTGCTAGTCTCTTCTCACAGGTCATTAGCAACAGAACCAGAGTGAAGGGCTTCAAGCTTCAACAGGGTAGGTTTAGATTAGACATCAGGAAGAAATTCTTCACAGAAAGAGTGGTCAAGCGCTGCGCAGGGTGTGGTTGAGTCCCCGTCCCTGGATGTGTTTAAAAATTGCTTAGATGGAGTGTTGGGGGATCTGTTTTACTCTACTTGTAGAGTAGGTTTGATGGTTGGACTCCATGATCGCAAGGGTCTTTTCCAACCTGAATGATTCTATGATTCTATATACCTTTTCTTATCCCTGGCTTTGTTGCTTCAGCTACTTTTCTGTGATGCCCTCCAAGACAACCAACAATTCCCTACGGGTCATAGAAAATAATGTTTTCTGTTGCTGATCTACTTCCAATTTCATAAGTTCCTTGTCAGCCACTCATGCTGCACATTTTTGCTTCCCTAAGGCTCTGTATGGACAAATGGTGCTTGCACTGGCAATTCCTGTGCAGATAATCCTGTCTCCCAAAGACTCCCTTCTCTCCATGTTTCTCTGCAGCATTTCAGTAACATCTTGGTAACTGTGATGCCTTTTCAAAAAGGGCATTTTGGAAATTACTGCCTTGCAACAGTCGCTGCAAGTTTGCTGTGAATAAAAGACAGAGCATTTGACTGACCTGCAGGTTGATTTCGCTTCTCAGCCTGTTTCTATGTGAATATTCTATTACCCCTTGGAGCTGGTTGTGGGGAGGGAGGGGAAGGCAGGAGCAACTCTCATCATATTGCAATTATGATTCTTCTAATGTCCTGTCCCCTTCTTCTCAAAATTATCCAGGCTGGAAGTGAGTCGTTAGTGAGCTGATCATGATAGCAGGTATTTGTTAATAAATATGCTCAGAACAGTTCGGGTGAATAATGCCTGAGAGATAAAGGACTGCCTCATCGGTGGCTGGGTGATTAGCCATTGACCCCGAGTGTTGTTTCAGACTCACCTGGGTGATTGAAGCATCTGAGGAAGGAACAGAGAGCTCTGATTATAAATTACACTTTCTGATAGAAACTGTTGGGCTGATAGCAACTCATCTGTGAAACATTCAGGTTTCACAAACCCCTCATGATTAGAGTCCTCACAAGGAAATAGCAGCATGCCTGAATCACTTGTAATCTTAATTTGTGAACATAATCATAAATCAAGGTTCTCTTCAGAGGAGGGCCCTGCCCTTCTGCGGATTGTTGGGGTGCAATTTTGGTCAGTGAGAGAGGTAAGGCTCTGGCTTTGGGAGAGCTCTTCCCATGGAAACAAAGAAGGGGTGCTCTTCATAGGCTCCATAGCAGACCTGTTCATCAAAAGGTCAAGATTCTCTGTCTGCAAACAGCACCTAGGGGCAGGTCTCTGATGTCAGAACAGACCTAGCTTGACAGCAACAGATTCTGTTGGTGCTTTGAAGGCTGAAAAATGCTGACACAGCATCTCTGTCTGCTGCCACTCTAGATTTGCTGTGTCTAGGACAAGAGGAAAACCTCTGTGTGCCAGGGGAAAGCAATGCAATGACACACTCTTCAAGGACTTGGGGCTTTTGTTCTTGAGTCACCACCTCCTCGATAAGTGGTGATTCCACCCCTATCAGCCAGTAGTTACGAACATTCCTTATTTTATGGTGGAAAAAAACAATAGAGATGAGATGAGAAGAGAGGAGAGAAGGAGAAGGAGGATGGGGATGAGGACAAGGAGGATGAAGAGAAGGAAAATGAGGGAGATTTCATAAGGACATAAAAAAGTCTGGTGTCTGTAACCACAGTTCCTACCCTGGACTGATGTCAGAGCAATTCATGTGCATTTTCTGCGGTGGTGGTTGCAGATGGGTGCTCCTGACCAAATCACCATCACCTCCCTTGGGTTGAGCATCCTGCCTTCAGAGGGGATCCCCTCTTCATCACTGGGGGTACTGGGAGAAAGAGGAGAGAGTCATTTGCCAGAGCACTACAAGCAAGGTCTCATATGATCCTCATCACTTTAAGGGACTTTAAGTCCATTAAAGTTTAATCTGATGGACACATCTCTACCCTTCATAGCAGAGGGATAAACAAGCAATTTCTGCAGACTGGTTTGCATCTGAAAATGGGGTAAATAAAAAGCAGGAGCAATTTGCTTCAGTTTTCTTTGTTTAAAGAACATTATCATCATCATAATGGGCAGAAAACAGAAAAGAGAGAAGATGTGGTGTAGATGAGTGGATGAAGCTGAGCACAGTATGAAATGCTCTCCTAAACCCGTGCTTAACGCCCTGATTTTTCAGTGGCATTATAGCACTGAATTATTTATCAAACAGATTAACAGGATGTACATGTATATTTAATGTAGAAATTATCATCCATTTACAGAGAGGTTTTAAATTAGCACACGGGAGAGGCTCCTTCCTTGGGTGTTTGCACTCCTTTAGACCAGCTGCCCTTCCCCAGCCTGTGAATCCCATTCTGTCTTTAAATACGCTTGTCTGGCTTTCGACGCTGTTGGGCAGAGGTGTGATAGAAATTCTGCTGATGCCTCAGGCACACAGAGACTCTCCTACCCTCAGTAATAGAAATTCGATGAGTAAAGATGGACAGCTTAGTGCAAAAAGAGGGAACATGTGGGGGTGTGGGGAGGAGGTGAGGTCCTGTCAGACCAGGAGCTGCATGGGTGCATTACCAGTAGAATTACAGAATCACAGAATGGACTGGGTTGGAAGGGACCTCCGAAGGTCTTCTAGTCTAACCTCCCTACAGCGAGCAGAGACATCCTCAACTGATCAGGTTGTTCAGAGCCTTGTCCAGCCTCCCCTTGAATATCTCCAAGGATGGGGCCTCAACTCCCTCCCTGGGCAACTTGTTCCAGTGCTCAACCACTCTCCTGCTAAGGAACTTCTTCCTAACATCCAATTTCACTTTACCCTTCTCAGTGAAACCACTGCCCCTACATAAGTCTAAAATGGGGTGACTCCACTACCTAAAAGTCTTCTGGGTGAAGATATGCTTGTCATACAACAGAGAAACTCCATCAATCCAGTCCTTGTTTAGGCAAGCTCCAAGGCAGTCCAGCTTGTCCAGGCTCTCCTTGACTAAATTCTTCCCCAGAGTTCTGCCTCTGGCACACACTACAGAAAGATTTAACTGAAGTGTGGATCACAGAACAGCAGGCTGGGAGGAACCTCAAGGACTACCTTTGCAAAAGGAAGGTATTGCTGCTGACCCCAAGGTATTTTTAGAAAGTTGAAGGCTGAAGTTCAAATACAGTTCTTAAAATGAGGGTCCTATCAAGGTGATTTTTGCATGTTTTTCTTGCCTCTTCTTCCCACAAATGTGTCTCTGTCTTTGAAAACTGCACTACCTTGGAGCTGGATCTCCAAAACCAGAAGTTTAGATGAAGCTTTTTACTCTCAAGAAAGGTGCTGCTGCAAAGACATTTAAAACCCAACTAGATATGTTTCTGTGCAACTTGGTCTAGGTGATCTTGATTTGGTAGGAGGATTGGATTAGATGATCTTTTGAGGTCCCTTCCATTCCCTAATATTCTGTGATTCTGTGAAAAGAAAGCCCGCAAACTCAAGCAGACGGTGGGCTGAGATGCTTGGTGTTCATCAATGATCTGTGCCCGCTTCCTTTTCTGTTCTCTTGGAGGACAAATCTGCTTTTAATTCTTCAGAGATACAAAACAATCTGCTTATCTAAGCCTGTAAATTTTCATCTGAGCATCAAAAATATCCCAGTGCAGTAAGAATAATGAATCTACCCCTTAGGATGATGTATTTTAATCCTTTTTATGAGCTATCTTCCTCCCAGTTTTAAATCAAGGGGGCCTCTTAGCAGTCTAAAAGACTTGAAATACTTGATTCTCTCTTGCATTAATGCACTCGCATTAACACTAATTGTTTAGGCTCCCTTCAATCTATTTAAATGCATAGTATAGACTTCAAGGATATTATTCCATTTCCATTTCAAATTGCTTATGAGTCATTAGGCAGAGAGGTTTGTTCACTGCTAGTTTTTAAATGTCGATATGACGGCCAGTGTTAGCCAGAGAGAAAGAACTTTTCACCTGAGTCCTCTACCTCCAATGGGGGAAAATGCTCGGGATAGGCCTTCTGTTGACTCCTTTTCTCTTTTACTTTATATTAGAGAACATAGAATCATTAGGGATTGGAAGGAACCTCAAAAGTTCATCTAGTCCAACCCCCCTGCCCAGCAGGATCACCTACAGTTAGATTAAAACATGGGTACTTGAACCCATTATTGCTCTGGGAGTGTCTCAAGACTTACAGAACGGTACCACAGTCATGGAATCATGAAGACTGGAGAGATCTCCAAGATTATCAAGTCCAACCACCAACCCAGTGCCACCATGCCCATTAAGCCATATTTCACTGTGCTATGCCTACATGTTTTCTGAACACTTTCCTGGTCAGTGACTCTACTACCTCCCTGGGCAGCCTGTTCCAACAGTTGACTGTGCAAGTGTTCTTACAAGAAGTCAAGTCTGTCATTGTCAGGCTTATAGATAGACCTCAGGATTTTATTTGGAAAGACCTGAGTAGACATCTTTCTCCCCAGGGTCAGCAGAAGATGGGGAAAAAGGAGGTGCATTCATGTTCTGTTGATTGGGTGAACTGATAGCAAGTTTTTAAATGGGTGATTATTTTGTATGAGAGAAATAAGGAAGCAGGGAAGCTGTGTCTACTGCATCAGAAGTAGTGCAACCAGCGTGACCAAGGAGGTGATCCTGCAACCTGTATTCGGCCCTGGTGAGGATGCAACTCAAGTGCTGGGAGCAGTTCTGAGCACCGCAGTCCAGGAAAGGCATTGAGGTGCTGGAGAGGGAGCACAGAAGGGCAACTAGGCTGGTTAGAGGTCTGGATTACAGGTGTGATGGGGAGAGGCTGAGGGAGCTGGAGCTGGGCAGTCTGGAGAAGAGGAGGCTGAGGGGAGATCTCACTGCTCTCTACAGCTACCTGAAGGGAGGTTGCAATGAGGTGGGGGTTGGCCTCTTCGCCCTAGGGACTAGTGATAAGACAAGAGGAGATGAGGTCAGGTTGTGCCAGATTGGATCTCTGGAAAAACTTCTTTCCAGAAAGAGTGGGGAGGCCTTGGAACAGTTTGCCCAGGGAGGGTGTGGAGGCACCATCCCTGGAGGGGTTCAACAAACAGCAGCCAGGGTGTTTGAGGAGATGCATTAGTGGTTGGGGATTGTAGGGAGGAGGGTTGGACTTGATAATCTTGAAGGTCTTTTCCAACTTTGATGATTCTATGATTTTGTCCCTGGAAAATACTTGTTTCCCACAGATTAAGTGCTCTTGTATGTGCTGCTGCAACTGAACAGGAATTAATACATCGCTGAGATTGCCTGGGCAACTCAAAGACCAGAGAGGAAAAAGCAAAAGGCAAAAATTCCTTTGGGTTTTGAGGTTCTGTATTATTGAACTGGACTTCTGAAAAGATGTTATTTTACCTTTTTTTTCTCTCTTTCTTCTTAACTCAGCCACTACAATCAGGACAAGCTCCACACAGCATCAGGAGATCTGGATATCGTTCATGCAGCTGGAGCAGCCTGACATTCCTTACAGAGTAAAAATTTCAAGGGAGGGTTGCTTTTATTGGTAGCTAATAGGAGATAGAGATCTTTTTCCAAGTTGCTTATAAAGATGGTTGCATGGAAAAAGCATTATGGTGGAACAAGGCCACGCTATTTATAGGGTGGATCTGCTGAAATAGTTCTCTCTGTGGTAAAAACCCTCAGCCAAAATTAACTGAATCTACACAGCATTTCTTCTGGCAGATGGAGCATTCAATCAGTTTTGCATGGAGGAAAGTAAAATTTCATGGAATCACAAGATAGATTGTGTTGGAAGTGGTTGCCAACCTAGGTGATCCAGTCCAACCCCTCTGCAGTGAGCATGGACATCTCTAACTAGAACACATTGCTCAGAGCCCCATCAAGCCTGACCCCGAATGTCCTCAGGGATGGGTCCTCCACCACATCTAAGCAGCAGGCTGAGATTCCATATCAGCAGTGGCTCACCATGGTGTTCAAAGTGCATCTCACAATCACAGAACATTAGAGATTGGAAGTGACCTTGAAAGATCATCCAGTCCAATCACCCTGCCAAGGCAGGATCACCTAAATCCAGTTGCACAGGAACAGGTCCAGGTGGGTTTTAAATGTCTCCAGGAAAGGAGACTCCACAACCCACCTGGGCAGCCACTTCCAGGGCTCTGTCACCCTCACTGGGAAGAAGGTCCTTTTCAGATTGATGTGGAAGCTCCTCTGTTCCACATAAACATAGGCTCTCCTAGCTAATAGACTGCACAAAGAGAAGGAAATAATTCAGCACAGTAACAGAAAGCTTGCAAAACAATCCTTCTGTTTTGGTATCAGCTCTAGCATTTGGCTTCATTACAGCCTCTCAGGACACTCCGTGTTCTGTTTTCTTGCTATACCCCAGCTTTTCTGCTGTGGCTGCTTCTCCTCTTGAAGGAGTGTAAGGAAGAAAAGCTGGGCACAAATCGTGTTGCTTCAATGAGTTTGCAGTCTGCTTAAAGAACTCTGCTCCGCCCTGGCAGGATTTTATGGGAAACGAAAGGAAAATAGGTTCTCTGACAGAATAGAAATCCTCTCATTTTGCTAATGCCAAACTTATCTTGGTGCCACAAGATATGTCCCAGGAACACATAAGTAAGTACTGAGATCAGATTGGTTCCACATTCAGTGAAAAAAAAAACCCTGTTGAGTACCATTAAATCACTGCAGTGACCTCCAAATGAAAAGATTTCTTGTGGGCGTAAGTGGAGAGAAATCCTGTAACTAGTTTTACTTTGGCAATGTTCAGCCTGCTCCAAATGTCTCTTAAATAGAAACACTGGGTAAAAGCAGTTCCTGGGACATCTGGAGTGGGGAGCATCCAGGGCTGGGCTTAGACACCCCCTTCTCTCTGCAAGGGTGGGGGGAGTCACTGGGTGCCAAGTCACGTCCCTGCCCAACTCCTCGTAGCACCAGAGGTCTTTGCAAGGTTTTCTTGTGGTGTTGGGCGATCTGGTTTAGAGGTGAACTTTGTAGAGTAGAGTTGATGGTTGGACTTAATAATTCCAAGGGATTTTTCCAACTTGAATGATTCTATGATTCTTCTGGGCAGGGTCCTGGCAAAACACAACTTTCCATATTATTCTTCCTTCCCTCAAATCAGGGAACAGGGAAGGACCAAGATGATGTCAGGGGATGAGAGCACGTCTGCAAATTCTTCTTTAGTTGAACCAATGGCCCTAAAGATGTCAAGCACTTATCCCATCATTCCTGCTTGGCAAGAACAGAGCCATGATCACTAATAACTGATGTTGAAGTTTTTGAACTTGCCTGGTAGAAAACAGAGGGGAAAATATTTGCGATTACACTCCTCTGTGTCATTTTTGTGCCTGGCTGGTTTGAGGCAAGACTTAATGACTCGTCAGACTTCAAGTCACAAATGGAGATCCATGATCTTAAAGGTCTTTTCCAAATTTTCCATTCTATGATTCTACAAAAGGATGATTATATATTGCTGATACATCATGTTGGGAGTGAAAAACCCAACAATCCACTTTTTCCTCCTGAGTCAACTCACATGAGACCACTCTGGGTTCCCTTCTCCATGAAGCAATACTTGTTTGAGGTGAGCAACAGAACATGAAGCATGCTGGACATTAAATGATTGCATTCTACTGCCTGATGGAAGCAAGGACTCGTGGATGAATTTGTCTGGGAATGATTTTTGCTGAAGATTTGCTGCTGGTTTGTGTTTTTTAGTCACCTGCATGCTCTTTAGCTGCTGAAACCTGAAAGCCAGCCCCTCCATTTTCATCTTTTTTATCTTTTCCTTTCCTCACACCTCATCAGTTGTATCTAGGACTTAGAAAGGGCCAGTCTGTTTTGCAGTCAATGGTATGACTACAGCTTGTACTCCTGTACCAAGCTATCTATAAGCTCACTTCCTGGGGTTCAGTAATGCAGCAACACAACCCATGTTTCAAAGCAGGCAAATTGCCTGACTATTCTGAAGCCTCTTCTGAATTCCATGTTGCCACATGGAATCAATGGTGCCCAGTCAGGTTGTTTAGATGGAGGTGGGATACGTCTCGGTCAGCGGCAATTAGACATCTGGGCTGCAGCCCCGGTGTCTCCGGAGATGGATGCCTGTTGTACACCAGTGATCCAGCACTGACTGCAGCAACTGGAAGTGTGTGTGCAACCAGTAAACCCTTTCAAAGGGGAGAGAACAGCAGGGCTGAGTAATGAACAATTCCATGCAGGGTTTACAATAGCATTAAACATCAGTTTAGTGCAGATTCTGCCAAAATCTGTGTTAAATCCATGGGAACATCGTTAGTATTTTCTTGGACAGCTCAGTTTGGGGCTGTAAGTGTGCATTAAATCCTTGCTGGAAAAGCAGCAAGTAATCTGAGCCTCAGCATGATCTCTACTGGCTTAGTTCTTTCTTTTATTACTCTTGTTCACCCAGCCTATTGCTTTGAATTTAGGTGAACTTGGAAAAAGTAATGAAGCCAGCAAAAAACAAAAAGGTGGATGTATCAAGCATTGTCCCAGCTCTCTGTGCAGGGACTTCCCGTTCCTGTGAGCTCTCCTCACCTTCAAATCCTTCTGCAAGTGAATTAGTGAAGGAAATTGTTCCAGTTTTCTTTTATATTAGTCAACATCTCTTTTTCTTCATGGGTGATAATTGCTCCTGACTTTCACTATGTGAAAACCAGTGTGCCACATCTGCTGCTGGAATAGCAGAGGGGGCATCACTACAAATCTTGGCTGGAGGGGTGTCAGGGGCATTTGCAGGAGCTGCATGGTCCTTCCCAAAAACCTCCATGGCAGCGAACAGGGCTCCTGGGACACTATTCTTTTCCCTTTTAAATGAAAAAGCTCAGGTATGGTGTTTTCTTGTCATTTATGTTAATTATGATTTGCAGCTACAAGGGCTGATGTGAGCACGCTGTCAGCACAGAAGAAACAGCAGCAGAGCTCTTCAGTCCTTTCTCCAGGGATACGGTAGCATTAATAACATCAGAATTTTCTTTTTAATAAAAAAAAAATCTATTCTAAAATCCATAAAGCGTAAGAGTAAGCCTTTGAAATCCCTTCTCCTCTGCTCTATCCCTGACACGGGCTGGCAGCAGTTGCTGAGGGAAGGGACTAATTATGAACCCTCAGATAGGCAACTGCTCGAATTAACTGGCAATTACTTGTAGGATTTTTGTAGTTAAAAATAAGGGATTTAAATAGGAAATGCAGTCCATAATTACCGAGGGAAATTGTGAAATGCTCAGGCAAATGGACACATGGCATCTCAGTGGGATAAATCTGTCAGGATTTGGAAACGAACTATTTGTTGGTGTTTTTGAAGCAGTTTTCTTTTTCTCTGCTTTTATTTCTTTCCACTTGGCCATCCCAGCCTTTCAGCATCCTGACCAGTGATCATTCACCCTTTCATGGGCTGGGTCATCTGTACCTCAGCAGTGGTTTTCCCAGCACTTAGGGACACGGAAATTATGTCTGCTATCCAGCTGGATAAATGTGATGGTGTGTTCCAGAATTTATTTCATTTCTTCAGCAAGATGGTGTTTCCCATACTTTCCATCTAACAAACTGGCAGGCAACTGGCTGCTGGGTCCCCAGTACTAAGGGACCAACTGCTCCTGCTTGTCTTTTATCATTTTGTGGCTTAAGAGTTGCTGGCAAGAGGAGGACACAGCGGGTTTCTCCCCACAGTGCACCAGTAAATGAGATAACTGCCAGCAAAGCCAGTGTCAACACCTCGATTACAATCAGCCAGGTTATCTGCTCGCTACTATCAGGAACCATCTTTATTGACAAAGCACCTTTACAGCAGCAGCAGCCAGCTCTTGGGGCAGCCCTTCAGAGAAAGAAACAGCTTTAAAAGCTGCAGCTTCAAGACAAAAAAAACACCTGAAGCATTCCTGAACTTTGGGATAAGATGTTATTCTGATCTCCCCTTCATGACTCCTCCTTGCTTCATTTCTCTTGCTTTTTAATTTATGTTTTTTAAACCATGGCATCTTATATTGATAAAAAGACGTATTTTTGCCTATTCTCTGTCCATATTGGAAATAGAAGAAAATACATTATCAGACTTCAGCTCAGTTCTGCTGTTTTGGTTTTGTGAGTTGAAAAATATCAAGGCAGAGCATCTGCTATGAGAAATTAAAATTCCATAGCTGTGGCCATTCATATAAAGGGAAAATACACTCTCCATAAACTAACAGATTATCCAAACAGTGCTATTGTTTGTTCTTCGAAGGGTATGCATTAAAATAAGTCTAATAGCTGAACAATAAATAAAGAAAAAGCCAGTTTTTCAATCAGAGCTCTTCACTGGTCTCTTGTCATCAAAGCAAATCTGGTTTCTCTAATGTGGAATCACAGAATGACAGAATCGCAGGATTGCTGTGGCAGGAAAAGCCCTCTGAGCTCAGCCAGACCAGACCAGGACCTAACATCACCACAGCGGCCACACCAGGGCACTCAGGGCCACAGTCAGGCTGTCCTTCAACACCTTCAGGCATGGGGACTTCACCACTGCTCTGGGCAGTCCAATCCAGGCTCTGAACATTCATTCCCACAAGGAAAGCACTGTCTTTGGCTGGTGCTCCTGAGCTNTATTGATAAAAAGACGTATTTTTGCCTATTCTCTGTCCATATTGGAAATAGAAGAAAATACATTATCAGACTTCAGCTCAGTTCTGCTGTTTTGGTTTTGTGAGTTGAAAAATATCAAGGCAGAGCATCTGCTATGAGAAATTAAAATTCCATAGCTGTGGCCATTCATATAAAGGGAAAATACACTCTCCATAAACTAACAGATTATCCAAACAGTGCTATTGTTTGTTCTTCGAAGGGTATGCATTAAAATAAGTCTAATAGCTGAACAATAAATAAAGAAAAAGCCAGTTTTTCAATCAGAGCTCTTCACTGGTCTCTTGTCATCAAAGCAAATCTGGTTTCTCTAATGTGGAATCACAGAATGACAGAATCGCAGGATTGCTGAGGCAGAAAAAGCCCTCTGAGCTCAGCCAGACCAGGACCTAACATCACCACAGCGGCCACACCAGGGCACTCAGGGCCACAGTCAAGCTGTCCTTCAACACCTTCAGGCATGGGGACTTCACCACTGCTCTGGGCAGTCCAGTCCAGGCTCTGAACATTCATTCCCACAAGGAAAGCACTGTCTTTGGCTGGTGCTCCTGAGCTTGCTCTTGCCTTGCTGCTGACAATAGCTCTAATAGGAAATGCATTTGGAAGGCTCCAAGCAGCTCCCAGGTCAGAGAAGCATCTATTTTTAACCATGGTTAGGATTGCTGTGAAGCATGTGATTCTCCTGTGAAGGTTTGCAGATTTTTGCTTCTTGACACTTAATTCTCTGCAACTTGTCTGCTGATAAAACTTGGGCCTGAGGTGAAATCACCTCCTCAAACGTGTCTGCTGTGTGAGGCATCGCTGACCTTGATGTGCACTCCCTATCTTCTCTGCTGGTCTAATGGAGTTCTTCACATTGGAGGAAGGGCTTCCTAATCCTCCCCTGGTGACTTCAGGCTCTGCCTTCTTGTCCTGGCACTAATTGCTTAGAAGAAGGGCCCGATCCCCACCTGACTACAACCTCCCTTCAGGGAGTTGGAGAGAGAGAGAAGGTCCCCCCCCGAGTCTCCTCTTCTCCAGGCTAAAAATCTCCAGCTCCCTTCTTGCTTCTGTTCTGCTGTTTTCACCACTGAGAGTAGCCAGTAACCAAACAAATGAGAGTTCTTTCTAAACTGTGGATCTCTTGTTCATAATTTACTCACTATTTACTCCCTATTTGCACATTTCCTCAATATTCCTTACTTTTTATCCCTGTTCAAAGCTACTCCACTCATAGCCTTGATTAATAAGGCATCACAAAGGTGGAACCACATTATATTACGATTCACTTCTGTACTGTTGCTGTTGTGTTAGACATTTTCCAAGCACACAGTACAACACGAGAGGCACTCGTCCTTCTCCACAGTCCATGAATTAATAAATGTGTTCCAGCGCAACCCACGATCCCTGTAAATCAGCTCATTATCTCCTGGGCATCAGTATATCTAATTGAAATTGATGTCACGTTTGTAACATGGGGAAGTGTGCTCAAATCTGCTGAACTGGTATTTTGACCTTAGATGCCCTTCACTTAATCATCTTTCTCACAACACAGATGAAAACACCGGCATCATGGAATAAATTACTGTAATTGTAGTGAGTTATCTCATGAGGTGCTTTATGAAGTTGAGTAATCATGATGGATGCCCTCTTTGTGTGTGTTGACTGAGAGGTCAATATTGGGAATCTTTTAACACATTTTAGAGCCTTGGAATGAGTTGCTGAGCGATATTGTACACACACACACACACAAAGAGAGAAGGTACTTCACTAAAATGAAACTTAACAGAGTATGAGAAATGAGAATTTATAGCTGGAGCGTAGGGAAGACTGGAGCATCTCTATTATACAGCTCACTCCATTATGCATGCAGTACCTCATCACAGAAACAGTGTGGAAAGAATAGAAATGCAGCAGCTTGGCTCATCCCTCCTGAGGGAGCCTCTCCCCTTGTCTCAGGTTAGCTTGCAATTCATCCTGGAGACAAAAGAAGGCCCTGAGATGAAAGTCCAAACCCACTGTCACCCCCTCTCACAGCAGGAGGGTGGTCTCCACACAGAGGAAGTCGCTAGACAACACCTAAGTGTTGCATAGGTCTGTATTGACCCCTGAACCTTTTGATATGAGCAAACAGACTTTGAAGTTGCAGGGCAGGAGCTGCTCTCCATCACTGTAGGGGAGCAGGAGGAAACCCTCCAGAGCAGGTGGTCCCTTGGAATAAGGCAGGCTGGAGGAGACAGGGCAGGAGCAAGGATGGGTGCCCACCATGCAGGTTCCTTGGTGGACTGTCCAGGTCCCACCACACACAGCTATGATATTTAGCCCACCAGACTCCCCCAGCAAAAAAGCTGCTGAGACAGACAAGAGCATGTGTGTAGTGGGGAGAGGAGAATGACACCAGTCTCAGGAGACAGGAGAGCCAAGATATTTCACACCACTTCTGCTAACTCCTGAGAAGTCATTGTAATGTACACAGTTTTGTACTTAACACTCATGTTGTTTAATTTTCTCAGTAGGGAAAAGAGCTACAAGCCTTTCCAAGGTAAATAAACCCTGGCTACTTTGTGCTGCGCATGCATGCCGTACCTAGAGCCTGCTGCATCTTCCCCCACAGCTTCTTCTCCGAAACCTGCTGCTCAGACAACAAAAATCCACCTCAGCCCTCCCCTTTTGCCTCCCTCAAGCATCTTCTATCATACCTCCCCTAGATACCCACCTGCATCTCAGGTCCTGTCTAAAAACACCCACCATCTCTCCAAGTCCTGGGCAAAGATAGGTGTTTGGCTCTTTCAGTGTCTTAGGTACCACCACTGACTTCAAAGGTCCTCACTTTTGTCGCATGGCTCACTCAAAGGAGACCCTCCTGTCACCCTGCTGGAGAGACAACGTGGTCACATTGTCCCCACACCCAGTGTCTCCTCAGCTGAAGGAACTTCCCACCAGCTCTGTTTCTGCTGTCCTCAGCTGCCTTTTTCAGTATGTTTCATTTTGTTTCTCCCTAATAACTTTCCATTCTGGGGTGAGTTAAAAAAAATCCTTGCTACTCCAAATGATATTTAAATTCTGGGTGTTTTAAGTAGCAGTTACACACTCTCTGTGGTGTGACCAGACCTTGCTCCTGCCTGTCCATCACCCCCTGCTCTTGTCTACAGCTTGTCTGCTTCAGGAGAGCTCTGCCACTTGCAGTAAGACCCTTCCCTTCTACTTCTAACATCAAAGATGCTGATAAGTTCGACTAAAAATCTTGTCTTGGTGCTTAAAGTGCAGGGAGAGAAGGAGATGCACACATGCCAGGCTGGAACAGATGAGCTGCCACATGTAACAACAACAAACACCTTCCCAAGTTACCCCCAAGTTTGGACATGTTAAGACACATCAATTACTCACAACCCGATAAACAAGGTTACTCTCCAAAGGGAGAAACTCTGTTGGTTGTCTCTGCCAGAATAAGAGATACCAAAAATGTCTAGTATTCTCCTTAGGTAATCTTGAAGGGTTTTTTCCTTTTCGCACCATTTCATAACTGCTGTTTCAAGGCTGTTATGGATTTGAATTTTGAATTCCAGTTTGACAGGGAAAAAGGTTTTGGCTTGTTTGACAAGCCTCACTCAGTGCCTGTCCTCCCAGAATCACAAAACATTAGGAATTGGAAGGGACCTTGAAAGATCATCCAGTCGAATGCCCCTGCCAAGGCAGGACCCCCTAGATCCAGTTGCATAGGAACATGGCCAGGTGAGTTTGAAGCATCTCCAAAGGAGAAGAAGCCACAACGCCTCTGGGCAGCCCCTTCCAGGGCTCTGTCACCCTCACTGGGAAGAAGATCCTTCTGAAATTGATGTAGAACCTCCTCTGTTCCAGCTCACACCCATTGTCCCTTGTCTTATTACTGGGTGCCACTGAGCAGAGCCTGGCTCCATCTCCTGACACCCACCCTTTCCGTATTTATCAACATTAATTGGGTCACCCCTCAGGCTCTTTTTTTTCCAAGCTCAAGAGACCCAGCCCCCTCAGCCCTTCCGCATCAGGGAGGTGCTTCAGTCCCTTCATCATCTTTGTGGCTCTGTGTCCTTCTGGAACCGAGGGGCCCTGAACTGGACAGTATATTATAGATGTCGTCTCACTAGGGCAGAGTAGAAGTGGAGAAGGACCTCTTTCAATCTAACTACCCGCTTTTCTGATCCACCCCAAGATGCCATTTGCCTTCCTGGCCTCAATGGCCCATTGCTGGCTCATGGTCATCCTGCTGTCCTCAACTGTAAACTATAAATTCCAGTAGTATCACAACTTCTGTTGAGTCCATGAGGCAGGTCACTGGCCAAGGATATGTAATACCTGCAGCCAATCTTTTGTCTCAAGTGAAAAGCAGAGGTAAAAAATCCAGATCTACTGAAATCCATAGCTAAAATTCCAGTAACCACAGGTGGAGCTGAAAAATCTTCTCCCAGCTATCCACACGCCGCATATATAAGAAGGTATTTTCCTCACTGGCAAGGATATGATTTTTCACATCTCATATTTAAACCCTCAAATAAGGACCTGCAATTATACGCACACAGCCATACACATTAATCTCTAGCTATCTTATGTTATGTGCATTACTACTCCAATATTTTATAGCAGTCTTTGCTGCAGTTTCCAAAGCCCTAGTAGTAATATTTTACCTCTGTCAAGTAACAGAGGACACCTGTGAGTAGTTAAGTGCAGATTAGAGACAGCTTTGTGAAAACTGATAAATGAACTTGGCCAGGAGGGATGTGAGCCACAGAAAGTTGATTGCCTGCTCCAGCAGTGAGCACATGCAGAGAAAATGTGAAGAAGGTCTGGAAACATGACCCAGATCAGTGAAGCCCAGGTGATTTAATGACTCAGCCCCCCCTACCTATTTGCTTTGGCCTTGCCTCCCCAGCACTTTGAAAACAGGTACAAAGCAACGATGCTGACATCTCATTTAACATCAGCAGAGGTTTAGAAGACCTTCTTGCAGAATCATAGAATTACTAAGGATGGAAGAGACCTCTACAATCATCAAGTCCAGCTGTCAACCCAACCCCACCCTGCCCACTAAACGATGATTTCAGCAGCACATCTACATGATTTTTGAACACCTCGGGCGATGGCAACTCCACTACCCCTCTGTACAGCCCATTTCAATCCCTGACTACTCTGTCAGTGAAAAAATGTCTCCTAATGTCTAGTCTAAACCTCCCCTGACACAACTTGAGGTCATTTCCTCTTTTAAGGGACATCTTGACCTCCTTTTCCTCAGACTCAAGGCAGAGGGGAGTCAAAAATACCATAGCTGTGTTCTGAGCAGATGAAGGAGAAATGGTTGAGGACAACCATCCTCAAAACCCAGCATCACATGCGTAGTATGATGTCAGAGCAGCAAACACAGTGCACCTTTGACTCATGGTGAGAGGGGAGCATTAAAGTCACCCTATAAAGAGACATAGAGTTGTAGAACCATAGAACGGCCAAGGTTGGAAGAGACTTTAAAGATCATCTAGTTCCAACCCCATTGCAGAGGCAGGGACACCTTCACCAGATAGGTTACTCAAGGCCCCAGTCAACCTGGCCTTCAACAGTTCCAGGGATGTGGCAGCAACAGCTTCCTTGGGCAACATGTTACAGCATCTCACCATCAACGGGAGGAAAGTGATGACTCCAGTGAAATAGTAAACTACACTCCAAATCTCACAAAGACAACCGCTGCAGTTCCTCAGAAACAAGTTTGCCTGTAAGATCCCTGGATGAGAGAATCTGAGGTTAGCCAGTGGAGCTGCTTTGTTCAGCACCAGCAAGAGAAGTGAAGCAGGTGAGCACTTTACAGAGGGCTTATTAAGCCACTGCGCTAATAAGGAGAAAGCTTGTTTCATCCAACATTAAATATCCATTAAGGACTTTAATTCTTGCTTGCTCGCTTGCATGAACTGAAGTCAGTGGAGAGCTATGTTTATTAAACTGTACTATTCATTTTGCCCAAAACAGCCTTTCACCCTAATGAGGAGGAGAAAAGCCAGTGGCTCAATAGATGGATGCAATGAAAAACATTCCCAACAGCTTCCTTATTAATAACACACACGGAAACAGAAATAGGCTTGGGCAACTTTAAAATGCTTTTCAGGCTGTTCTTAAAATGACTAAATGAGTTACTTTTCAAAGCCTCCACAAGGTGTGCTGGGTCCATAGGAAAGCTTGTGGTATGAAAAATAATCAGTGATGGGTCTAAGCCCTCAGAAAGACATTGAATGGCTAATAACAGTCCAAATCACAGAATCATAGAATCACCAAAGTTGGAAAAGACCTTCAAGATCATCAAGCCCAACCATCCACCCTACAACACACAACCACTGAACCATCTCCCCAGTCACCCTGTCTGCCCAGATTCTGAACCCCTCTAGGGACAGTGCCTCCATCCCCTCCCTGGGCAGCCTGTTCCGAGGCCTCCCCACTCTTTCCAGAAAGAAGTTTTTCCTAAGATCCAATCTGAACCTCCCCTGCCACATCCTGAACTCATTTCCTCTTGTCCTATTGCTAGTCTCTAGGGAGAAGAGGCCAACCCCCACCTCACTGGAACCTCCCTTCAGGTAGTGAGAGAGCAGTGAGGTCTCTTTGCAGCCTCCTCTTCTCCAGGCTGGACAGCCCCAGGTCCCTCAGCCTCTCCTCCTCAGACCTGTTCTCCAGACCTTGGAGATAGAATCATAGAATCATTAGGGATTGGAAGGGACCTCGAAAGTTCATCTAGTCCAATCCGCCTGCAACACCAGGATCACCCTAAACCAAGTCACACAGGAACCTATCCAGTCACTTCCTTTCAATGACCCTCGAGAGAAAATTCCAAGCAACCATATTCATTAATGAAGTCTGTGGGCACTGAGGAGCAGTTGAAGAAATGTGGCAACCTCATGGCCCAGTGGCTCCGCATCTGCTGCTGGGAATGAAGGAACCTGTGCAGAGCTACGGTTACTCAGATCTGGATTGGTTTTCCTCCTGCCTGCTTTTGTCACAAGGAAAAACATGAAGACGACAGAATAATATGATGAAATGCTACCAGCAAGGATGGCAGTGTATGCCAACCTCTTCCACCCCTCTCCTGCTTTTCCTTAAAGATAGAAAAAAATCATATTTTTGACATTTTCTTATTAAAAAAATAAATACATCATTTACTAATAAGATCACCAGAGGAGAGCACAGAATGCCTGGATCTGCAGACCATGTTTGATGCTGCCTTTCCTCAGTGATGCTGATGTGTCTCTGGGGGTTTCAGGGCTTCGTGCTTTTCAGCCTGTTACTTCCCTCAAGGTTTCCCTTGTGGAGGTGTTTCCTTCATGCTGTTTTGTCCAGTGAGAAATCAGATGGACCTTTCCAGGCCACCACAAACGACTAGCTGCCTGTAATCAATTTGCATGTGGTGTGGCAGTTAATCAATTTTTGTCTGCTGTACTGAAGATATTTAGGAGAAATGAGGAAGCTCAGTCTCCCCAGGGAAAAAAGCTGAAAGGAGAGGATGAAGCAGGAGGTTGATATTGATGCACAGGGGCATCTAGGAGTCTCCTGCAGCCACAGTGCTTCTTCATGTGGTTGCACACTTCATTCCAACCTTTTTTCCCTAACCCAAACAGTTCCTCAGTCTAAATATTTTCTTCTTTAAAATCGAATTTGGAACTAAAATTTCCCACACCGCATGAATTTTTAAAAGCCCTTTTCCCTGTAGTGTAAAAGTTCTCTGTCAAGTCAAGATTGATGGGCTCCGTTTTGCTGAGTGCTGTGCAAGGGGAAGCCTTGGTGCTTGTTCAGCTCAAGGCTAAGGGCTGTTTTTGATGGTGTTGGCAGCCTCTCATAGCTGTGCACACTTCTGTGGAGTGTGGAGACACCCAGGCCAGCTAGATGAAAGCCAACTTGATTTCTAGGAGCAGGAAAGCTGTCCCAAACAAGATGTCTTTGGCTTTTTGTCACATCATAGATGCAGGATGAGTGTTGAGCTTCACAACAGCATCATTAGCAAGAGATTAATGCTGATTTCCCTTGGCAGAACAAGTATCGGAGAGCAGCAAGAGGAAAATGCCTGGTCTCTGCTGGGGTGTAGGAACCTGCAGCCATACAGGAAGCGGGATGGGACCAGCACCCAAAGTGTTGCACAGATTGTGTGAATGTGTGCAGCGTGAAAAGGGGGTCAGGATGCATAGCTAGCAAACACGCACTGTGGTGTGTGAGTGCGACAGCTTCCAAGGGCTGTAAAATAAATTAAACTGTGCCTAAGTCCAGGAAAAACCTTCCTCCCCTAGCTGACCCCCGCACACCTTTCTGATTCCATGAGCCAGAGCAGAATGACACCAAGCCCTTCTTTCCAAATCTTGGTTTACATGTCATTGACAATGTTGTCAAATATGTGATCCAGGGACAGAGAGGGGAGGCATTTGCCTTCCAGTTAAGAAGGTGCCCAAGACTTTTTCCCTAATGTGTTACACAGTTCTGAATCTCTTTCCTTATATTTTTGACAAAGTAACTCTTCTATATACTTCTGTATGATCCATTCTTAGGGTGTTTATTTCTGCTCAGGCTTGGGAGGAAGACAAACTCTCTGGAGTAAGTAACCAGGTTCAAGGGAGTTGTGATTGACATCAGATAATTCAAGGAGGTTATGGAAAAGAAAACCTCTCAGACATTTCAGATTTGCCTCCTGCTAATTTTGGAAAACATTCTTTACACAGATACTGTATCTTTAACTTCTGTTTTCTGTCCTTACATCAAAACCTGAGTAATTTAGCTTCTGAAAACGTTTGGAAAATATCTGCTCTGCTACACTTTCTTGTGATCAAAAAGCGTGACAAATAAATCCTCTGCAATAACTTCCACTGAACTGCTGCCACATTAACAAACTCTTTTTCCCTCCATGGAAGGAAGTTTCACCAGTCCCAGCTAAATATTTGGGGTTAGAAGCTGTTAGAGTAGTGTATCAGATTTATTTTTATAGCTCTAGAAGTGATCACAGCCACGTCTCAGCACAAAAGCGGCGCTAGAGCCCCTGCTTCAAAGGGCCTGTAATGTAAATCACAGAGGATCAAAAGAAAACAGGTTGCCATGGTGGATGGAAAGTCTTACAGAGCAGTATATGGTGTGTCGGAGTGTGTAGGGAATTTTGCCACAAGGAAGAAGTCCTTCTGTGATAAAGCTGCGGTATTTTTCTGACTTGGTTTTCTTAAATGGAAAATATTTAACAAAAAACCGTAAGCAACTTAAAATATTCTGAGTAAAAACCAACTTAAAAAACACAGAATTTTCCATAATATCCATCTTGTGGTCCACATGGATACCCAGAATTTTCCTTATCATTTTCCTTATCATGTAAACATTTGTGTGCTTCCAGCATGGAACCGCGACTTTGATTTTGATCTACGACCAAGTGTCTCGTAAAGATTAAATTAAAAAGGGGCAAAAAAGACAAGAGAGTGGAACAGGGACCTGAACTGACTTCAGATAACAATAATTTAAACAGAGTTTATTTTTCAAATGGTCTCTGCCTTGATTACCTTTGGAGAAGGAGACAGACCATGATGCAGCTCTTCACAGGATCACAGAATCATTCAGGTTGGAAAAGACCCTTGGGATCGTCAAATCCAATCCTCAACTCTACTCTGCAAGTTCATCCCTAAACCAGAACCCCCAACACCACATCTAAGCATGTTTTAAACACAACCAGGGATGGAGACTCAAGCACCTCCCTGGGCAGCCCATTCCAGTGCCTGACCACTCTTTCCATGAAGAATTTTTTCCTCATGTCCAGTCTAAACCTAACCTGTTGAAGCTCAAAGCCCTTCCCTGATTCTGTCACTAATTACCTGTGGAAGAGACCAGCACCAACATCTCTATATCTCCTTTAATTTCTACATCTCCTTTCATTCTCCAACTAGAGAGCAAGGAGGTCTCCTCTACGCCTCCTCCTCCTCAAACTAAGCAGCCCCAACAGTCTCAATCTCTTCTCTAATCTCTACTTCAGCTCTAGCAATAAGGAGACTGCCCCTGATGCTGCCCTTCAGCTCTAGCAAAGGTGCATAGATGGAGAAAGGAGAAATCAAGTGACCTTCGATGAAATAGTGTCTGGATTTTGTTTCCGTTCTCACTTGTTTGCTTTTCACTGTTTTAGAGCCTTGTGATGGGACATGTCAAATGCCTTTGAATTTTGCTGATTTGATGGGAGCTGAGAATGCTTAGGTCCCAAAAGACAGACTCTGTAATTACCATTGTTGCTGTGATCAGTATATATTGATCTGCAATGAAACAGCACAACACCAACATACTTGAGTGTTTCTTTTATCTTCCATAGGACAACCAGGAGCATTTATCTTCCTGTGACATTATCTCCTTTATTTTTCCATGCAAGCCATTAAGAATATTGACAAATTAGTGAGATTTTATCAGAAAGTGATTATTTTTTTTTAATACAGATAACAAATATCTCAAGGTTCTGTTTTTAATTATCAGGGAAAAAGTCTTCTGATGAAATAGAAGGTCATCAGGCAGTCAAACCCACATTCCTTATTTAAAATCATTAAAACTTAGGAGAATGTCAAATAATGGACAATTTTGTATGTTGTTTTAGCTACCTCCTTAATGTTTAACACAGCCTGCTGTAAGATTAAACTGCATGGGCTAAATTCTCCTTCCAACACCAAAGACACTGGTTTGTGTCGTTTCCTTCTTAGGCAGAAGGGTTCAAATTCTGCTGCCCGTTTTGCCTTCATCTGCGTTTTGCTGCTGGCAGATAAGCTGAGTGCTATGACTCTGAATTTCCATGTATTAATATGTTAATACACTGTGGCTAAATGCAGATAAGTAAGGAAGTGGAATGAAAAAACTCCTCTAGCCATCCAGATCCTCAGCCATGCTCAGGTTTCCACTCTTCCTTTTTCAAGCATTTTGTGAAGATTCCGACTTTTCAAAGTTTATTAAAAAGGGAACCCTGAAGAGAAGCCAAACAGGAGATCATAACATGAGGAAGAAACCCCCCACCTGCAGTTGTGCTGGTGCCAGCATCATTTGTGCGATGCAGCCGTCTCAGGCTTCCTGTCCCCAGTCAGATGGAGCCCAGGTGTCATTACCCTGCTGGGTGCTGTCTGCATGTTTTAGTTAACTCTTTCTCCTTTGAAACCCTGTTTTTCAACCGTGTCACTTCTCCATTGGCCCTCTGTGAGCACTGTACTGCTGCTGTCACTGAGCCAAGCACACTCACTGCTTAACCAAATTCTCCTGTTCCTTTTCGAATGCATAAAAGCTAAACACTCCAGATTGTCAATAGACACATTTGGAGGGAAGAGCAAGAGTCCAAACATGGCAGGATTTTCTCCTTTTTTGGTTCTATCATGTTCTTACAACACATCGATTACCATTAGAATTAAAAATAGAAGTAATTTAACGGCAAGAGAGACATTCTTTACTTGCAGAACTCCATGATGTCAGTAAAGGTCTGTAAGCAAAATGGACTTCAGATTTTTTGATCTCGTGGTCACTCAAGACTCACAGAAAGGGTGATCAGACAGTGGAATGCACTGCCAGGGCCCCTGTAGAATCCCCACCCCTGGAGGTGTTTAAGGACAGCCTGGCCATAGCCCTCACTGCCCTGATCTGGCCGATGTGGTGATGTTGCGTCATAGGCTACCCTGGACGAGCTCAGAGGGCATTTCCAGCCTCAATAATTCTGTGATTGTGTGAAGTATGGGCTTTCCTATGCTGCCTGTGAAAGTGAGGGCATGACAGAGATGAAGGGTATTCAAAGGCTTCTGTCGGCTTCTGCCAGAGGACTGCAAATTATGATTCCCCATTCAACCATCCTTGTCTGGAGCTGTGACTTCTCAGTTCTCCCTCAGTAAGGGTTTTAGTGCTTTTAAAGAGGTCAGACAAGGTCCAAAGAGAGGGAATCATGAGGATGCTGATGCAGGACTTCTCATAACCCACAGGTAGGATATTTTTTTGAAAGGCAAAGAGGCTCAGCTCCCTTCATACACAGAGAGAAGTTGTGCCTTGGTCTCCTGCAGCTGTACCGTGTTGTGGTCACCGGCTCACTGGTTAAAAGCCTCCCCATGCTATTGTGTGGATCACAGCCTCAGTTATTCTTTGCCAGAAGTATTTCCAGCTGCAATTGCTGAGTGCATTTGGCTTAAGTCTGTGAACAGTTTAGGGGTGAAAATATACTGCAGCTTTAGGCAAACAGTTCTGTTGCTTCCAAGAATTTCTTGGCTCTGTGTAGAAAAGCACCATAGACTGTGAGTATGGAGGCTGTTTCCTGCAGCTGGATTCCTTGGGCAAAACCCTCCAACTTCTGTGGGGAAGGAAAGGCGTGAGCTATGTAGGTTGTACTACTGGCCCTTGAGATTGACGCAGGCATCAAGGGAAAGGGTTCAGCCTTTGGGAACTTTGGGCCTTGCCCCATTTACATGACGAGGTCTGTCTGACCTGTTTGCCTCCAGAAATGATAGGCAGAAGATGCAAAATTAGTCTAGACCCAGGAGTTTTCTCCCAAATCGGATGGAGGTTTGTGTTTAAAGTGTACTAGTGAAGTTTAGGTGCACAGAGTTGCGATCCAGCAATGCCAACCACCCTTTGAAAAAATCACTTTTGCTTTGAGATAACCTCATTTTGAAGAAAGAACAACATTTGCTTGAATTCTAAATGAAATTCTCTACCTGGAGTTCAGCACAGCTTCACCTGTAGAGATGCATGTTCCCACAGATTAATTTTCATCCAACTTAGATAAGAAGACTTTTCCTTTCTTGAGGATTCATTTAGGGCAACACATTAGTTTTGGATAACAGATACTTGCCCAGGTGCCCAGAAGGCCAGTGGCATCCTGGCTTGGATCAGCAACAATGTGGCCAGCAGAACTAGAGATGTCATTCTCCTGCTGTACTGGGCATTGGGAATGCCTCCTCTTGAGTCCTGGGGGCAGTTCTGGGCCCCTCACTTCAAGAAAGAGATTAAGGGGCTGGAGTGTGTCCAGGGGAGCAAAGAGGCTGGGAAAAGGACTGAGGGGAAAGTCTGATGAAGAGAGGCTGAGGGAGCTAGGGACTTAAATTTTAAAAAGGAAAAAACAGTTTGGTTTAGGAAGTGATGAAGAGACTGTACAGAGGAGGGTTGGACTTGATGATCTTGAAGGTCTTTTCCAATCTTGATGATTCTATTCTATTCTATTCTACTCCTGTTCTATCCTATCCTATCCTATCCTATTCTTTTTCTCTTCTTTTTTCCAGAGAAATATGCTTAGAGACTCAGAATCTGAATTATTCTGCAGCTGAGCTTTAGATTCTGTTATGACCCTAAGGACAATAGTAGGGGGTGTTTGGAGTAAGTGCTTTTACTCTGCCTCAATCAATTTCCAAGAGTAGTAACTGTCTAGAAAATGTCAGATGTAGCTACATAGAGAATCTATCACTTTAAAATTATAATAAGAGTTAGAAGCCACCTTTGTATTATAGTTAATTAGATTGCATGTAACATGGTAATGAGGTCATTGAAACTAATTTGATGACCTTTGTTACAAATAGCCATTAATTAATGTGTAATTAATCTTCACATTCATCAGAGCCATCGCATCCAAGTTGTACATGAAAACAAAATTAGGAAACATCATATTCATGCTACATATGATTGCTGATTAAATGGCTGCCCTATCTAAATGATTCCCAAATTACCACACAAATAAGCTGTGAAGGCAATCAGATAACAACGATGTGCTCAGGGTCAGAGCCTGCTCAGCATAAGACTACAAGCTAAATCATCACACGGCTGTTTGAACACGATACAGACCCACCAGCATATTTTAAAACAACATCCCTTATTTACAAAACTCTTCCTTCTGGTAAATAGAAATCCACTATTATCTGAAATGATGGGGGGTGGGGGGTGGATGGGGGTTTAAAAAAACACCTTCCCCTTGGTTTGCATTTGTAGTTTATCTGCAAAACCTTTGGTGGAGCTTTGGTGGCAATACTGAAAACAGGATAGATTGCCTCATATTTCTCTCTTCCCTCAGCATAGCACGAAGTACAAATATTAGCAGAGCTTAATGGCCAGGTCAGCTGCGAGCTCTGAAAGCATGGATTTGAAATATGAGATGAACTCAGCAAAATGACTTTCAACGTGATACGTCCTGACCAATATTATTAATGAAGGAAATGACATGTTTCGTGCTTCATAGATGAGGGGATAGCTCATTAATGAGCAATAATATATCAAGCCTTAACATGGGGACCTATCAAGAAGCAAACAGCTGGTTTTATGAGGCTCAGTGTCATATTATTCACAAGCAGCCAACTTGAGGCAGGCAGAGAGCAGATGACTAAAGTGGATTAGATGCTATTTTATTTATTATTTTTCTAGGGAATTTATTTTTATAGGCTCTTTTATGTATTTACCATGTGGTGGGAGCAACAGAATGAACAGTGGGAGAACAAAGAGACACCAGGAAAATCAACAGTGATTGGAAGAGATGGGGAAAAAGACCAACTGAAACACCAACCCTGAACAAAATACTATGGAAGCAGAATTTTCCTCCAAACCTAAAAGGTATGAAATATAAATGCTTCATGGATCACAAGCAAAGGTTAGGAATTTCTACAAAAAGAAATGAAGGACAGAAATCAAAGAAAGGCAGCAGAAATCCCACACAGTTGACTAGATGCAACAGAACTAAGGTATGGACTTCTGCTGAACATCAGGGCCATCACAGGAAGACCCCACCACCCTCCTCTCTTCCCAAAGCCAAGAGTTTTCTTGTACCATAGACTGGGCAAGTATTCTCTGGTAGGGTGGGTTGAAGAGGTGGAAATGGTTGGAGTTCAAACCAAGGGGGGTAATGCCAGGTTCTTGTTCCTTCTCTTCTCCTCCTATGGAACCATTGGTCTGAAACAGCCTCAGTAGAGAAAGCAGAGCACAAGAACAATGGACCATAGACAGCAGTGCAATCACTGGTGGTGATGAGGAGCAGAGCTCCATGATGACACCGGAACACAAACAATTAAAGGAAAAACTGGTGATGAAACCATCAAACAACTTTTTGCTCTACTTTGCTCCTGGACTGATGTGCAGCTGGGGTGGTCCTTAGTTCTTGGTCCCTCTTGACTCCCACACCTTACTTGCACAGACAGGTGAGGGTAAAAGAGTTTTGCAGAGATCTACTAGGCCATCTGGCAAATAATGTTCTAAGGAAACTGACTGTGGCTGCACTGTTGAGTCCTTCAGTTCTAACACATCTGGTTCAAGCAGAGACCCAGAATTTAAGAGAAAACCCTCCCAAATCACCACACTCCAACTAATTGCCTTGGCGTGGTCATAAGAGAATACTAAAGCAAAGTTCTAAATGTTCAAACTTAATCATTTCTAGAAACTGATTGTAAAAATAGTTCTCTAATACTTCCAAATTATTTCCAGAACATGATTGTTCAGTTTTAGAATCAAAGCTTCAATCTGTGCCCTGTCTTGCATTATTCAAATTACAGCGCTGGACTTTCGTTAGCACCAGGGTTAATCAAAGACGTTGGATCCAAACTGTTTTGACAGAAACTTGGCTACTTGACAAAATTCATATTTTCACATAAATGCTTTCCAGAGAAAGAGGGAACTTTTCTGTGGAGAAGAAAATGTGTGCTGCCCTCCCACAGTTTTACACACACAACTTGGCACAGACTGAACCTGCACCAGGGGAGAGTTAGGTTGAATGTTAGGAAGCCCTTCCTCCTGGAAAGGGTGCTCAGAGCCTGGAATTGGCTGCACAGGGCAGTGGTGGAGTCCCATCCCTGGAGGTTTCGAAGGACAGCCTGGCTGTGGCCCTCAGTGCCCTGGTCTGGCCGATGTGGTGATATCAAGTTATGGGGTAAGTTTGGCTGGATGAGCTCAGAGGTCTTTTCCAGACTCAGTAGTTCTGTGATTCTGTGACCTGGACGCGAACATGCCACGACAAATTCCAGTGCTATTTATATCAAGGTTCCTGTGCCACATCACCTCTTGTTTTGAACTGAACTTCCAAATGAGAGGGCAGATGAGGATGCTTCACAGGAAACAGCATCCAGGCAGAATTCCAGGGATTTATTTTTTTTAAAAAAAGGAAAGAATTAGCAGACTTATGTCTGTTCTTCATTTTCCATAAAGAACTGCTACAGCTTTATGGTCCATTTCGGGGGGCAACTGAAAGTATTCAGATTTTTGAACAGTTAAATAATCTTTTGAAATTGTCCCTCTGTTTCTCATTAGATACCATGCAATACTTTGCTGTAATTGGTAAATCATTTGAAAAAGAACTTAATGAAGCAGAGCCATCGCCCTGGAAAGTAGAAATAATTTTAAAAATACTTTAAAATAGCACCAAGTTTTCTGATCCCATACAGAGAAAACTGAAAACACAGATTCCAAACTGAAAATTCTAGGTTTGCAATTGAGATTGACATTGCACAACAATCTTTCATCTAATTTTGAGCATTTCTTACTTAAGAAATCCCTTATTATTATTTATTGTAATACATAATGAAAATTATCATTTGGATTTGAATAGAAATAAAAATGAGAACAAAACTAATAGTTAAAAACAAGACATATATCTGCTTCGGAGTCAAAATAAGGATCTCTGGCAGAAAATGGGACAGCAATCACAGGCAGGCTTGTGTTTGTTGTTTCAAAACTGAAAAGAAAACTAAACAGCAAAACCTAGGGAGTCATTCTGTGTACGTAATGAAATTAGTGTTCTCATGACCACACATAAAAACAAACAAAAAGACCCACATTTTTTAAATCTCTTTGAGCTTCCTGGATGCAAGGCACTATATGTTTAATAAGTGCTAGGTGTGTGATGTATCCTTACTACTCCTGTATGAGTAGCCAGTTGGGAAGTCCATTGTTGCAAAATAAGAATATCAATAAATATAAATAAAAATAAGCCACAGAATCACGAATCACTGAGGCTGGAAAAGCCCTGTGAGCTCATCCAGACCAGCCCAACCCATGGCTTGATATTACCACATTGGCCAGACTAGAACGCTAAGGGCCACAGCGAGGCTGTCCTTCAACACCTCCAGGGATGGGGACTCTACCACTATCCTGAGCAGTCTATTCCAGGCTCTGAGCACCCTTTCCAGGAGGAAGGGCTTCCTAACATTCAACCTAACCCTCCCCTGGTGCAGCTTCGGGCCCCGCCCTCTCATCCTGGAGCTAGATGCCTGGCAGAATAGCCTGAGTCCCATCTGACTACAAGCTCCCCTCAGCGAGTTGGAGAGAGGAAAAAGGTCTGCCCTGAGTCTCCTCTTCTCCAGGCTAAACAACCCCCGCCTCCCTCCACGTCTCCTCATCAGCCTTTCCCTCCAGTCCATTCCCCAGCCTCATTGCTCCTCTGGATCTGCTCTAGCGCCTTAATCTCTTTCTTGAAGTGAGGGACCCAACCCTGCCCCAAGTACTCAAGGGGAGGCATTCCCAGTGCCCAGTACAGGGGCAGAATGACATCTCTAGTTCTGCTGGCTGCATTGTTGCTGATACAAGCCAGAATGTCATTTGCCTTCTGGGCCACCTGGGCACCCCGCTGGGTTGTATTCAGCAGGGAGAGAGGAGAGATCAATTTTTCTTTGGTAGGAAGGCAGCCACATGCAGTCAATTTTACCTTAACTACTCAGAGGGCACTTTACTGAAAGCAGTGCCCTCCAGTATCCAACCCTGACCAGGCTGCGGGGTCAGTGGTGTTTTGGGGTAATGCACTGAACCACCAGCAGCATCAGCTTTGAGATAAACTCCGTCTGCTTCTAGGCTGCATTTGTTGAAATTAATTTCTCCAACAAAACAGCCACCCTCAAAAATGCAAATTGCTGTTGCAGGCTTCAAGTCTGTAGACAAAAGGATGAAAACATCACTGAACAGAGGAACAAACAGAAAAACCCCTGTCTGCTCTTCTCCTACAGTTCATTTACTTGGCTTTCTTGAAAGGGCCTTCATCTTGTGGCATTTTTCAATGGTAGATATATTTGTGTTGCCATGTAATTCATTACCCGAGGGTCTGTAGTACAAAATACAATTTTCATACTTGGATTCCAACCACACCTGCCATGCATAATAAAACCCACCCATTCGTTTCACAGAAATAAATCAAATTCCTTTCGGAGGCAGGCTTTTATAGATGGCTGAATCTGCAGTGCTTCTGATTAGACTGGAATATAAAAAAGAGAAGGAAAAAGAAAGAAAACATTTGCTCCCTCTGGATATTTGCTCAAAGTGTTACAACAGCTTCTGGGAAGGAGGATTGCCTGTTTCTTGAAATAGAATATTGCTTGTTAGCCATGTGTATCGCACAATTAAGAGTGAGACAATTACTCTGCTGTATGCAGAGCAGGGGGAAAGGAACGCATGCAGATACGTTCTGCCTCGCTAATGTGCTCGCGAGCAGCTTGGTACAGCTGCCCCAAGACTTTCCCCACTCCTTGCCAGCAGATTTTAAGAGCTGGCCTTGCTTGGTGGCCTCAAGGCAAATGCAACTCCTAAGCCCGTTTCTGAGTTGGGACGTGACAGCATCACTGATCTCAACTGCAGGATGCATCACAACAGTGGTGGCATTAATCACAGAATCACATAATCACAGAATATTAGGGGTTGAAAGGGATCTTAAAAGATCATCCAGTCCAATCCCCCTGCCAAAGCAGGATCACCTAGATCCAGTCACACAATAATATGTCCAGGCAGGTTTTAAATGTCTCCAGAGAAGGAGACTCCACAACCCACCTGGGCAGCCCCTTCCAGGGGCTCTGTCATTCTGACTGGGAAGAAGTTCCTTCTCATATTTATATAGAACCTCCACTGTTCCAGCTCATACTCGTGCCCCCTGTCCCATCTCTGGGTGCCACTGAGCTGAGCCTGGCTCCATCCTCCTGACACCTTCCCTTTCCATATTTATCCACATTCATGAGGTCACCCCTCAGGCTCTTTTTTTTCCAAGCTCAAGAGACCCAGCTCCCTCAGCCTTTCTGCGTCAGAGAGTTGTTCCACTCCCTTCATCATCTTTGTGGCTCTGCGCTCAACTCTTTCCAGCAGTTCTGTGTCCTTCTGGAAATGAGGATCCCAGAACTGGACACAAGATTCCAGATGTTGTCTCACCATGACAGAGCAGAGGGGGAGGAAACCTCTCTTGATCTGCTAACCACCCCCATTCTGATCCACCGTAGGATGCCATTGGCCTTCTTGACCACAATGGCTCATTGCTGGCTCCTGGTCATCCTGCTGGCCACAAGGACCCCCAGTGTGACCTTCTAGAGAGTGTATCCAGTCTCCTGCTGCACAAAGCTGCTCAGGAAGTTCTACTAGCAACATGAAAGCCCCTCTGAATGGGTTTGCGAGCAAAATATGAGCTGCTCCTGGGAGAAGTTGTGGTCTATTAATTTATTAATGATTTGTTACATTACCATTTGTTTGTTTTGCCCAAAAAGGGGGACAGAGCCATCATAACAGGCATTTGGTGGAAGAGTATAGTGCTTAATGCCCTGAATTGCCATGGAAGTAAAGGGAGTCTGTGGTTGCCCAGCAGCTCAGAGGAGCAAGCACTAATTAGGAGCAAGTTAATGATGATGCAACCCATCAGATTAAGAAGCTGTCATGCTTAGCCACCGTGTTGTATAAAATAACACCACCACACTATGCTTTCTGTGGTTCACGCTCGGTTCTCTGCTAAATGTAGCACCAGTTCTTAACAGGAAACATAAACATTCCAGTGTCTCTGAGATGCACAGGAAGGAGGGGAATGCTTTAGTTCCTCTGTCCTCTAATTCGCCTGTTTCTGGGCAAACATACAGCTTAAAATCATATAAAATCAGAAGTGTCCATACAAGGGTACCTGTGACTCCAGGCCAAGAAGGAAACCCATATGCACCTCCAATATCTCTCTCCCAGGTCTTGATCAGAACCTTTCTGGACTCAAACAAATGATGACTTGTGTATTCCCTGAATTTCAGACGTGTCCCTAAACCATCCAACTGCATAAAGCCTCTACCATTGCAAAGGTTTCAGGGAAGGGCTCACATTCCTTATCCTATCTGCTGAATTTTCATATCACTGGTCTGGTTTGGGGATAATGTATCAGCAAATGCTTGTTTTGAACAGTCTCACTCGTCTTTGTGCCAGAAATTTCAGTGAGGTTCACTGTGCCTGTATAAGTACAGTCAAAATAGGATCACAGCACTTAAGAAAAAGAAATTGGCAGAAGGTGGGAGTTGTGTGTGTGATTCAGCAAGAGGAAGAACTCCCAGGATGCCTAGTGTCTTATCAAGCAACCTTGAGATTATAGTGGCACAGTTAATTTTGGATACTGTGCTTCTGATGGATGAATAAATAGCTCAGTAAAGACGTGTAGGATCTCACTAGTCATTCAGTTTGATTGAGCATGTAAATTAAGATTTGAATTTTCATCTATCCTGTGTGGAAGGAAAGTATATAAGTTATATCATAGAATCATAGACCGGCAGGGGTTGGAAGGGACCTTAAAGAACATCTGGTTCCAACCCCCCTGCATAGGCAGGGACACCTTCACTAGAGCAGGCTACTCACAGACCCAGACAACCAGACCTTCAATACTGCCAGGGATGGAGCAGCCACAACTGCCTTGGGCAACCTGTTCCAGCATCTCAGCACCCTCACAGCAAAGAATTTGTTCCTCATGTCCAACTTCAATCTCCCCTCTTCAAGTCTGGAACCTTTTCCCATTGTCCTCTTGCTACGCACCTGTGTCAAAAGCCCTACCTCAGCTTTCCTGTAGCCCCTTCAGAGACTGGATGTTTTCACATACCCCTACTAAGATTCTCCCAAAATGATTCAGGCAGAATCCAGACTTCTGAGTGTGCTTACACCTAGTACTCACAAGTAAAACTCTTAACACAAACCTTACAAGGCAATAAACTTCCAATTAAAAGACAAACCAACAATAACAAAGAAGTTTGTCTATGGTCACCTTTTCCTCTTGCCCTCTGTTCTTGATTAACTTTATTGGAACCCATCTATAGGATGATGGGTGCATTTTGCATCTGTCCCATCAATGATAAAGGAAGTTTTTCATTTACAATAAAGCAAGGAGTAACAAACCTCAAAGGCTGGTCTTCATCCTCAGCCACTGCTCACAGAAGTATTTCTGAACATGATCTGTCACTGGAGAAATTTCACAGAAGCATGGACATCCTTTCAGGAAGATGCCTACAGATTCACTTGAAGAGGTCTGGGAAGGAAGAGTTCAGTGTTATCTCAAAATGTATCATTAACTTATAGCTGATAAAACATTAACTGCTTGATTCCTGCCAAATATACCAGGTATCTCTTCCAACACTCTTACTGTTCAAAGATTCCCACCAGAACCTGATGGTAGTTTAACTTTGGTTAAATTACTTCATAATTTGTGATGCTTGGACTACAGTAAGACATGAAAAGGAAGAAATCCTTTTAAACAAAAGGCAGCATTTCAGAAATTGCCTTATTTTGTATTTTCCAGGATTGTTAGATATTGTCACATTTTACATCAAACATTTAAACTCTTTCCAAACTATTGAGTTTCAGAAAGTCTGAGGAAGAGGAGCAACACACCAGGGCATGGTCTAGAGAGCCTGAGAAGGATGCTGACAACAAAAGGTAGGGCACAATTAAGGATGTGTGCAATCCCACATGGTTTTCCATGGTTTTTTGGTTGTGATGCAGCTGTAAGAAATGTTCCATTATGGCCCACTGGATGGCTCTGTGATCATTTTGTCAGGGGGCAATGCTGAATTGAACCAATGTATACCAGAAGTCACTTCACTTTTGTCAGTACAACTGCAGAGGTGCCAAATAGATTGTGTAGGACCAGAATGAGCCCTCTGAACACCCTTTAAGCTTCCTCATACTGGTCAAATTCAGCAGCTCCTTACCATAAAATGTAATATTAATAAGTAATGTTTGTTTAATAATTTAATTTTAAGTATTACATTTGATATTAAGGAAGAACAGCTCTTTGAAAAATTGCCTCTTGGAAAAGAGAAGAGGCTAAAGGTTTCAGCTATTCTATCCATGTAATTTGGAGTTACAAAACATCAACATATGATCTTTGGGCAACAGGTGGCGGCCCTGCTAAAAATCATCCAGCAATTCCCAAACATACGGAGGGCAGAAGGAAATCTGTGATGTCATTTTTTCCTCAGCTCTTAGCAAGTGGTGAACCTTAACCGGAACCCCAAGGCTTAGAATCACAGAACCTTTTAGGTTGGAAAAGACCTTTAAGCTCATCGAGTCCAAGTATTAACCCAATTGTCCCAAGCCCACTGCTAAACCTTGTCCTTAAGATCCAGATCTACTTGACTGTGAAACAAGGATGGTGATCCCACCCCCTTCCTGGGCAGCCTGTTCCAATGCCTGACACTTTCAATAAGGAATTTTTTCCTAATGTCCAACCTAAACTTCCCCCGGTGCAAGTTGAGCCCATTTCCTCCTGTCCTATTCATTGTTACTTAGGAGAAGAGACTGATCCCCACCCCTCTACAACCTCCTTTCAGGTACTTGTAGGCAGCCATAAGGTCTCCCCTCACCCTCCTTTTCCTCAGACTAAATAATCTTGGCTCCCTGCTTAGAAACCTCTCAAATGGAGATAAATCAAGCACAACTATTTTTATAAAAATCAAACAGAATCCAGACTAGAAGCACCATTTTCCACACATAATGCTGTGGCATTGGGGGAATTTTAAAGGATCCTAGAGGCCAAGGCCACCCTGCCCACGAGCAAGGCCTCTCATCCTGTGATGTGTTTAAAAGTCACACAGATGAGGTGCTCAGAGATCTGTTTTAGGTAAAAAAGGTACTTACAAAGGTAAAAGTAGGGTTAAAGGTGGGATTTTTCTGATCTTTTAGGTCCTTTCCAGCCTGAAAGTTCCTGTGCTTCTGTGATTCTGTTTGCAGGGCGCAGCCTGCCCCTGAGGGCTGCAGTTTTGGCGGGAAAGCGCTGGGGGCCCTGAGCCCACACTGCCATGAACATGGTGGCCCAGGAGCTTCACAGGAGACACATCGCCACCAGAATGTGCCCAGCCTGTAATGGGAGGGCACTGGTGAGCTCACCTGTGGGACATATTCTCAGGGAGAGAAATTCCTGTGCTTGGTGACAGAGCTCCAGGAGGCGGTGAGTAGGCTGAAGGCCGTGAGGGAAGGAGGGAAGGAGGGAAAGAGGGAAGGAGGGAAAGAGGGAAGGAGGGAAGGAGGGAAACTGTTTGGGCCACACCTGATCTTCCCTAAGACAGCCCTAATGCCGAAAACCTGTGACATGGAGTGCTCCCTCTTCCATCACCACCTGACAGCTTAGAGCATAGGGAACAATGGCCACAGGCTCCTTCCCTGTATGACAGGTGTGTGTCCCCAGTAACCCCTCCACCTCCCCAGCTACCCCTGTGAAATAGGGATGATGCTCTATTCCATAACTGGTGTGAAAACACCGCTTGATGGAAATACTAAGGGAAACTCCACCTGCCTGAAGTTGGAGGAAATGGTCTCAGGTTGCTCCAGGGGAAGTTCAGACTGGCCACAAGGAAAAATTTCTTATTGAAAGGGCTGTCAGGCCTTGGAATAGGTTGCCCAGGGAGGAGGGTTACATCGCCATCGTTATTTCAATGTCATGGAGATCTGGAGTGGTTTATTGGCCGCCTTGGTAGAGTTCGGTTAACCTTGGCAGAGTCAGGTTAATGGGTGTACCTGGTGATATTGAAGGTCTTTTCCAATCTAAATGATTCTATGATTCTGTGTGTTTGTTTCTGTGACACTTGCCTCCTTGTATCAGGAATTTCACCAAAATTTGCTTTTATTGCAAGGTAATAATATTTAGCTTAGGTTTGCATTCAGTAAGAACCTGATGGGTGATTGTACTTGCCCCACAGATCAGTAATGTACACAGTTCACTTCAAGCATGTAATTACTGGTTGCTGCTTAAAAGCTGCATTTCATTTGATTTATAGCACATGACATCCTTCTTCACCCTCACACATTAATTAGCCTTATTAGTCCTTTCTTCAACCGTCTTTCACTAGCTACATACAATAGTTTCCTCATTTTGGGGTGCAAGGGGATGAAGCAAAGGCCTTGCTGCAAAATTAGCTGCAGATTAATTGTCTCCTTGTGCCGATCAGCAGAGCTGCAGGTACACTGGCAGCTTCAAGAGATTCAATCGTGCTGTGCTGAGAGGATCATATGTACATTTTGGTGCAGGGCTGTAGCAAAACACTCACGACACTTGACATGCCAGTGGTGCATGGACACGGTGATGGGGCCATGCGGTCCTCTGGCTGCATATTCTCTACTGGCACAGGCAGTGTCACCTCTGCAGTGTTCAGTGCCGTTCAGACCATTCTGACAGTGCTGAGGAGGCTGGTGGGTATCTAGGTTCAGACTAGATACAAGGAAAACATTGTTAACAGTGAGAGTTGTGAAACACTTGTCCAGGTTGCCCATAGAGGTGGTAGGTGCCCCATCCTTGGAACATTCAAGGTCAGGCTGGACAAGGCTCGGAGCAATCTGCTCTAGTTGAAAGTGTTCCTGCTCCCTGCAGGAGGGTTGGAGTGGGTGACCTTTATAGAATCCATCCAACCCAAACCTCTCCAGGATTCTACGAAGGTATTAGGGAGAGGCTGAGAGGGGAAAATTGAAAGGGTCTGGGGCTGATGGTGGTCATCCCGCAAGAGCCCCCCTCCTACAGTTCAGCTGTGGGTTATCCTTAAACTAGCCCTGACCTGATATAGTGCAGCTTCCCCAGCATCTCCCTGGCATGATGGGTATGCTGCAGCTGTTCACACAGCCTGAAACATACACATCAGCTTCAGAAAAGATTGAGGTGGAATGAAAAAGCAGAAGTAAAGAATCATGAGTACATTCTTGAGCCAGACTTTTCCCTCTCTTTCTCCGGTTGGCATCAAAGGGACCCGTTCTGCCAGTGCTCAGCCTCCTTCCTCCTCAGAAAACAACAATTGGGAGGAAAAAAAGAGTTTTGTGCTGGGTAATAATCTAAAGCCTTCCTTTGGANTCCTCCTCAGAAAACAACAATTGGGAGGAAAAAAAGTGTATTCCTTTGGCATACACTTGCCCTGTTTGCAAGTGGCTGGGCAATGTTCAGTGGCCATCTAATTGTCATGGATAGATCAGCAAAGCTCTTTGAAAGCCATGTCAACTCTATCTAATTATTTTGCTTCACACATGGATGCCTTTAACACAACAGTGTCTGCAAGGTGTTCTCTGTGCCTAGGGCTGCCTGGGAGAAGAGCAGCTGCTCTGAAGGTTGGAGGGGAAGCAAAAAAGCTCAGATTCATTATGGTTTCCAAGGACAGTAAAACAAAATGAAACAAGAACCCAAAACAATTGTCCTAGTAATCAGCATCATGATGAAGGAAATGGACCAGAGAGAGACCAAAAGATACGTCATAAATCTTCAGGATCAGCTCCCACACTCTGTTCATGACAGCTGGCTTCTCAGCACCTTAGAAACAGTTTGGCTGCCCGAAAATGCTGAGATGCTGCCTGTGCAACACCAAAAGCAGCTGGTTCCTCAGCAGATGGAAACAGGAGCTCCGTGTCTCCCAGTGAAGAAAGCTACAGGCTGGCAAACCTCAACTGTGCCACCTGGAACCTTGTGTCCCATTACTGCTCCTTCTCCCTCTCTCCAACTCCCTGGAGGGAGGTTGTAGTCAGATTTGGGTTGGGCTCTTCTCCCAGGCAAGTAGCGCCAGGATGAGAGGGCAGGGCCTGAAGCTGCCGGGGAGGGTTAGATTGGATGCTAGGAAGCCCTTCCTCCCAGAAACGGTGATCAGAGCCTGAAACAGACTGCCCAGGGCAGTGGTGGAGTCTCCATTCCTGGAGGTGTTGAAAGACAGACTGGCTGTGTCACTCAGTGCCCTAGTCTAGGTGATTGAGGTGATATTAGGTCCTGATCTGGTGTAGATGAGCTCAAAGGTCTTTTCCAGCCTCAATAATTCAGTTATTCTGTAAGATACTATTAGCATTGATCAGCATTAATTTTGCTAGCAGTTATGTTTTCTAAATTCTGTTCTCCACCTTCTAATAACATTCTCAGCTTATATGGCCTGGGACTCAAATTGCTACCTACACTAACACCAGGGTGTAGTAATTATTGCTCCTGTTACGACACAAGTGTTTGGGAAAAGAAGCAGGTTTGTGTCTGCTTTGTGGCTGTTCCCAAACCCACAAGCCTCTCTGCTATCAGCAGCGTTTTTCACAAGAGAAAGGAAATAGAGTTTGTTTCCTACATGATAAACTTGACTCAAGGGCCACAGCTGATTGCCCTGGGCTTTTTCCTTTATGAATGATTTTCTGTTTAAAATTGTCAGGCATAAGGTATGACTTCAAAAATCCCAACCCAACAAAGCAGCACTAGAAAGGATCAGAGCCAAATGATACTTCTGAACTGCTTTCTTCACACTTTCTCTCACCTCACTGTATTTGCAGTGTTTTCTATCACATCTTAGCATGTGTTCCTCATGTCCAACTTCAATCTCCCCTTGTCCTCTCACAACTACCTATGTCAAAAGCCTTCCCACAGCTTTCTTGTACCCCCCTTCAGTGATTGGAAATCTGCTCTAAAGTCACCTGGAAGCCTCCTCTTCTCCAGGCTGAACAACCCCAACTTGCTCAGCCTGTTCTCATAGGGGACAGCCCTCTGATCCTTTGAGTTGCTCTCCTTTGGACTCCTTTCAGGAGCTCTCCATCCTTCTAATGTTGGGAACTCCAGAACTGGGCACAAGGGCTCCATGTGGGGTCTCACAAGCACAGAGTAGCGGGGCAGAATCCCCTCCCTTGACCGACTGTCACTGCTTCTTTTGATGCAGCCCAGGACATAGATGACTTTCTGGACTGCAGGTGCAGAATGTAGACTCATATTAATGATGATTTCTACGAGTTCCCCCTTTTGTGGTAAGTACATTCCTCAACTAGTCTCTTGTAAGTGAAAAGAGAAAATAAAAAGGCAGAAAGGCTTCCATCTAGAAGAGCAATGAAATGCAGGAAAGGGCTGATGGATATGAAGTAAGGAGAGTACGATTTCATGTGTCTAGTGACAGCTGAGATATAACCTAGAAGTAAACTTAATACAGAAGTGTTTTCATGGCTGAAATATTACTGCCATACCTATAAACTTTTATTTTTTTCTTCATGCATTGGATAACTATGGCTTTCACATGCCTCTCTACCCTTGTGGGAGGAGGGCAGAGCAGTTTTGCAGTAGGATAGAGGGTGATATTGTCAGTGGTCTGAATGCACGCAGAAAAATATGTTTGCAGATAAGCTTACTCAGGGCATGCCAGTTTGGTGTCAAACAAGCCTTAATGACTACCCGTGAGCCAGATTCTTCTCAGTGTCATCTAATGATAGGACAAGGGGCAACAGGTGTGAGCTGGAACAGAGGAGGTTCCACATCAATATAAGAACAAACTTCTTCCTGATGAGGGTGATGGAGCATTGGAAGGGGCTGCCCAGGGAAGCTGTGGAATCTCCTTCTCTGGAGACATTTAAAACCTTCCTGGACATATTCTTGCTTGACTGGATCTAGGGGATCCCGCTGTGGCAGGGGTGGACTGGATGATTTTTTGAGATCCCTTTCAATCCCTAATGTTCTGTGAAACCTCACTCTGGTTCTGGAGCAACTTTAGCAAGGAGATTTGTTTTCTTTTAATAATTCTTGACTGACTTGAGAGGGAAAATACATGGATAGTACTCAGAAAAGCAAAGATGTAGAAAGACTGGAATATATCTGGAACACACACTTCCCCGTTTTCCATCTGTCATTTCTATGTGAGAGAGGATCTGCAGCCTGACCCCACGACAACTGCCTTTTTGGATCGGGCTTTGTCCTGCCCACTCAGCAGCAGTGGGACTGCAACAGAAGATGGCACATGCCTGTAACACAATAAGCACTTGGCAGGGCCTTTTTGTCCCTCCTGGCACAAGATTAATGCGCTCCCAGTTGCTTTTGGGCTTTCTATGCCACCTGGGTCAGCAACGCTTATGGTCAGCCCCAAGGAATTCTTGGCAGGGGCAAAGCCCAGATCCCAAGCTGTGAGATGTGCCTGTGCCCATGAGCAGCTGGGTCTGGTCGGTCTCTGTGCCAGGAACTGGGCTGCCAGTAAATGTGTGATGGAGAGAGGCCACAGAGAAAAATAACAACATAAAATAATAATTGAAAACATCTAATCTGCAACAGCACTCCATGGGGGTGATTCACTTGGCAGTATGTGAAAATTGTTGGATTCCCATATTAGTAGAGACAACTGTCCTCAGTGCCACCTTATCACATTCCTCCATTATTGGGAAGTTCACATCAGATGTAGGACTGGTATGAGGAGAAAATGCTGCCATCTATTTTCACAGTGTGCATCACTCCCCCTAGTCCCTCCCCTCTGCATTTCTCTGTGGTTAAAATTCCAGCTGCCTCTGGAGCTTTCTTGTGACTTGTCTCTTATATTTGGTTTATTTATCGAGAAGATGCCTTTAGGTTCCCAAAGGCCTGAACTACATTGACTGCAGTTTCTGTTGTGGTGCTTAGTGGTGACACGGTGTTAAAAAATCCATGGAAATGACTTCAGCTTGGCAACAAGAAATGGAGATGAAAAATGACTGTGTATGAGAGAGGGGCAAAGGTCAAGGCACTGGACATTATCCTGGAAAAGTGTCTTGTTAATAAATATGTTGTTTGCCAAGAGTGGCAGAACTTGGAGTATCCACACTGTGGGAAATCTCTCTTCTAACCTATTAAAAGCAGTATGATGCTTTGACATGTGGACAGAAAATGTCTACCCATGGATCATTCCAGGTCCAAATCCTTTCCCTGTAAGCCAATAAATGCTCAGAGCAGCTCTGGGATGGACTTCGGGGAATAAGTCACATCTTTACAGAATCACAATCACAGAATGATTGAGCCTGGAAAAGCCCTCTGAGCTCTTCCAGACCAGTCCAGGACCTAACATCACCACAGTCGCCACAGCCAGGCTGTCCTTCAACACCTCCAGGGGGCTTTGACCCCTGGGCCTTGGCAGTCTATTCCAGGCTTTCATCTCTGTTTCTGTGAGGAAGGGCTTCCTAACATCCAACTTAACCCTTCCCTGGCACAGTCTCAGGCTCTGCCCTCTCATCCTGGAGCTGGTTACCTGGGAGAAGAGCCTGACCCCCACCTGACTACAACCTCCCTTCAGGGAGTTTGAGAGAGTTGAGAGAGGGAGGAGGTTCCCTCCTGAGTTTTCTTTTCTCCAGGTTCAACACCCCCAGCTCCCTCAGCCTTTCCTCATCAGACTTTTCCCTCCAGTCCATTCCCCAGCCTTGTTCTCCTCTGGACTTGCTCCAGCCCTTCCATCTTTCTTGAAGTGAGTGGCCCAGCACTGCCCCAGTACTGGAGAAGAGGCCTCCCTAGTGCCCAGTACAGGAGGGGTTACCCACATGTTCATAGTCAAATGTTTAATATGTCAATTCTATGGGAAAACTACGTAAACTATATGGCTAAATGCTGTGGGAAGAGATTCCTTGCAGTGAAATAAGACCATGACATAGCAGAGGACAGAACTCATTTCTATCTGAGCTCACAAAAATCTTTAACCAAGTAGTCTCTATATTGATCACTTTTTCCCCTTCTGGTACACTCGGAATTTATTTCTGCAGCCTGCTGATGGCTACTGAGGACCTGACACAGCAGGATACTTTCTCCCTTTCTTTCAGGCTTCAAAAATGCAGCTATCTGGTGCACACCAGCCATTCTCACTGGAGTGACACCACCAATACACGTTCATGAGATCACAGGAAGGAGGTCATAACTGTCTGCCCAGGAGACTTTTCCTTCTAATA
>VXBP01000088.1:630388-838521 GCA_013400115.1 Rhinopomastus cyanomelas | reverse complement strand
CCCAAGTTACTGTACTATTGTGACTACTCAGTGCTTGACCTGTGAAGCTGGTTGGATATAGAAGGGGATTTTTAATTATAAACCTGTTTCTACATTTCCCAGTCTTAATACCAAAGTCCATAATGATCTGTAGGTCCCAAGATCAAAGAAAGATATTCACAGTGTGTCAGCACCTATGCAAAGTCTCCCCTTGCACAGTGGGATATCCCTTCCAAAACATCAAGAATGACCCAATCTAATCGGGCCCCATAAATATACAATGAAGACAGTTGCAAACTGGGAACTGAATCTCCCATGTGCCAACTGCCTGGCCATTATGCTGTGAGAAACTCCCTGTGTTAAAGCAGCTCCACCTTGTTGCCTATGCTGAGAGGAGACACATTTTCTATCAGCATCAAGTAAATACTATCCTCCTCGTTGTGGGGGGGGAAAGAATGGTTGCTCTACTGTTTTTAACAGAGGTAGTTTGTTTGTACAGCAGAATAAATGCAGCAGACTGTACAAGTAGGCTTGGAAAGAGATTGGAAAATATAGCCTTGGGACTGCAGGGAAAATATTCCCTGAGTTTTGACAGCATAAAGAGAGAACACAAACAGCCCAGAGGTCTGAGTTATGGCCAGACTTAAATGAATACGATGTTGCTTGTCTGGTCCCACAGAGAGAATTGTCTGCACCTGAGAACCAGTCTGGTCTGATCTCAGGTGAGTCAGGCAAGAACAAAGGTTATTCCCTCAGGTCTCAGGCCAAGACACTCCCTTGACCATTCAATGAGGGCTGCCCGCATGTCAGAAGGTCCATCCCTACTGCTGACCCATGCCATGCCAATCTGACCACACGCAATGTCAGGGAGGGGAGAAGCAGCATTTTTTAGGTCCCCTAATATCTATCCCATCCTTTTTATTTTGGTTTACCATACAGTTGGAAAGCAGTAACAGATGGAAAAGAAAGTGCAGCACTACTTCTGTAGCAGTTTGCAAGGTACAGATGACCTCTTTAATATTTTCTGTCAAATAACATTATGCTGCAAATTAATTATTTTCCATTTGAATAAAAGATGGTCACAGACTTTCTAGCAGGGCCTATTGTGGCAGGAAAAGGGGTAATGTTTTTAAACTAAAAGAAAGCAGATTTAGACTAGGTATAAGGAAGAAATGTTTCACTACGAGAGTGCTGAAACACTGGGACAAGTTGCTCAGAGAGTTGGTAGAAGCCCCATCCCTGGAAACATTCCAGATCAGATTGGACTGTGCTCTGAGTAACCTGCTCCAGTTGAAGATGTCCCTCCTCGCAGCATGGGGGTTGGACTAGATGGGTTTTAAAGGTCCCTTCCTACAAACCACATGTGATCAACAGGACAGAAAAGACAAGCAGAGTTACACCCAGTCAAAAGCAGTTTGTATTTTCTAGCAGAAAGGAAGGCAGATAAGGGAAGCCTGATGAAAAAAGCTACTGTATTAGAAAAAGCCCAAACATTATCATAATTGCATTGGTACATTTTACCCAACAAAGCTTTAGTCCACCATTTAAAATTTTTGAATTCCTAAGTGGTATAAAAAGCACAACACCACATGAGATAATGTGTATATATGTGTATGTGTGTGAATAAATATATGTACACACACATAGGCACTGTTTGCTTTATATACACTGCTGTCTTGGGGAAAGCTCCTTGGAGACCCATCTGTTGCCTAAACTGACGATGCTCTGGATGAGATCTCTTCAGTGGCAATAAATCCATCCTCGTGCACATCCAATCTTGTTGCCAAGGATTATGATAACTGACAACTCTCAGGTTAGCACCTTATTCCAAGTGGATAAAGTTACACAGGAACATGTCCAGGCAGGTTTTTAAGTGTCTTCAGAGAAGGACGCTCCACAGCCTCCCTGGGCAGCCCCTTCCAGTGCTCTCTCAATCTACTAACCACCCCCCTTCTAATCTACCCCAAGATGTCATTGGCTTTCTTGAACACAACAGCACATTGCTGGCTCCTAGTCATCCTGCTGGCCACTAGGCCCCCCAGGTCCCCTTCTCCTACACTGCTAACAGGTCAGTCCCTATCCTATCCTGTACCTGGGGTCATTCTTGCCCAGATGCCAGACTCTACACTGCCCTTGTTATAGTTCATTCAATGTTTCCCACCAACTCTCCAGCCTGTCCAGGTCCTGCCGAATGGCAACACAGCCTGCTGGGGTGTCAGCCACTCCTCTTAGCTTTGCATCATCAGCTGACTTACACTGACACAAACCCACAGTTACTTCATGGATTTCAGCAAAACTAAGCAGGTCTAGAACATATGCACGTGCTCTGTAGCTCTTTATGCTTTGCCTTTGAGACTATCCTGGGGGTTTTGCACATAAAGGAATTCCTGTCAGTCATAAATCCTTCTCATAAGCATGTGAAATTGGTATATGTGCTGGAATAGATGCTCAACTTCTTTAAGAAATATGTACTGAGGTTTTATTAGTAAAATATTACAGGAACAACTCAACGCAGGTACTTGAGGAATTTACTAAGGTCACATAAAATGTAATTTGTTTCTGTCAGACATGCAAGACTGACTGGTAGCCACTTATGTCAATAGACTTTTCCTAGTGACCATACCTGCACAGACAGCACACGAGACATTGGCTTCAGCAGTAAAACTGGGTCAAAACCTCTTCCTAAATCTTTTAGCTTTCTATCTGTTCCCATCTTCACACTTCAACCCATGACCCCATCAATTACAGGAAGCTATTTGAAGTTTGAGAGCAATAAAATCCAGAGGGGGTTTGGCTGCTGAAGCTGGCAGAGGGGGACCACAGCTAGACCTTCAGCCTTGTGAAAAAGTTAGTGAAAGCTCTGCACAGGGTGGTGAGGAAAGACCACAAATGAATAGTTGGATGCCCTTCACCTGGCAGCAGCTGAGGTTTGAGGGATATCAGAGGCACAAGCAAACTTAAAGTAGGTAGCAAGAGACAGGTTTGTCAGAAGGCATTTGCTGGTGGATGCTGTCCTGTGATGCAAGACAGACTAGATGGGGAAAGGACCCTGATGGTCACAGTCTCCTGGCTGAGGACCCCAGATGCACAATCACTGTAAGCCTATTAAATATTGAAGAGCAAGCATTCACCAGGCAGGGGAAAAGAACCTATCGATTGACTCATTTTGTTGCTCCAAGGAGAAAGGCTTTGTGATCTGACTTACAAAAACACTGCTTTTCTCTACTCCAATCTACAGCAAGTAGGAGTCTAACACAAGTACAGGGCCTCAGAAGCCCCTGTGCAGGTATCGATCCTGGTGCCAGCACTGCGCTGGGTGTCAGTGACGTTCCCAGCTCCTTACAGATTGCTTTTGGCAGCTCCACTGATGTGGAGTGCTCACTGCATGCAAACAAAAGCTCTGACATTCACTTGGGGGCTGTAAATGACCTGTTGTTAATACCTTAACATCTGTGTGGTAAACACAGGCTGCGTGCACCTCTTTTGCCATTCTCCTTAAGATGCTGTAGAGACCAAAGATCTCTCAGGAGAAACTGGCTTCCACGATTGTACTTTTACACCCTTGGGCATCTAAGCAACCGTCTGCTGCAATAAGACCTTGATCCTTGGGAAGGTTCATTACTTGCTGAGGCAGGAATATTTTATTCCAAACTTCTGTTCCATCAAGGAGCTTTGTATTTCACTAGAACTAAGGTCCCTCATTGCCAGCTGCTCATTAAATGAATTATAACCAAAATATAATTACAGTGAGCCTCTAACAAAGGTTGAAGCTGTTATCAAATTTCACCATTTAAGCACCGTCATTTTTACAGAGGTGCCATAAATAGCAAGGACCATTTAACTGGATGTCTTTTAGCTTTAGCAGCAGTGGAGTAATTCATTCTTTAACATAAACCAGAATTTAATCAAAACCACAGCTTCTACTTGTCCGGGAAGTTGATTTTCCCCACTCACTTCATAGAATACTTAGGGATTGGAAGGGACCTTGAAAGATCTAGTCCAACCCCCCTGCCACAGCAGGATCACCTAGACCAAGTTGCACAGGAACACATCCAGGTGGGCTTTAAGCATTTCCAGTGAAGGAGACTCCACACCCCCCCGGGCAGCCCCTTCCAGTGTTCTGGCACCCTCACCCCAGTTCATTCTAATATTTATATGGAACCTCCTATGCTCCAGCTTACACCTATCACCCCTCATCCTATCACATCCTGTCCTATGACATTGAGAAGAGCCTAGTTCATTTCTCCTGACACCTATCCTTCACATATTTATAGACATTGAGGTCACCCCTCATTCTCCTGGCTAAGGAGACCCAGCTCCCTCAGCCTTTCCTCATAAGGGAGATGTTCCAATTCCTTCATCATCCTCCAAACTTACAGAACACTTCAATTTTTTGAAAGTTTGGAGGTGGTTTGTTACTGCTCTTCAGTCATCTAACTGATAGACTTTTCCTTCTTTGACCAAGCCTTTGTGCCTACACTTTGAAAATACAGTGTTAAAGCTTCTCAGCTTCCTAAATATCCTTTTGTCCTCTCTGAATGGCTCTCAGATTTTCACTTTTTTCTTTCTGCCAAAAGCAGCCTGAATTTCTTAACTTTGCCCAACACACTTCTGATATGGATAAATCACCTCTATGGTGGGGAAGATTCTTTCATATCTGAGAAGGTCAAGCTTAAGATCAGCTTGATCTAGTGAGGACCCTGGTGGGAAGAACACTACATCAACCTGTGGCAGGGGGATTGGACTAGATGATCTTTTGAGGTCTCTTCCTATCCCTAGTGTTCTGTGTTTCTGTGATCATCTCCTATGAGAGGGAAAACAACTTGTTTTACATAGGAAAAATATTCCTTATTACCCAGGAGTGACCTGAGATTTCTCAACACCTTTCCCATCATTGTACAGCCAAGTGATCATGGCATTCACAGCGAGGAAAAGCAAAGCTGAGATGGTGCGCGGGTCCACATGGGTGTGCAACCATTAACCCAAATTTTTGCTTCCATTTGTAAGTGTGGGGAGAGAAAAGGAATTGATCCAGTAAAAATAAAGTCTGTTTAAGACAATATTAATTCTCAGCTACAGATCCCAAGGATCTCCCAGCCAAGGAAGAAACAGCAAGGGACCACTGCTTCTGTCATCTCCACCTCTTGCACCATACCTCGTCCCTCTGGCCAGAGGGAACTTTGAACAGGCTAGAGCAAACAGGCTACTGCAAAGACCATACACATTTGCCAACTGACCCAAGTCCCCTCTATTCTGCTTGTGACAATCCTTTTACAGTGAATCAGAAACAAGTTGTCTTCAATTCTTGCTTTAAGCAGCCAGCTTGTCTCAACTGCAGACACCTGCTGAGACCCACTGGGTCCAGGCATTCCTGTACATGGCTCACACAAGCCACTAGCATGCATATAAGTGATGATCCCACAGCCACCCACTTGACTGAAAGCTGTGACCTGTTTGTGAAGGCTACAGCAATTCCAATTGTAATTAACCTCTGCACCTTCTGCAACCAACAGGTAACTTATTTCACCTATTGACAGAATTAACCAGTTCTCACTCCCATCATAACCCACACATCAACTCCCCCACACAGCCCTGATTTAGAGACAGGAGACATGATGAAGATAGAAAATAGGCATCTCCCTCCTTCCACCCACTCCTCCAGGGTAGGGTGCCTCTGTCTCCCACACCCAGTGGGGGATCATTTGATGGGCCACCTTGGTTCCCTGCTTCAACCTCTTTTATAACCTAGGAAAACCTAAAATAAAAACCTTAGTCACTGCTCCTTCACAAGCTTGTAGCTCAGTTCTGCATGCTAATCCTTTCCAGAGTGGTTCCTACTGAGCAGCATGTGCCTTTTGCCATCTATGAAACTTAAATCTGTCACTTTCAAGCCACCAGTATCAGAGACATTTCGTGAGGATCTAGTCCAGCTTCCACAAAAATCAGTGGGAGTTTTCCACTCAGTTTTAACAGAGGTTAGATCAGACCTCCCAGAGTGTGAAAAGTAGAATGTTCATGCTCAGACAACTCCAAAATAGCAGATTTGCTTCAGCTTTTGGAAATTACACAGCCCTAGATTGGAAATATGAAATTTTTATGTGGATAGTCAGATATGGGATTCGTACTCTTGAATAAAAGACGTCTTCAAACCTTTGTGGCTTATTCAGAGATTTTGAGAGGCATGCAAAGTATGACAACTGCTGGAGCACTACAGGGGAAATAGCTTCTTTTTTGTCATAGCTGGTAAGTGACTCAACACAGGTGATACTGGTGATTAATAATTATGACTGCTCTTACCTGCTTCCCTCTGGACTGCAAAATTTCTGCCTTTCTGGTAGTAAATCAGAGTTATACCCTGGAGGATGCCAGTTCAGCCCTGCTCCATCACCCTCAGGAGGTGAGAATTTGCGATAACACATTATCTTGTCCTTCCCAGGCTGGGAAAGGGCTCAGCTTCCCCATGCAAACAGCTCTGCCTCCCAGGAGGTGCTGGGAATGGCAGAGCTGGTGCCCAGCTTGCCAGAACTATGGCTCCCTTCTTTATGCTTCCTATTCTGTATTTCCCTAGAGGTGCCGAGATATCCCTCCTTTGTTCTGCTTCACTTTCAAATATTTAAGCTTGCCCGAGGCCCTCTGAGGCCACTTGAGAGTCCACAAGGCCTTTGGGTCCAGCTTCACTCCAGCAAGGGGAGAAAGCAGCAGTGACCTACAAGAGGATTTGGGGGATGGCATGTAGAGGAGAACATCAAGCATCCCATACCAAGACTGATTAAGGTTTCTTAAAAGATAAGTTTCTTAATCATTCTTCAAGGTTAAGAGGTTCAGGCTGTATTCCCATGTGCTCTGACCCTCTCTAATTAGCATGCTGTTGGTATTTCACATCTGAAATATGAATAAGCTCTTCATTATCATCACAGCCATTATTCTTCTGCAAGCCACCCAAAAGAGGAGTTGCTTCTTTTTGCAAGAGACAAGGTCAATCCACTCTATCAGCCAACTAAGCCTGAATAATGTATAACCTGTTTTTCACAGCAGGTGATAAGCAATGCACATCCACAAGGCTGGCCAGCCACCACAGATAATCTACTGCTTGCAAATATTTCTGCTCTGAAGTATTTGCTACCTCTGCCACAATACAATCTAAACAAGTGAGCCTCTGCAGATAGAAACCTGAGTCTATTATCTCTTAACTTGAATTCTTTCGCTTTAATAAGGTGGGAGTTATGAAGCAGCTCATACCTGACAGTGAAGGTGTAGGAAGGGGGATTTCACAGCAGGAAATGTTATTCCATTTTTTTTTCCTTCATGTGGTTGGTGTCGGCAACATCTGCGTTCAGTGCCTGGGTGTAGCTAAGCCTGGTGAATCCTGTAGGGAGAGGTAACCACTTTCATTAGGCCAGCTAAGACAGTTGAACAAACAGATGAACTTCTGGGCAAAGGAGCCTTTCTAGAGGTTAGAAAAAACCAGCCTAGTTTTGTTGATGTTTCTCTTTAAGGTTAAAGGAAGGGCCTGTGTGCCAAAAAAGCTTGTCTGGGTTTTTTTCCCCCCAGCTGCATTGCTTCACTCCAAATGCTCTCTGCCTCACCTTTTAAACCTCCACAGAATATCCTGAGGGTATCACGACACAACAACATTACTGTTAATTACATTAGCTCACATAATGAGAATTAATGAGAACTCTGCCACTGTGAAGACAGTGCAGCACTAAAGACATTCTTAGCATTTTTCTACCCATTTAATGCTATTTCTACTGGATTTAACTTAATTGTGGGACACATGTAAGGAGCACAGACCCACAGAGTGTTCACCTTTCCCTACCTCTGATGGTGAAGTTTTGTACTTCCAGATCTGTTGTAGGAGATATTTTCTCTATCACGTGGTTGTGTGCATCTTCAAAAAGTGAGGGCCATGCATTTTTCAGTCAGATACTGTTCAGTATCTTCAGCCTGTGGTCTAAAAAGGTCCCTCCCTGCTGAAAACCACCACCTGCAAAGCCCTAACCCTTCAGATTCTGTAATGATAGATCCAAAACATCTTCTGTCTACACTATGATGAGAGGCCTCACATTTTCTCAAATGTCTTGAGGACTTGTTAAAAAATGATAAATTTTATTATGTTATACAATATAACAGAGCCTCAGTTCTTCAATCACACGGCTTTGCCAAAACATCTATGTAGTGGTTTTCTACTTTGGAAAATGAACACATAGAGACAAAGTCAAGGATCATAACAGACACTTTAAATCTGGCCTAGGAGCCTCACAGCATCATCAGAAGTCTTAGAACTCCTTCTGTTTCTTTCACTTCCTTAGAAATCTTTCATAGGCAGATGAAGAGTAAAGCTGAACCTTTCTTTACATGAGGTGTTCAGTAGCAGGAGACCCAGAATAGGATTCTAATGCAAGCACTATGATGATGATGATCAGCCTAGATGGGTAAGGTGGCCCACACAACCAGGTAACATCTTCTGAAAACAGAAGCCATTCTCTTACCACTTGCTCACTAAGACTTGCCCTCACAAAGCAATGCTGAGCACAACAGGGTGTGAATATATTCACTGCACTTCCTGCAGCGTCTCTCATTTGATAATAAAAAGCAACATTTACAGGTACAGACCATTTCCACATGGTGTCCTGGCACAGCTGTGGAGGAGCACATCAAAAACCAGACACTCGTTGACTAACTCAGTTTGGCTACAACTCAAAACTCTGATGCTTTCACATACCATGGCTAATCAGGGAACTGAAGGTAGTGAACCCAAGAGAAGTGTCTGCTTCATGTCTACCTGATTGCCTGGGGAAAGCTGCTGCACATGACTCATGAGCATATCACACTTAGCACCATTGATCTAACACCTCTGGAGAAGCTTGTTTTGACAAGGCTGAAATACAGCCCAAAGAGCACTGCCATAAGCAGGAAGCACAGTTCACTATCAAGCTCCTCATAGTGTAAAGATAAGTTAATATAACTCATTAAAAAACTCATGACCATAAAGGCAAGCTGACTATCTCAGACCAGAAATACCCAGAAAGAAAACCCATAGATTATGGCTGCAATAAAAAGAAAACCCATCCAAACCTACAAGCAGTTAAACTCACAGTCAGCCAGGTAAAGCCCATCACTGGCAGCAGTCTTAGCACAGAGAAGGAAGAAATCTGATGAAATCTGATGAGACGGACAACATAGCTGAATTCCTTCATCCAACAGCTCTATCTGCCTCTAAGGGCCCCTCTACCACCAGCCTGTCTCTTATACTGTGCTGCTGCTTCACCAATTTCCTCCTGAAGCAGAACACCTGTCACCATTTAATCCTGAAGCAAGACACCTGCTGCCATTTAATCCAGATTCTCTCTCAAAGTTGCCTGCCTCTGGAAAGGCAGCTGAGAACTGTTTTTCTCCATACTTTCTCACATGAATCTAGACACTAGTAGCTTTTTGCAGGGAAGAAGTATCATCCATGTGTCAGCCTCAGTTCTTAGGACTTCAAAAACAAAAAGTGTGGAGAATTTTTCAGGATTTTTTAAGTATATTTTAGCTTTATCCACACCAAATCTCCTATAGAAGCAGTTTCTGTCAATGGAACAACAATGTAAGAGAAGGTGTATGTGCCATTGATGTGTTTCTCATTCCATTTGCCTTGCCAGCAAACAATATTTTCTCTATCTTTATCTAATCTCTCTTCTCTATCATCCCTGTATTGGAGAGCGCCGCTTTCCTTGCAGCACGTGCCCAGGGCTGCCTCATGTTGTAGAAGCGGATAACACAGTGCCCTATACCCATGTATTCATGGATGTGCTGGCCAGCCCAGACAACTAGGCTTCTGGTTGCTTAAAAAGATTGGGGTTTGGTTTGTTGGGGTTTTCCAAGAAAGAGACTAAAATCTACAACGCTTTTCCAGATGCATCTTCCGTACAGAATTATAGATCATTTGCTTCACTGTGGTTTGGTGTTGGTTCAAGGATTTTATCTTCTTCCTGTTTTCTCTCTGTGTGCTGTAAAACCTTCATACACACTCAGACTTTTAGATTTCATCAAACAGTTGTTGCTATAAAGCTCCAGTTCATCAGAAATGGAAATCAAGGACAAGGTTGCGTGCGTTGACTGGATTATTTAATTCTTCAGTGAATGGTAATGTCTTTACGTATAAAAGCCTGATGCCGCCAGGTTTGCTAGTGTCCTGGCATCCCTTCAATTATCCCTTTAGGGATGATGAGTTTAAGGTCAGCAGAAGGTAAACTCTGTGAAGGCCATACAACTGTAAGCCCACTTGGAGGATTTAGTTAATTCTTCCCTGAAATTCCATTGTTATCCACATCCTTATCCCATGGCTTACGCTTGCTCTAAGTGCTCCCCTAAAACCATCAGGAGTGATGTTACGAATGCTGTGTGAATGATGAACAATTGCAATTACTGCCCATATGAATAATAATAATAAATAAAAAGTGCTTTTTGCTAGCCCCCCATTTAACATGTTTCTCACAATAAACCCTCTCATTTGTTTTGAGAAAAGGTGGGGGCAAGAGCAGCCTGTTTCCACTGTCTTATTCACTTTGGGTTATTCCTGCACTAATAATGAAACAGAAATAAGGAAAAAAAACACTCTGAAGGAAGCGAAGTGATTCTTGGATATTTGTGGTGGGAGAGATGGGACAACAAGTGGGAGACTGATGTGTTCAGAAAAATAGAGTGGAAGCAGCTGAACCAGACTTGCCTCAGCAGTTGCTACAAAAGTGGTGCTGGTTTTTGCAGAGCCTATGAATTCCTGGCTTTGCTTGAGTGAGAAAATGAAGACTCTTTGTTTTCTTGATAAGTCCTACGACATTATTTAAGAAACAAGTTCTTATCAAGGTCTGTAGAAGGTCATTTATGAGAAATACATTCCACTCATGTTTCAGCTGAACAGAAGCCAACAGTGTGCCCAGGTGGCCAAGAAGGCCAAAGGCATCCTGACCTGGATCAGGAACGGGGTAACCAGCAGGAGGAGGGAGGTGGTGGTGCCCCTGTACTCCACACTCCTGAGACCACACCTTGAGTATGGGGTCCAGTTTTGGGCACCATGGTATCAGGACCCTGAGGTGCTGGAATAGGGCCAGAGAAGAGCAACAAGGCTGGGGAGAGGCTGGAAAACATGTTCTGTGACGAGTGGCTGAGGGAACTGGGATTATTTAGTCTAGAGAAGAGGAGGCTGAGAGGAGACTTTAGTGCTCTCTACAGCTACCTCAAAGGAGGGTGTAGCAAGGCTGGAGCTGGTCTCTTCTCCCAAATTACTAATGATAGAACAAAGGGAAATGGCCTCAAGGTGCATCAGTGGAGGTTTTAGATTGGATCTTAGGAAGAAGTTCTTTCCTGAAAGGGTGGTTGGCCACTGGAACATGCTGCCCAGGGAAGTGGTGGGGTCCTCATCCCTGGAGCTGTTTAAAAAAATAGTAGATAGAAGGGTCTAGGGTTGGGATGAGGGCTGGACTTGATCCTGGCTGTGCTTCCCATCCATGATGATTCTATGATTCTATTATGAGCCGTGTATATGTGGGCTGCAAAGGATAAGGCAGTCAATAGTTGCATGAGGCACTTCCTCTACTCTGGGTTTTCAAACATCCTGTTCAAAAAGCTGGCTAAATGCCCTTTCCCCTTTGTACTCTGTATTTTTGAGGGTCTTTTCCACTGAAAGCAGATGACCTCAATAGGAGGAAGGCAGAGCAGTATTGCAGGTGTGGAGAGAGAACACTACAGTTTTACTCTAGAACTTGGTAACAGATTTTATTGTTTGTTTTTTGCACAGAAGAACAAAAAAGCAGGATTTTTCTCTTTCTTAGACCTTTGCCCGTTTGTGTAATAGTGTTCTAAATTACAAAGGAAAACATGATTGGTTTGTTTTTCTATACCAGAAAAACAATTTGACCAGCTGTAATTTTATCTGCACCTGCATCACCTACAGCACCGTTTTCTCCTGAATCTTACAAGGCACAGATTGAAAACCAGGCAAAATGAAACACAACAACACAAATTAAGCAACTGCTGTAGTTTGCTCATACGGGTGACAAAAATAGCAACAGGAACAGCAGGCACAGCACAGGCTTTCCTCTCCATGGCTCACATTCTGCTCTTGGGTTTATCACTACTGAGGATACACAATTGAGAAGATGCTCTGTGCACCCAAGTCACCATCAGGAGCTGCTGAGAGAGCTGGGGTTGTCTAGCCTTGAGAAAAGGAGCTGGAAGGGAGACCTTACTGCTCTTTACAGCTACCTGAAAGGAGGTTGTACAGAGCGGTGAGTCAGTCTCTTCTCCCAAATCACCAGCGACAGAACAAGAGGAAATGGCCTCACATTGTGCCAGGGGAGGGTCAGGCTGGACATCAGGAAAGGTTTCTTCACCAAAAAAGTGGTGAAATGATGGAACAGACTGCCCAGGGAGGTGGTGCAGTCTACATCCCTGGAGGCATTCAAAAAATGAGTAGATGTGGCTCTGGGGGACTGGGTTTAGCTGCCGTGGTGGGGCCAGGTTGACAGTTGGACTGGATGATCTTGTAGGACCTTTTGAACCTTAATGATTCTGTGATTCTGTGAAAGACTTCTTCAGTGACTTGAAGTGCCTCAACAACGTCTTGAGAAGACATCAGCCCATACAGGAGGTTCCAAGACACTGGTTTCTATTTATTATACCTTTGAGTGGTTTCTGAACTGAGAGAAAGCCATACATGCTCACGTGAGAGCTAAAACACACGATAAGGAGAGCAGATGTCGCTGTGAGCAGGGCTCAAAGCCCTCATTGCCAGCTGGCATGCTTTCCTTAATCTCTTGGAGATATCGACTTGCCAAATGTAAAGTTCCTCTGGACACCAGGAATAGTCTGGAGGGCACGCAGCTCATCGCTGCTTAAGGAGGGAAATACTAATTATAAATGCTGTCCTTCATTATCTGTGTGACACTGCTAGTTTAAATACTCGCTAATCTGAAAAATCAAACTCAGGCTCAAGAATGACAATATCCTGGTTTTCCTCCACCACTGCTTCTGCAAACAGTTCTTAAAATAGTTGCCCGAGGTAAAATCAGCAGCAGCAACAGCAATTCTCTTCTGGCCAGAAGAAAGGCTGCAACACCATGGCAGTTCCTTGGTTGACAGTTGTACAAACCAGCATCTCCAGAAATTGGCTACGGGTGAAAAGCTTGATTGAGTATTAAGAGATTTCAAATAAATCACTTAAATTTTATTTCCACACAGCTGCAGATTCCTGGACCTGCAGGGAAAAGGTCCAGAGATCTTTCTCAGATCAGGAGATCTAGGTCTTACAGAGTCTTTCAGAAGGACAGCAGTCCACATCTATTGAGATAACTAATCCAAGCTAAGACATCAGAACTGAGACTGACAACACTTTTCAGCAGTTTTCAGTCGCCGGCAAAGGCACTCGAGACATGGAGGCCATAACAGCACCATCCTGGGAATTCCTTATAGGTGTACAAACTACTGTTGATGCAGAAGATGAATTGTCTGTCATCCTGAAAGCAAACTGAACATTCATTACTTTCACATTTCAAACACCAGCATGGTGCCACAAACACTAACAGACCAGAGTGAAAGGAGAGTGCAGAGTATGGTTGATTCATGCTGGGAGGAATTGCCCTCCAGCAGAAGACCAGGAGAGGCTGCAAATAAACATTTGCTGGAAGATGAAGCTGCACCCTTTAACTCATATCAAACCTAGGGAACATTTCACAGAGTCATTAGGGATTGGAAGGGATCGTCTAGTCCAATCCCCCTGCTACAGCAGGATCCTTTAGATCAAGTCACACAGGAACACGTCCAGGTGGGTTTTAAATGTCTCCAGAGAAGGAGACCCCACAACCCCTCTGGGCAGCCCCTTACAGTGCTTCACCACCCTCACTGGGAAGAAGTTCCCTCTCACACTGATGTGGAACCTCCTCTGCTCCAGCTCACACCCATTGCCCCTTGTCCTGTCATTGGATGCCACTGAACAGGGCCTGGCTCCATCCTCTTAATACCCACCTTTCACATATTTATCAACATTAATGGGGTCACTCCTCAGTCTCCTTTTTTAAAGCTCAAGAGACGTGGCTCCCTCAGCCTGTCTTCATCAGGGGGATCACAGTATCACAGTATTACCTAGGTCGGAAGAGACCTCATAGATGTTCCACTCCCTTCATTATTTAGAAATAAGAACTTTTCTATGTGATGGAACTTGGTCCTGTTTCGAATTTGTAGCTGGGCTAGGTGATGTCTCCAGTTCCCTTCCAATCTAGATATTTCTATGATTTTCTACTAACCTAGAGGTAGATGTTCCTTGCTTTTCTTCTTCTTTCGATGCATCGGTCAGGTTCTGCCTGAAGCCATTAGAAAAGGACCAACCATTTGGGCAAATTCAGCATCCCCTAAGAGACAAGGTTGCCATGGCAGTTGAGTTTGATACCTAAAACCCCTCTCAGGAAAAGGTAGGCATAATCACAGCCTTCGTAAGTGATTCTTTGATCTGTGGCAAATAACCCACCAACACAACCAGAGGAATGGAATGAAAACCAGTGTGGCTCACATATATACTGGTTTTTGCATATCAATCCTGTTTTGTTCAGTGTAATGCAAACCAGAGAAACGTGTTTGTGCGCAACTTAAGCACAGAAGAGTCTGTCAGAAAGCTTTAAATTAGGACAGAATATTAGCCAGCAGTCAGGTAGCAGCTGAGAAATGAGAAGAAATTGTGAGAGCTGCTGCTGAGGGTGAAATATCTCCAGCTTTTAGCACAGAATGACCAAGCCAGCCTGCCTCCGGCGTCTTTCATAAATAGATGGCAGAGTGTTTATTACTACTAATAATTTGCTTAGAGACACTAGATAGTGATCTCTAACTTGGAACAAAGCATAATGTAGAGAGAGACATGGAAAAATGAGAAGCTGAATACCAATATATAGATATCTTCAAGCCTGAAAAACTGCAGCTCAATGCATCATCTTACACACGGGAGAATTAGATTAATGTATTCTTCATGCAACAACAGAAATCCCGTGCCACCCCACCATGTGTTTAGAACAACAGCAAAGGATTTATAGAGCTTAATTGAAGATGCTCTGTGCATCTTCAGAGAAGGTGGCCAGCAGCAACTTCAATTAATTTTGCAGCAACACAGACATTTTACAACAGATTTCTCAGGTCCAGCAGGAAATGTCTGTAGAAAGGAAACAGCAAAACAAGCCAGGTAGGTACAAAGACCTCCAGGCTGCCCTAAATAAGGCAGAGAACTCCCTTGGGCACTACCTTGATTGGTAGTGAAATAGGAATATTTTCTGGGGTGACTCTGTTTTACTTTGAGGAGAATTCCACCCAGGGCTGGAGCCCGTCATCTCTCAAAACTCATGTTACCACAAAAAGCCAGTGGAAAACCCCTACTCACTGCCTTACCCTGCTTGACCTCATCTCTTCCCCAGCTCTCTCATGACAACCTCACTGGGCAGGCTATGAGCTGCTCTTCCTCACAAAGCTCCAAAGAGTCGAGGATGGAAAGCAAAGGACTGGCCCCATGGGCTAGCAATTCAAGCACTCATCTGGCACAGCACAGAAAGGAGCTTGGTTTTTTTAACCCAGGGAATACCAGAGCATTGATCCTAGCTAAGACTGTAAGAGTCAGTGATGTAGGTGTGAGGATTCATTTCATAACCACATGAAATATCCTTATTTCAAACACTGAAGTAATGTACCACCTCAGCCTTATTTCACATCAGCCTGCTTATCCCCTTGTGTGACTGGTTCTGTAGGAGGCAATCTAGCAGCCAGCCATGGCATCATATCCAAACACACCGAGATACATACACCCACAAGCACGTATGGCTTCAGAAAGCTCAGTCTTTTTCTAAAGAACATTTGTCTTACTTAGCTGGGAAAGATAAATTTTACTACTTCTGTGGCTTTTTTCACAGGAACCAGGACATTACTTAAACAGCAGTCTGGGTTTCTAATCCTCAGGAAATAGCTAGTTTTGCCTTTATGGATGATGATCCTGGCACATCACATTACTGTGTGAAGCAGCCTGTTAATTGTCATAACTTAGGCCACTTCATCCTTTCTTTGTTATGTCTCCAACCTCATGAAGAAGAAATTCCTGTGGATTCAGAACACTGCCCCTATAACGTGAAATTCAACATCCTGTGCAAATATTTCATCGATTTAAAACCTCATTTTCCAGCAGTTTGTATTCTGACACTGTGTGCTCTCACTCTTGTTTCACTGCATGCGTATTTCCTTACACACAGCAGGAGATAATTTGGGATGGATGACTTCCATTTGATCGCCTACAACCAGGAGGATGTGTTTTCTCCTTTCTGTGCAGCTCTTCGCAGAGATGCCGCAGGCAGGAGTGCACGATGTGCCTCTCACTAACTGCCAGCTGCACCGGCTGCTATTTCCCATAAGGTGGGCAGGAAATACTTTGCTTTCCCCTTTCCAATCACAGACTTGTGCTCTCTTTTCTGTACCTTGTGTTAGTGAAGTAACACAGAAAAGGGACTAATAAAGTTTATAGAAAGAATTAATAGACATGGATTGATCCCGAAAGAAATCCTAGTGATCCCAAGAAGCCTTGGGTTTCCTGAAGGCTACACTGCAGGGAAAGGGAAATGCTCAGTGGTGGAGAATCAAAGTTTGTCTTGGCACAGCAAAACTCCATGGATCACCTTTATGAAGAAAAAGAAGCTGGAACTTTTTTAATGCATTTAACAATGCAAGTAACTGGTTCTCATACCATTTAAAAGCTTGAACTGGAGACATGAAAACAGCACTTCCTCCATGAGTTCCTCCACCTTCTGCTCCCTGAGGAACCTTTTCAAGGCAGCCAGCGACTTGTTTCACAGAATCACTCTGGCTGGAAAAGACCCTTGAGGTTATCAAGTCCAACCATCAATCCTACTCTACAAGTTCACCTCTAAACCATATCCCTCAGCACCACATCTAAACAATCTTTAAAACCCTCAAGGGACAGAGACTCAACCCCCTCCCCAGGCAACTTGTTCCAGTGCCCAACCACTTTCTGTGAGAAGTACTTCCTAATGTCCAGTCTAACCCTCTCCTGTTGTTGTTTGAACCCATTCCCTCTTGTTCTAGCACTAATTGCTTGTGATAACAAACCAGCATCAATCTCTCCACAATGTCCTTTCAGGTAGTTGTAGAGAATGATGAGGTCTGCCCTCAGCCTCCTCTCCTTCAAACTACAGAGCCCCAGCTTTTACAATCACTCCTCATAAGGTTTATTGTCCAGGCCCTTCACCAGCCTAGCTGCCCTTCTCTGCACCTGCTCCAGTACCTCCACATCTTCTTGTATTGAGATGCCTAGAAATGAACACACTACTCAAGACGTGGCCTTACCAGCGTTGAATACAGGAGGACTATCACCTCCCTGCGTCTGCTGGCCACACTATTTCAAATACAAGCCAGGATGCCATTGGCTTTCTTGGGCACATATTCAGCCACCTGTCAATTAGAACCCCCAGGTCCTTTTCTGCCAGACAGCTCTCCATTCACACCTCCCCAAGCCTGCAGCATTGCATGGGGTTGTTGTGGCCCAAGCGCAGGACCTGGCACTTGGCCTTGTTGAAGCTCCTGCCACTATCACTGGCCCATGGCTCCAATCTATCCAAATCTCTCTGTACAGCTTCTAACCCTCATGCAGATCCTTTCAGTGAGCACAGAACTTTCTTTTTCCCTTACCCCAACCTCTGAGTGTGTTTGCTAATAACCTTCATTTTCTGGAACATCTTTTCTGAGAGTAGTGTCTTTTCTCTGGACCGGATCCAAGCTCCAGTCCTCTTGTGATTTTTCATTTCTGCAATCGCCTCCACATACTGTGCCCTTCACACCCACTACAGAGGACCTCAGAGTCTCATTCTTGGTCTTCATCTTTATTGCTTTATCCTCAGGAGTAACTTTGCTCTGGGTTTTAAACACAAACATTGCGTCAATGTGGATAGACTGTACGTCTCCCTCAGCTGGCTTCGGTAACCACCCTCATTTATCAGCCTGCCTTGGTGCTTTCACCCTGAGCATCACTGTGACTTCCCACTCTCGAGAGTTTCAATTACAAAATCACCGCGCCGGGTGAAAATACACAAATGCTTGCAAGTCCCAGCTTGAGCTCTGACAGCAGTTCAAGTTTGGGGGGACTGTTCCTCATCTCTTTAACTTGAGCTAAAGGTCTTGATTCTCCATAAACAGGACAGTCTCTTGCTTTCTCACAAGGGGGTATTTCAAAATCCTAAGCCATTTCCAAAGCCTGAGTTGAAATCTGCCCTCACTTCATCACTGAAGAATATGCTGGAGACTCACATCAGAGCTGGTCTTGCCCATTGGGCTTAAAGCCTACAATTTAGGTGAACCAGGCTGAATTCGGTATTTCTGGAATGATGATGGTCTCCAGCTAAATGCTTTCATGTTGTGTTTTCAGTGTAAATATTAAAAAAAAAAAAAATAAAGCATCCACAGTGTTCCCAACCCCATTTGCTGAAGAAGCACAAACACAGAAAGGGCACAGAAATATGCACATCAAAGAGGGTACATTTATTCAGCGATTTCCCATCAGCTGCACACTCTAATCCCTGAGTGCTGGGCAGGAAACTGTTCTTTCTTTCCTAATTTCACATATTGTCTTGCTTTACCTTCCAAAATCCTCCCATGAAGAAGTATGAGAGAGACAGGAGAGCTGGAAAGTCAGTAAGAAGGACCCTGGTAGGATCGTTAGAGTTGGATTAACTGTTCGACTCAATGATCTCAAAGATCTTTTCCAACCTAAAAGATTCTAGGATTCTGTGATTCTAGGATTCTGTGATTCTAGGATTCTGTGATTCTAGGATTCTAGGAGTAAGGCAGATGTCTACCTAAGATGCAGGAGGCCCAGTTTGGAGTCCACCTTCCAAATCAGAACATGGATGGGAAGCTATCTGGGGAGACTAGGGACAAGTGCCAAAGGTGGCTTATCGGATTTGCTTTCCAATTTGCTGACAATTTCCTTGCCTCTGCTTCCACTGCTATCAAAACCCTGTGATAACATGTTTTAGTGCAGCCCTACTGGATTAAGGAAAAAGGAAGTTAATTCTTTACAGGGACTGGAGGTCTTTGTCAGAAATAGGGGTGTTTAATGTCATAAACATGGTTCCTTTATACGTGACACAATGGTATTGCTTATGTACAAACTACACCAGTTGCCATTGTCCCTACTGTATCTGATGTAGATACCCCCCCAACACCACACTATGTGGAAAACCCTCAAAATGTAGTGAAGGACCAACATCTGGTAGATCTGTCTCACAGGTGCCAAGACAGACCCGTGCCCACAGGTAAAACGCACTCGTGGATGCTGAGACTCCAGGACTAAATCAGCTATTTTCTGCAGAAGAAATCTCATGGATTTGTGCCTGTATTTCAGCCTCAGAGTTTCTCCTACATCCTGAGACCTGTGAAAGGGCCATGTGTGACATTTATAGGCAACACTTGTTCAGGATTAGTTTGTGTTACCTCAGGGACCGTTGATTTTACTCCTCTATTTCTAATTCAGGTCTGCCTATAAATCAGTGTGCCGTTAGGTTATTTTCTCTTAATCACTTGCAAATTCTGATGATCAAAAGTACTTTTTGACTTAATTTCAACTCAGCAGTTGTTGGGAAAAGTGCATCTGTCAAGACTATCAATGTGAAATAATTTATTATAGAGATGAATTCTTAATTGTCCTTTTACTATGCCATATGTCTTCTGATACAGCCTCCAGCCAGGACTTGGGAGGCAGAAAATGTCTTCTGACCTAGAGGTTTGGTGGAATGAGTAATGAATTCTGGAGGAGGAAGAGTTTAAAATGAGACAGGTTTTGAGGCAAGTGAGGTGGAAAAAGGCTGGGACTTCGTTACAGACTCACAGAACGAAGGGCTTTTGAGGCTGGAAAAGCCCTCTGAGCTCATCCACACCAGACCAGGACCTAACCACCACAGCGGCCACACCAGGGCCCTTAGTAGACCACAGCCAGGCTGTCCTTCAACATCTTCAGGGATGGGCCTTCCACCACTGCCCTGGGCAGTCCTCTCCGGGGTCTCACCCCTCTTTCCATGAGGAAGGGCTTCCTAAGTTCCAGTCTAACCCTCCTCTGGCAGCTTCAGGCCCTGCCTTCTTGTTCTGACATTGGTTTCCTGGGAGAATAGCCAGACCCCCACCTGACTACAACCTCTCTTCAGGTAGTTGTAGAGAGGGAGAAGTTCCCCCCTGAGTCTCCTCTTCTCCAGGCTAAACAACGCCCAGCTCCCTCAGCCTCTCCTCATCAGACTGTCCCTCCAGTCCCTTTACCAGACAGACTACAGTCTTCAAAGATGTAGACAGTGAAGAATCTTGCATTAGCTACGGAAACATCTGCAGGCTGAGAAGTAATGAAATTCTATGGACCTCTTTGGGTTCATCAGGCAAGATCCTCAAGATTTTAGAAGTCAGTGGTGAAAATCCTGAGCGCTCCTTTCTTTGGCTATGTTCACTTTGACTTCAATGGGATCATTAGATTTAGATGACAGTACTTCAACAACCCAAGCCTTTTCAATTTGCTCTATTTTTGGTTTAAATTAGCATTTATTATGATCTCTTTCTTGAGAGATCACATAATTTGGATGTGGCTGCTCCTGTTTGACAGCAGTTTAGCAAAAACAGTAAATACAGGAGGCTAAGGGGATGTTATTCCAAGCCTGTAAGTGTTTTAATGAGTGACTGCTCCCTGATTGTTATCTTGTTCTTGAAAACGACTGAACAATCCCCATGTTATTTAATTTCTATTGACACACCACGCCATGGATTATCTTGCTGCTTTCTGTCATTCACATATCATTTGGATGCCCTTAATCCCATTAAGAACACATTCTGAAGTGCACTGCAAACACCATTAACGTCCCTCTATGGAGTGAAGCCTCTTTACAACGTTGGGATTACGGTCTAGTTCATCACTTGGCGTCACCTTGCAGCGTTTCACTAATACGGGGTGCTCGTGGCTCTCTTTACATTTTTATTACACCAGCACAACATTCAGCAAGACGTTTGCAGAAGTAACAGTACCTAGAGCCACTGGGGATGTCCACAGTCCAGCCATCAGCGCCTGCGTTTGGGATCTGCGGCTGGCAGCGGTGTTGCTGTTGCTGACCGCTGTGATGGACTATTCCCATTAGAGGCCACTGCAGCTGGATGCAATTTAAAGAAGCCCTGGGGGGTGCTTTAAACTTCCAGACCCTGCAATTTCTGAGGAGAAGGAAAGCCAAAAAAAGGTGGTTTGAAGCCATATGTTTCTCAGCTGCCTCCCCTTTCCCCAGCACTCCTCAGCATGCCAGGCATATACTCTTCCACCCACGAGCCCGGCTTTGACACAGCCGAAAACTCAGCTAAGCATGGGGAAAAAAGGGAATGGATGTGAGCTGAGTATGTGCTGAGTAAAGCATCTGGATAACCTACAGCTGTATCTCACACATTGAGCAAAACCTGCATGATCCAGGGCAAAGCAGTCGTACTCAACTAACTTTTCTGTAACACTGGGTGCAAACCACTAAGCAGAAGGAAAGTGAGTGATAAAAACTGCTTGTCTTTATTTCAGTCAACATGAAAGCAAAGCAGCACTACAACAAAGTTGTACTTTTCAAAGCAGCACAGCTTCCATGAAAGGGACAAGACTCTCATTAAAGGCCCCAAGCAGCTAGAAATTAGGTGCGTGGCACCAATGTTTTTGGCTTTTGGAGACAAAAGTAGCTGCTGGTATGAAGTGATGAAAAGCAAGGCTGAAATCCCTTGCATCCTACAGAGCAAGGCCACGTCCTGGTGTACCTGCCTCTGCTGTTCTCTTTTCAAAGCTTTCTAGCTTCTTTGTAAAAAGAGCTGACAAAGATGCTGCTGCCTGCTTGAGTTTTACATAATTCCTGTAATTATTGGCGTTATTAAATTCTGTGGGAGGATGGCTAGCAGCAGCACAACGTTCTTCCTCATAGAGTTAGGCTCGGCTTAGGATGTCATTTCAAAATTAACAGCCTCATTTTCTCCAGTTGAAGCAACAAACAAAAACCCCAGGGCAGAAGAAGACTTCCTCTGATAAAAACAATCTTCTCACATATTATAAGCATATTTCCGTGCCTTATATTCTAGATGAAAGCTTCATGTGAAGTTTGTAACCCCACCTGCAAAATTCTTGACCTGTCTTTAAAGCTAGAGCTGGAGAGAAAGGAAGAGGAGAAAGGAAAGGTTTGTTTCCTTTGTAAATTTCCAAAGCTGCTAGATCAATGCCAAGCACTCCTGAAATGCTTTGCAAGGTTGCATGTTGCGCATGGATTATTAGTACCACATGGAGAACTGGAGAGCTCTAGGGAAATCCTTGTGATAATCCTCTTCAGACAAGGCTCGTGTATCCCACAGCTTGGCAAACCAGAAAAATAGAAGAAAAATTCCAGTTAGCAACCATATGGCAGAAGTAAGCAAGTAACCAGGCACTGAAGAAGATACCTGCTACAAGACATCTGCAGTGAAAGAATCACAGAATGACTGAGGCTGGAAAAGCCCTCTGAACTCATCCAGAGCAGACCAGGACCAAACATCACCACAGTGGCCACATCAGGGCACTAAGGGCCACAGCCAGGCTGGCCTTCAACACCTCCAGGGATGGGGACTCCCTCACTGCCTTGGGCAGTCCATCCCAGGCTCTGATCACCCTTTCTGTGAGGAAGGGCTTCCTAACATCCAACCTAACCCTCTCTTTGCTGGTTCAGGACCTGCCCTCTTGTCCTGGTGCTAGTTGACTGGGAGAAGTCCTGACCTCCACCTGACTACACTTTCCCTTGAGCATTTCCTTTTCCTTGAGCACTATGATTATTCAGCAGAAATGAGAAAACACCCTTTAATCACGAAAGCACACACCCAGCACCCAGGAGCACAGGAGCAGCAGGTGGGCTCGAGCTGCTGTACAGTGCACAAATTTTATCTGTGTTTCATTAGCTGGGAAATACTCCAGGATCACACAATTCCAAACTGCAGTAGGTGTGGAACATCAGATATACGACCACATCTGCCTTTGGCTAAATGCAGTTGCACTCCAGGTATTTATCTTTTAGTGCATTTTGATTGTTTAATGTTATTCTAACCTAAAACTTTTCCCACCACTCAAAACAATCCAGCTTTGCATTTTTATTGGGTGCTATCTGAATAAACGACCATGAAAAAAACACTCTTTTGAAAGATTATGTGATACTTTTTCAGAGCTCTGTGGGCCTGAGATTTTTTTCATTTCTCATTTTTGCAAATATTCATTAATTTATTAGTTGTGAAACTTTTGCGCTGGAGACAGAAGAAAATAAATCTTTCATTCTCTCCCTGGAACATGTGCAGGGTGCTCTCTGGACCACCCTCAGCCACAGCTTTTGGGTAGCAAGTATGGAGCCTGTGCTATTTCTGCCTCATCAAGGTCATCTCCTCAAAAGCAAGGAGGGTGGAAGATGAAATAATTTTCTGCTCCTGGCCAGACTGGGGAGAGCTGAGACGCCTGTAGGACACTGAGTGTTCTACCTCACCACTACATGCAGCAGTAGCACTGATGGCAGTGCCATGGCACAAGGCGGGAGGTGCTCTCACCTCTCTCTCAAAGCCAGCTCACATCCCACCCGTGCTAACAGCCCTCCTTGCAAGCCTTTCCTCCTTGTACAAGGATGCACCTTGCTGGAGAAGAGCAGGAGCTCCACTTTCCATGCCACAAAAGGACAAGCTAGATTGTCACAACTTTCCAGCCTGAGCCGCTTGCTGCATTGAATTGCCCTCCTCTGCTCTGCTGTGGGTTGTTAGTACTTTGACTACTCTTTAAAGGATATCTGGATCCCCATGGAAGCAGATAAGAGCTACGTGTGTTTTGGGGCTCCACAGAGCCCCAGGTGTTTGAAGGAGAATGAAAATGAGAGACGAAAAATGAAATAAATATTTCAAATGTCCAAGGCAAAGAGTTGTAGCTCTTGCCACGGAGCTGTATATCAGTACAAGCTCCTTTCCTCAGGGAAGGAAATGCCGAATGAGAAAGGAATGAGGTATCACTTCAATCAGCGATTTCAGGCTCAGAATACCTAATCTGAGATGGGCATTAATAAGGGTTTGGCACCCTTTGCAGGTACCTGAGGCACAGACTAAGCAACGTGCCCAAACCATGTAACAGCAGCCTGCTGGCACCCTCCTTTTTGTTCTTCTCTCATGAGATAATCCCAGAGAAGGGAAGGGGAAAGAAGAGTTTCTTGGCCGCACCAGACAGGACAACTACCCCAGCTCAGTCTTCTTGAGCTTAGGAGAAGAACCAACACCGGGCTCTGCAGGCTCCTATAGCACAGTGTGCTGTTTCCAGAATGCAGGGTAGGGGCTCCTCCCCTGGGATGCATGGACTTTCCCAGTGGTTTTCACCTGTCTTCCTAAGAAAAGCAGATACCATAAGGAACTCCAGGGTGCTCTAGAATTATGTGAACCAAGTTTTCCTGGCGTCCTTTTGATGAGTCTGTGTGAGCCTGGGAGATTACAGATGTAAAGGTGCCTCTTTGACTCAGTTAAAAGAACTAAACTAAACAAAGTTTAATTTCAAATAGCCCTACAAAACATATCTGTAAACAGCAGTATTCCTAGTCAAAACCTGTCAAAGATCAGAACTTCCATATCTGATCAGAGGAAACAGCTCCAGTCCTGGGGAGAGGAGTGATGTGAGTGGAGTGGACTTGCAGTCAGAGGCACCAGAATCTGTCCTGGGAAATGGCTTCAAGACACTCCCATCAGTCTCTTCTCAGTGGCCTAGACAAATCCTGTGGTCACTGGGTCAAGTGAAGAGCTGTGGTGCTCAGGGAAAGCAAAGATCAGGGATGGACTTCAGCTGTGCCACTAGTACTTGAAGAACAGCGCTGAGAAAAACAACCCGGACGTGCAGAAGTGTCCAACCCAAACTACATCTCCTGCAAATTCAAAGTCAAAAGCTGCTGTGTCAAAGACCTCTCGGTCTTTCAAATGGGTTAATGGACCAAACCCCAAGAGAAAACTGCAGTGATGTCTTTGTGCTAATGGTTATAACAGCAGTTGTAGTTTCATATCTGAAGATGTAGCTTGCTGTAAAACACAACATAAAACCAGGATACCGCCACATGTTTAGCCAACAGGCAGCACAGACCCCGGTATAAATATGTCTCCAAAGCTATGAATGCGGGAAATAGAGAGGAAAGGAGTTACTATTAGAGGCACAGCTTCTAAATATAGTGCAGAGAGCAGAAAAGAACCTTGGAGTCTGCCAAACTCTAAATTTAGGAGAGTCCCAGAGCATGTCCGTGCCTGTACGTCTCGCATATGCGCATCCCACTGGGATAAGAACTGCATAACACGGTTACGCTCAGCTCTGCGCAGATGACTTGCAGCGTTTTCCAGAGGCAAAGCCATTGCCCCATTTCGCTGCACTGGCAGCTCCTCACCCAGATTTATATCACTTCAGTCCAAAACCTCTCCTGGAGAGTCCCCAGTGTAAAACTGAATGTGATGTATCAGTGCCCTCCTGACCCGGCTGGGTATTAATTGCTTTTTTACATTTCCCATAAGCACATTCATCTCACTATCGTGAACCCAAAGCCACGGTGAAAAGCTCTACAGGTACAGTAACCCGAGGCAAGGTTATGAAAATGTTAGTACTCCAATATTTAAGGGGAAGATGAAGACTCAGGAAGTCATCTACACGAAATAAGCTTTTAAACTTCAGTCAGCTTTTCAAAATGTATTTTATTTTGCATGTGCTTTGAGTCAAGGGGGAAAAAAAGCCACAATTAAATCATTCCAATCTGTGTTGGACACTGCAGGTACCACTCAGGATTAAAAAGCAGCCTTGTTTAACAAGATCTTCCCCATTTCTCTCAGTCCAGGCAACGCACGTGCTAAAAGGATTTCCTTGTTGGATCCTCACACTACCGTACCAGCCTGACCCAGCCCTGCCCAGAGCAGCAGAGCACTGAACGCCGTGTCTGGGCTGTGCTGATGAGTCAGACAAGCAAGTGGCCCTCTTCCAAAAACAATGGACAAGTCGATAAATTGCTGGGTTGTCTAAGCATTTCCCGGTCTTCTCCTGCAGGTTTAAATCAGCAATAACCCCACCGAGTTTACCACATCGTGTGCAAAATGCAATCAATATACAACAGGGGCAGAGAGGTCAGGCACACAGTGAGTGCCGGCGTGTTGCAATAGGTGTGCAGCATCCTGGTCGATAGGATCTTTCAAATCCCTCTCCTCCATCAGCAGAACTGCTGCACATGAGAACGTGGTGACCTACGTGTGGTCATACTTAGCGGCTCCTCCAGACATGTGAGATTTTTAACTCGGTTTCTTCTTGCTTCTTATTCCTAACGTTGCTTGTTGTTACTCTGCTCTGAATCCTCTAAATGACTTTGGGGCTGTAACGTGTGCCGATGACAGCCACTTGCTGTGTCAGATTTGAATTCACCTTGTCCCACACAAGCTGCAGCAAACACTGGCAGCCAGCAGTCCTGGAGAGCAAATGGGAAAGGTTTAAAATCATTTCTTCCATTAAGTGTACGAGGGAGAAGAACTCAGTAAGATGAAAGGCAGCCTTCAGAGCGATGTAAACTAAACAGGGTGTTGACATGCTGGTTGTGGGCAAGTTAAAAGGGACATTGATTCTGTAACAACCTTGTTCCAGAAACGAGGCAGAGAGGTGTTTAGGGTTACAAGCTCCACAGAAGACATTGTCTTGGTGCTCTGTCTTGTCTTCTCCACCCTCTGATAGATGTAGCAATGTTATTCACACTAATGCAGACCATTGGGCACCGCCCTGGCAAAAATAAAGGATGTGTGTCCTCACAGAGGTTAAATTACCCAAATTATTGAATAATTCAGGCTGGCAGGGACTTCTGAAGATCACTCAAAGCAGGGAAAGCTTTAGAGTTAGATGAGGTCACTCAGGACTGGTCCAGAGCAGTTTTGAATGTGTCTGAGGATGGAGATCCCACATCCTCTCTGGTGTTTGATCACCACCTCTATGACAATTGTCCTCCTGATACCCTGTTGGAATTGCCCTTGCTGCATCATGACCCACAATTGCTTCTCACTAGGAAGGGACTGGAAGTAAAGTCTGATGAGGAGAGATTAAGGGAGATGCGTGTGTTTAACCTGGAGAACAAGAGACTCGGGGGGGACTTTCTCCCTCTCTACAGCTTCCTGAAGGGAGGCTGTCATGCAGTGCACATTTGAGAAAAGATTGCTGACATCTTATCTGTAACCTCCCTATTAGGAAGCTGAAAACAGCTATTAAAACCCCTTTGTGGTCTTTTTAGTGTGTCCTGGCTGAACTAACCCCCATACCCTTGCCCTATGTTTGCTCCAGAACATCTGAGTGGGAAGGCATAATGAAATCTGGGATCAGACCCCAGGCACAGCTTACACCACCAGGCCAGACAGAACGTATCAGCCTCTAGCAGACCTGAGATCACAGATACCTCCTTCTTCTTTCCTCTCCCCTATTATCCAGCCTAGTCCAGCTCACCATGCCAGTCACCACAACAGAGCTGCAATGACTGGAGGGACCAGTGCCTTCCCCTTGTGTGAGCAAGGAGTCAGATCAGCAGTTCCCATCCACTGGAAACTGACATGGAAAGCTGAAGAGAATGAGAGGGATCTGGTGTGAGCTGAGTGTGAGGCTCTATCCCTAGCTGCTCTGTGGCTTTACTACACACACTCATTGTTAACTTTTAACGTAGCCTTATTACAGAGAAAGTGGATGTCTTGAGGGCTATATTTGGAATTGCTGAAGGAAGAACACTCTAAGATTGCAGTTGCAGCCGACCGAAACATTGAATTTGCTCTCTAATTAAAATTTCTCATATAAACTTGAGCTACTTCAGCATGCAGAGCGCTTCGCCCGTCTCTGCCTAATGTTTATACATTGAGTCTCTCAGTGGAAGATGGATGCAATTTTCTCCACTGAGACCACCCCCATTTTAATTGCAGTATGTTCCCTTTCAGCTTGATCTTGTGTCCCCAGCGTGCTTGTGGTGCTTCCATCTCAAACCAGCATACACTTTCTGTAGTACGTGGGATTAAGGAGTTTATACATCTCAAGGAGTTTACATATATGTGTGTGTGTGTGTGTGTATTATGAGCTTGTATATATTTACTTACATATCTATATATGTGTGCCTGTGTGTACGTACAGTTCATCTTTTTCATAAACAATATGAAGACCACACCTGGACAACAGAGAAACAATCTTTTATTCCCTGTTTTTGGTCCAAGAGGAGATTTGTGTTTGCTGCAAACTCACCCTCTCCGTGCAGCTGTAGAGCCTTCTGCACCAACAACAAAAAATTGCACGCTTCTCCAACAGCGATGCCACAGCGGTGATTCACATCTATTTATATTTGATCTTGTCTTCTGTCACCAGTGTCAGGCTTTAGCTCACCCTTCCCCCTCTGCTTCCAGTTTGCTTCAGTGCTGATTATTCCGCAACTGGCACAGAGGAGCTGTGTGCGGCACGATAGCAGACGGAGCTGAAGGGCTTAATGAACTGCCTGTGCCGCTGTGGGCTGCCTCTAGCAGGTCAATTACAAATCCCCCTTCTAGGAAAATTATAGGAAAGGTATTTTGAGGGAGGCAAGAGGAGATAGAAGAGAGGAAGGTATGATTTAAGCCTGGAAAAGCAAACTGGAACAGTCATTTTGCAGATATCCACAGCCATCGATTAGGGATGCGCAGCGAGGCCATCCGGTGTGCTTCTGGCTGAAGCAGCAAAATAAAGCAGACATTGTCTGTGAATGTATTATCATTCAACAGCAATGCCTACCCACAACATATGCAGGGTGGCTTTGAAGCAGGAACTGCAGGAGGACCTTAGGGGTCTCATGCAATTCATCCTCTGGCTATTATTTGAGCTCTGATGTTGAAGCCGCCCTAGTGTGAAGACAATCAGCTGCACCAGTCACGCCACAACACACCTCTGTTCACAGCTGCCTCCTGTCCTCTCTCCCAAAAATGATTGCTGAGAGCGGTGTTGTAGGGAGGCTTGCACCATTTATTTGACCATTTCAATTCTGCCTGCAGAAATACGTCACCAAAAGGACCTTTTCAAAACCTTCCACTTGCACGTATTTCAAGCATCTTCTCTGGTGGCTGCTGCTTTGTCTGAGAAGTCTGAAGATTCGGGAAGCTAAGAAAGTCACGCTGTCAGTTTATCTGCCAATAAATGTCACCCTGACACTGACAGGAGTGTTTCTGGAGGTAATAGTGAGAAACGCTTGTCTCCAACAACCTCAGCTGAACTCTGACTGCTCAGGAGATGCTCCCAGCTGTGCAATCTCACGTGGTTCACAACCCATGACAACTAATCGCGACCCCAGGCTCAACAGGAGGAGGTTCCACATCAATATGAGAAGGAACTGCTTCACAGTGAGAGTGACAGAACACTGGAAGGGGCTGCCCCAGGGGGGTTGTGGAGTCTCCTACTCTGGAGATGTTTAAAATCTGCCTGGCAATGGTCCTGTGCGACTGGACCTAGGGGATCCTGCTGTGGTAGGAGGATTGGACAGATGATCCTTCGAGGTCCTTTCTAATCCCTAACATTCTGTGATTCTAGGAGATCAGACACATCCCATGTCTGGTTTGAGGTCTCGAAACCCTTGTGTAGGCAGTCTGGAAAACTCCTCACTGGTGACCTTGGCGCTAGAAAAGCCCAGATCCCCCAACAAAGGAAACAAGAGTCAGTTCTACTGAAACCAGAGCTCAGTTTACTACAGCTTCCTCTGGCCTGTAAGAACAAAATTACTCTTCTACCAGAGTGAAGAGAATGGAAAACAGCAGCGTGATTGTTTTCTTAAATAGTGAAAAAACCCTCCATCACACACTCAGCAGTGAACAGCTCAAGTTTTGATTTGAAAGAGCAGAATATTCAGCTGGTGAATTCACCGCTACAGGAGACCTACACGGGCTGTCACAGCCACAAATTAAAATGCAGCCAGCACACACAGGAGGCAATGCAGAGGAAAACTGATAAAACACAACAGTTTGTTTTTTAACTGCCATTAATATTACAAGAGAAACTGTGACAAAGGGAGCTACTTCAAAATCTGGCGTAATGCTCTCATTAATGCCAGCAAAATAGAATCTGATGAGAGATGTCATATCAAGAGTAACGCAAAATGCAGACTGGAACAGACGTCTTAATAAGACAACCACAACATCAATTATACAGAGAGAAATAATCCTTGTGAGATTCAACAAAACCTTGACTTGATAGAAATAAGGGAGACTCCTGCTGCTGTATTTTCCAGTGTTTTAGCTGTACAAGAGTATTAACATTTCCAAGAAGAATTGTTTAACAAAGCCAGATGAGGTGCTCCGGCACTGGAACAGGTTGCAGGGAGGTTGTGTCTGTTCCATCATCCCTGGAAGTGTTCATGGCCAGGCTGGATGGGGCTCTGGGCAACCTGGTCCAGTGAGAAGTATCCTTGCCCATGGCAGGGGATGGGAACTAGATGATCTCTGAGGTCCCTTCCAACCTAAACCATTCTCCAATTCTATGATTCCTCGAATCTCTGATCCTCTGATTCTATTATTTAATGGTTCTATGACTCTATGGTTCTCTGATTCTATAATATATTGCTCAGCTTGGACCACAAAACCCCACTCATTTACTTGATGCCAATGACTGGGATCACAACCTGCACTATCGAAGATGCTTGATGAAATGTTTGACTGCAAAGGAGAGAAAGAGATCCTGATTGCCATAATCTCTTACCTGAGCTCTGAGAAAGAGGTGGTTCAAAACTCCAGATCCTAATTTGAACAAATGGCATCGAAACCGCCCCCATGCATTTGCTTGCTGTGAATACAGGCTGTTTGGGGAGGCGGTTGACTCAGCACCCCTGGAGGTGCTTAAACATTGTGTAGATACGGAGTTAGGGCTTGGTAGAGTTAGGTTAATGGTTGGACTCGATGATATTAAAGGTCTTTTCCAACCTAAACAGTTCTATGATTCTATGGAATGTGGAGAGAGAATAAAACCACACACCGAGGATCACATCATCTGAAGATGCCAATTTAAGCCTGAAAAACATTGCACCCAGAAAAAAGAACAAGTGAATGATGTCTCTTTCCCTGCTTCCTGCACTTTCTATGGTGTAATTGAACAACCTCTTGCTGAAACGACTAAAACAAAGCAGATTCCACAAGGTAATGGGCTTCACTGGTGATGTCAGCATTTTCTAACAAGATCTGGACTACTGCTACAAGCCATGTATTTCTGCAAGATCAACCGATCGATCGCTCTGTTCATGTATCTTTCTGTCATAAACCAACTTCAGATACCAGAAACATCGGATATTTCTACCTTTCCTGAGAGATTTGCTCCCAGTCCTTTTCTTCCTCCAGTCTCTTGTGATAATAAACGTAACTGCTATCACTGGAGTGCAGGGAAAACTCCGTATCCCATCCGATAATCGCAATGACATACCTCAGGTATTAGTTTGCCTGTCAAGAACCAAGTCGTCACAGTACATTTATTCGTGAATGATCTATCGATCAAAAGATCGTGACAGCCAACTGTGAATATTAATTTACAGTTACAGACAGGAACAAACAGGCAGGACTAATTAAAGTTGTTTATCTCCTGGATGCCTTGCTCCTTCCTAGTAATCCGTATTCTTACTGCCTAACAGAGCAGTTTCACACATCACTTGGTGATTCCGTGTTGTTAGGGTAGCAACGCACTCTGCGCGGCACGAAAATCCCGGCGCAGAATAAATACAGCACTTTGGAAATAATAGGAAACCAGCTGCTTCTGGATGAAGTAGCCCCTAGCCCAGACTCTCATTTGTGAGATGAATTAGCATTTATTAGCATAAACATTTGTAGTGGCTACTCCATTGGATCAGGAAACTGGATTATAATTAACTTGACAAGACAAATGAACAGTAGTTGCTTTCAACATGGATTTTAAGGATTATTTTCATTTTATCCACTTTAGTCAGTACAAAAAGCAGTACGGTTGCTGAAATGACTACTGGTGAACAGACAAGACCATGGCATGGACTGAGCTCTTCCACCTCTGACTGCGGGTCTTTTTGGCTATTAACATGCACTACAGCTTGCTCAACAAATTATATCCAAGGTCCAAGGAAACCACTCCCATTGTTGCTAAGACCTCAAGCTTTTAACCTTGCAGGAGCAGCCTTTCCATAGCTCTGTAGACCTGAAACTCCAGTTTACTACTTAAATTGTTCTGAGGATCTGCCCAACATAGGGGAATTCCTTGGGCAGATGAAGATGACCCCTACCTACACCATCTCAGTTTGGCTCTAGCAGAGGGTGGCAGCCAGACAGAAGAAGCCATAGCTCTGCCTCTGTGTCTCTTTGGCTACTCACTGTGCATACAGGCCAAATTTACAACAACCTCATCATTATTCCAGAGGTCACTTCAGACTCCAGGTACTCCTACAATGCAAAAAGCAAAACCAGTAGCAATCAAACACCTTTTCCTTCCCACTCATGCTAACAAACCTCAGCTGGAGATTAATTACTCCTATGTGATTACGCCAAGTTCTCTAGTAACGATAATTTAAACAGGAGACACTAAAGTGGAAATATACCATCACTATATTTTTAAAGCCCTGATTCATGGCAAGGCTGTAAATAACATCAAAGAAATCAATAAGGGTAGAGCATTACTATCTAAGTAACAGTCTGTGTGTAGTATTAGCATCTGTGAATTCCTTCCTCGAGGTAGATTTGAGGGTGCCCTGTCTTTTCTAGTATTTTCTCTTGTGTGGAAGCTAAGCCTAATACACTTTGAAACATAAATAGTCATGAGGTCATAAGAGATGCTGGAATGAATAAGAGTCAAAGAAAGAAACAGATAAGGAGAGAATTCAGACTGATAAGCAAGTTGACAAGTTCAAAATGCCATGAAGCTGGGCTAGACACTAACAGCCCCCTAAAAGACCAGCAACCCTAAAGAAAACCCCCGGTAGTCTTTCAGTTCAAAATCAGGTCATCGTAGTGTGGGATCAAAAATTACTGCTAGAGAAGACACCTGATGAGAATGAAGCTCAGCACACTCGCTGCCAACGTGAAGCCACTGCAGAGCATAAATCCGGGCAATGAGAGGCGGAACAAACTCTTACGTCGACTGTTCCGCGGCCCAGCCGCAGTGGGATGGGGCTGTTGTTTTGTCAGTGCCTTTCTGCAGCTCCTGCCCATTTTAAGGGAGCTGTAGGACTTCCAACACTTCTCTCACAAGTCCACTTATGAGCAATTAACATAAGTGAGTGAAAATTAACAAGTGAGAGAAAATCTTGGGCACATATTATCGAGCCAGATTCCTACGAAGGACACGCCCGTGCCTTTTCTGTCTCAGCTGCCCAACTGACTCAAAAAGAAACTACCTGTCAGCAGTACCCATTCACCTCCTCGTGCTTTCCCCTTGACCTCAGCTGGCAGCTGCCAACAAGAGGGAATACAGGACAATTATTTTGCAGTCTCTAGCCAGTTCCCAACTGGATGCTACTCTCTCTCTCTCCCTTATGGAATGGTAAAAACCCCATTTATCTCAGCCTGGCCAGAATTGGTCCCCTAGGATATAGGTTTCACTGCAAGGCCAAGAGACTAATGAATACACAACCTTTTCTCATCTGTCTGCAATATGAAGATCTGTGGGATATCAACTCCTGAGTGTTATCCCAAGCTATAAAAAGCTCTTGGTGAGGAGCAGCTTATGGAATATTTTCTTTTGTTTACTTTAGGGCTGTTTCAGAGGCCGGGTGGTGGGGAGGTCGTGTTTATTTTCTTACTTCGGCAAGCAATCCCTGTGTGTGAGATGTGGTGACTGGTGGCCTGTGCAACATTATTTTGAGGCAGCTAATGTAAAAGTAACATTTAATCTTAATCAAATCAATGATAATTCGTTTAGTCCTGCTGAGATACCCATCCAGTTTACATACATTAGGGTGATGCATTGTGGTGTGATATGCTATATACAGAAATATTTCCAGTATCTCTTCTAAATTAATTGCTTAAATCTAATAGCTTTCTATTAAGCAAAACAGGAGTTCATGACTCACATTTCTGCTATCAGCCTTTGGTTTATATTTCTCCTCCTCTCCAAATGTAATTAATATTAATGCTTTAAATTAGTTCTAACACAGAAGACCCCTGTGTCTTTAATCACGCTCATTTCTGGCTCTGTTTAAAACCCTTCTCAGTCACAGGACATGACTGAAATTTTAATGCTGTCTGCAAGATGGTGACGTGCCAGTGTTTTATCATGTGTAATGACGTTCTGCTCTCTCACATAGCCCATTTGCCCTGGATGACTGTTGCTGCGCATCCCGAAAAGGTGTCCTTAGACATCCACAGCAGCGCTAAAAAAAACCCACCCAGACACTGGGAAATGTCAGTGATGAACTTTTCCAGAGGAGAACCAAAGGACAGGCACTAAACTGCTGTCTCCCCGTGAAGATGCCGATTTGGTTCAGGGGTGAGGCATGCTGCTGAGGCAGAGATGCTCAGCCTGTACGGACTGGTTTATAGCCATAAAGATTAAACTCTCTCAGCCTGGCACCCCTCATCAAGACTATAGTGCATTTTAGAGATACCGTGCCAATATACTGAGAGAGCAATAGCTCTCCTGCCACAGACCTCTGCCTCGGGGTCTTTAGAGAAGCTTATGACTAAACAAGCCTTATTGTGAATTATTTTTCTAAACGTCTGCTTCTTTGTAAGTAGAATGAATTGCTGGCTGCTGCATTAAGGATTGCTCCGAGCATCATGCTGAGTAAGACCACACTGAACGATTGGTTCAGGCAGGTTTATCCACTGCCAGTCAATAGCAGAAAGCTGGTTTACAGACACTACTCACTCTGATTTGATGCCAGCCCCAGTCCTTGTATTAAATGGGGATATTTATATTTAACATGTCTTTTGTCCTTAGCCGAAGTGGATAGACAGCTTGTGCTTTGTCATTCGAGATGGTGCTGCACAGTCATTGTAGCAACCAAAGAAATGCTTATAAACCCCCTAGAGTTACCGGGGGCCAAGGCAGTTGCTCGTGTGGTCTTGTTCCTTGTCATCTGGAACAAGGCACATGCTTTTGGAAATGCTTTGCATGGTTTTGTTTCAGGAAACCTTTCATGAGGACTAGGGACATCATCCTCCCTTTGTACTGGGCTCTGGGGAGGCCTGTCCTCCAGTACTGGGAGCAGTGCTAGACCCTTCACTTCTCCCCTCCAGTACTGGGGACAGTTCTGGGCCCCTTCACTTCAAGAAAGAGATTGAGGGGCTGGCGTAGGTCCAGAGGAGCAACGATGCTGGGGAAGGCACTGGAGGGAAGGTCTGATGAGGAGAGGCTGGGGAAGCTCGGGGTGTTTAGCCTGGAGAAGAGGAGACTCAGGGCAGACCTTCTCCCTCTCTGAAGGGAGGTTGTAGTCAGGTGAGGGTCCGGCTCTTCTCCCAGGCAACCAGTGCCAGAACAAGAGGGCAGGGCCTGAGGCTGCCAGGGGAGGGTTAGACTGGAAGTTAGGAAGCTCTTCCTCATGGAAAGGGTGATGAGACCCTGGAGTGGACTGCCCAGGTCATTGGTGGAGTCCCCATCCTTGGAGGTGTTGAAGGACAGCTTGGCTGTTGCTCTTAGTGCCCTGGTGTGGACGCTGTGGCGATGTTAGGTCCTGGTCTGGGCTGGATGAGCTCAGAGGGCTTTTCCACCCTCAATCATTCTGTGATTCAGTGATGTCTGGCAGCAGAGAGACCACCAGACATCTATCCAGTAGCTGTAGGGAAATTGCTGCTGTTCTGTTAGGCAAAGAAAGTGGTGATAAGTCACCCTAGAACCCACTCCTTTAGACACTTTTTGTTTCTCTTTGATTCAGCAATGAGGTCTTAAAGCTCAGAAAGTCCAATGTCAGCACAGAACATATCTGCTCACCACATTGCTATTATGATATCGCTACCCTACTCACAATTCCTTTTCCACTGCTTCCCAAACAGCGGGGTGTGCATGAACAGGGAGCCAGAGGACTGCGCACCATCCGTGTTGTTCAATCAGGATCCTGCAGCCAGTGGGCAGCCAAGTTATTTCAAAACAGCCTTTAAAAAGACAGATGTGAACCCAGGGGCAACCCCACCTTGGAAATTTTGACTCACAGTCCTCTGATACAGATTCAGATTTCTAGTTCTTGCGCTACATGAGAGATGAATTCTGCTATACTGGAAACATTTTCTTTCTCTGTTTAGGCAGGGCTCTACAGTTAGCAGTCAGACAGAGAGAGAATTAATACCCCAACATTAATTGTTTGACTATGAGACAGCATTTTACACCCTTTTCTGTATTCAGCAAATGCCTGTGTGGAAGTGGAGAGGCACAATTCCCAACAAAGAACCCACCTTGTCTGCTCTGCTCCACTTAGGTGGTTTGGACTGGAAATTCTTCTCTCCATCAATATTTTCTGAAGTTCATTGTCGTCGCTGCTGAACCATCAAGCACACCAGATTATCTCTTGACCTGACCCTGAGCAATACATGTCACATATTTCACACAGCAAATGTGAAAAAACTAGTCTTTACAGCGCTTTCAAAGCACTTTATAAAGTTTAATACAACTGACTAGCTGAGCTCTTGAGAGTTCAGAGCCTCTGCTCCACAGTCTCATATCAGAGCAGTGCCCCTTTGGCTTTAGACAGTCAAGGGATGCTTTGGACTTGTAGAAGTGTCCCCCAGGGATCAGTCCTGTGCTGTTCACTATCTTCATTGATGATACTGATGGTGGAATGAGGTGTCTACTCATCAAGTTTGCTGGTGATGCCAAACTAGGTGGATTGGCTGATTCACCCAGTGGCTGTTCAACTATTCAAGAAGATTTGGACAGGAGAGTTGGGCTGAGAGGAACTGAATGAGTCGTAACAAGAACAGATGTAGAGTCCTTCACTTGGAAAGGGATAATGGGAGCATCAGTACAGGTTGGGCAGTGACCAGCTAGAGAGCACCCCTGGGGAGAGGGATCTTGGAGTTGCTGTGGGTAACAAACTGAAAATGGATCAGCAATGGGCCCTGGTGGTCAAGAGGGCCAAGAGAGCCTCCCAAGAGGAGAGTGTCTAGCAGATCAAGGGAGGTGTTCTACCTCTTTATTCTTCTTTAGTGAGGCTGCACCTGGAATGTTGAGTTCAGTTCTGGTCTCCCCAATTCAAGAGGGAGAAAGAATTAATTGAGAGAGTTCAACGCAGAGCTACGAGGATGCTTGGGGGTCTAGAACCACTGCCTTATGAAGAGAGACTGGGAACATTGGGACTTTAATTTGGACAAAAGAAGGCTCTGAGGGGATTTAATGACTGTCTATAAATACATGAGGGTGGATGTCAAGAACAAAGGAATCCTCTCTTTTCAGTGGTGTCAGACAGGACAAGGGGTGATGGATGCCAGCTCGAACACAGGAGGTTTCTTCTCAATCTGAGGAAAAACTTCTTTGCAGTCAGGGTTATTAAATACTGGAAGAGGTTGCCCAGGGAGGCTGTGGAGTCCCCTTGTCTGGAGATGTTTCAGCCCTGGCTGGATGCAGTTTTGTGGAGCTGATGGAGGCTGTTCAGGCAGTTCTGCTTTTCAGTGATCTGTATCCTGCTTGAGCAGGAGGACTGGACCCAATGGTCTTTCAAGGCCCCTTCGAGGCCCCTAATAAACTGTGTAAATTGAGTAAAAAATGAGAAGAAAGTGACTCACAACAATGTTTTTCTCTCCACTAATCTCTCATGCAGTTTGGACTGCTAGGAATGTACTCATCATTAGTTTTATCTGTTTGAGAAGCTAATAAAAGGATGGAGCCTTCAAACTCCCCCAGACACACAACCAAAACGAGAGTCTCCATGTCCTAATGACAACAAGAACTGCAGAGAGTGGGGCTCAAGGCAAACTGTTTTAAAACTATTTTGTATGGGAAGCAACTGCAGTAATTGCTAGACAATTACAGTTGTTCAATTAGCAGTACAACAATTAATGGCACCATTGATTTGCTAACAAAAAAATTGACACGGTTTTCAGTAATTCAAAGAGAGTCAGCAATTGCTATTGGTGTGGGAACTCCTGCCTTCTTCTCAACTCATTATTTCTGTCTTGAGACTCTCCTATCAGTCTCTTTCTTGCACTCCATTTCAGGCAATTACTATGTCTGCAGCAGACAGACACTGCCAAAAATGACAGCTGGTAAAAACCACCCCTTTTAGAGAAAGTGACTTGGCAAATTCTGCTCTTTTGAGCATTCAGAATCCACATTCCTCGGGAACTGCTGCGGCACAGTTCTATTCAGCTACCTGACAATAACTTCTGACAAGGCTGGTGTTTGGGAATGGCTTGAAGAATGACACAGCTGAATATTTTTGCATGTGGTTATGTGAACTGCGTCTTATTCGTCCTCTTAATTCTGATAGGAGCATCAAAACCATAATATCAGTCTCCTCTTGGACATTTGTACCCTGGTCTTCCACGTCACATACAGGTGTGTTCCTTTACTGCTGCTCCCTGTCCACACTAAAGTGACAAGTGACTACAGCACGTCCCCTGGTTGGGGAAAAAAGAGGGCAGAGAGCTTTGGAGGTTCCCTCAAGTAAGAGCTTATGGCCATGTAAGAGTTGGGTACAAGACACGCTCCAACCTACTTATTTCTCATAGAATCCTAGAATGGTCCTGGTTGGAAGGGACCTCCAAAGGTCTTCCAGTCCAACCCTCTGCAGTGAGCAGGGACAATCTCAACTAGATCAGGTTCCCCAGAGCCTTGTCCAGCCTCCACTTGAACATCTCCAGGGATGGGACCTCATATACCTCCCCTGGCAACCTGTTCTAGTGTTCAGCTGCCACTCCTGATAAAGAACTTCTTCCTAACAGCCCATTTCAATCTGCCCTTCTCTAACCACAGAATATTAGGGATTGGAAGGGACCTTGAAAGATCATCTAGTCCAGTCTCCCCACCACAGCAGGATCACCTAGATCAAGTTGCACTGGAACAGGCAGGTTTTAAACATCTCCAGAAAAGGACATTCCACGATGTCCCTAGTCAGCTCATTACAGGGCTCTGTCACTGGGAAGAAGTTCCTTCTTATACTGATGTGGAACCTCCTCTGTTCCAGCTCACACCCATTGCCTATCATTAGATGACACTGAGAAGAGCCTGGCTCCATCCTCCTAACACCCACCCTTTACATATTGATCAACATTAACCATTGCCCCTCTTCCCATTACTCCAGACCTTCATAAACAGTCCCTCTCCACCCTTCTTATCGCCCATCTTCAGGTGCCTTATGCTGTCTGGAACTTAAACTACGGAGTAAGTTTCTCTGCAATGCCTGTAGACCTTCAGACTGTCAGGACTGTATAAAAACACTCAAATTTCTTGAGAAGGGTTGCAGTCCCCCACAGTGTGCAGCTTGTCTTCCATCTGACAGATTACACGCTGCAATGAAACACAGACTTGTCCTCCTAATTTTTCAGCGGTGTCCCCCCACCATGATTATGATATGCATTGCATTTTAAATTATCTCCTGTTACGTTTCTTGTGCTCTACAGATTTCAGTCGGTGTTTGCAAGGCAGCCAGAAAATTACAGCAATTATTGAAAATTATTGTGATATAAAAGCAAAGTGCTTCTCCCTCCTCCTATCAATTTCCTTTGTACTGGTGTAGAAAACAGGCTGTTCCTCCAGCACCTGTATTTTCCTCCTGTAACTGTTAGCTGAGCAGAGACAATCAATTGTACTTAGCTCGGTAGTTTGGGTAGCAGAGATGGAGTCAGTATTAACTTGGTACTTTTTTTCGGGGTTGTGCTTTTTACTGCTGAGAAATTCATGTGATTTAGGCTAGATTTTCATACATGTCCTTATATTTCTATTTCTGTGCATCCACGGGTATTTTTGTGAGCATAACTGTCAGTTCAGACACTGGAAACAGGCTGCCCAGGGAGCAGGTTGAGTCACTGTCCCTGAAGGTGTTGAAAGCTCCTTTAGATGTGGTGTTGGGGGATCTGCTTTAGGGGTGAACTTGGTAGAGCAGGGTTAATGGTTGGAATTGACGATCCCAAAGGTCTTTTCCAACCTGAGTGATTCTATTAATTCTTTATTCTTCTTTGAAAATATAATCTATTTTTAATGTCATTATTGCTCTTCTAATTCAGGCTGAGGAGATTGTAACAAGAACCTCTATGAGCAATCTTTTTTATTACTTAATTTATCTTAATGACAAGGACCTGTCCCATAAACTCATCTACCCACAATTAGTTTTACGCTCCTGAGTAATTTCTCAACACCCCATGGGCACGCTCACGCGCGTGACGTTAAACATTCATGTGTTTGCAAGAACAAGGTCTTATTTTCCCTGGGCTTTCTTGAAACCAGAGCACTAAGACTTCATTGTGTTGCTCTAAGGGGAGAAACAAACCAAAAGTGTTTGAAAAAGAGGATTAGTGTTTTGCAGAGCTTGCCCAAACAAAAGTCATAATTCTCGTGGCATACGCTTAACCGTGAAGCACAACTCGTAACGCAGACCTCCGCGCTGCAGCGTAACAACCTTGTGCTTTCTGTGCTCCTCTGAGTTTAATCGAATCCAACCTGGTAAATGGCAGGAATTCTAATCACTTCAAATAATATGGAATCATGGAATGGTCAGGGTTTGGAGGGACCTTAAAGATCATCTAGTTCCAACCTCCCTGCACAGGCAGGGACACCTTCACAAGAACAGGTGACTCAGGGCCACAGACAACCTGGCCTTCAACACTGCCAGGGATGGGGCAGCCACAACTGCCTTGGGCAGCCTGTTCCAGCATCTCAGCACACTTACAGGATAGAATTTGTTCCTCATGTCCAATCTCAATCTTCCCTCTTCAAGTCTGGAACCCTTTCCCCTTGCCCTCTCACTACCCCCTGTGCCAAAAGCCCTCCCCCAGCGTTCTTGTAGCCCTTTTCAGCTATTGGAAAGCTGCTAGAAGGTCACCTGGGAGCCTCCTCTTCTCCAGGCTCAACAACCCCAACTTGCTCAACCTGTCCTCATAGGGGAGTTGCTCCAGCCCTCTGATCACTTGAGTTGCTGCCCTCTGGACCCCTTCCAGGAGCTCTGTGTCCTTATGTCGAGGACTCCAGAACTATGTTATGACTCAACATACTACTTAAAGAGTAAGACTGATTACTGTTTGATTCTAATTCAGTCCTACATGCTTCTTTCTTATTTCTTTAAGCCTAGAAAAGCAAACACATGCAGAGACTAGAAGGTGTCTCATGCCAGTTACTAGGAAAACAAACCAGAAAAATAATCTAAGAAAACTATATTGAAATCCAACAAAACTTCAAAATAAACCTCCCTGTTAGATCCATTGGAACAGCTACACCAAAAAGATGTGTGAGAAAGGTCTCTGATGTGGGATGCTGAGGTATGCTCTGTCATGATATTACAAAGTCAGGGCTCTTATATATCTACCTTTTCCTTCTGGTGTGGTTTTGTCTGAACTTCTGTTTCAGAAGAACAAGTTTAACCTCTCTCTTCTCTTTCCTTCATCCTTCCCTATCACAAAACTTAGCCCCACCACTCTGCTTCACCAAACTCTGGAGGACCTGATCATCCCTGGAGTTGGTCCAGCTCCCATTCCTGTAGTCCTCTGATTTCTAATAAAATCATAGAATCATAGAATGACCCAGAGTGGAAGGGACCTCCAAAGGGCATCCAGTCCAACCCCCTGCAGGGAGCAGGGACAGCCTCAACTAGATCAGGTTGTCCAGAGCCTTGTCCAGCCTCCCCTTAAATAGCTCCAGGGATGTGGCCTCAGCTACCTCTCTGAGCAACGTGTTCCAGTGCTCAGTGCCCACTCCCGCTAAAGAACTTCTCCCTAACATCCAATTTCAATCTCCCCTTGTCTTACACAACCACACGGACAGACTTTGGAGCACCTCACTTATTCTTTGATGAGGGAGGAGTGAAAGGACAGTTGCAACACAGGGCTGGTTATTACTGAGTCTAACCAGATGAGCAGATGTCACGGAGCTGCTCAGCGTCGCTGTTTAAAAATAGACAGCTCTTTGTGCTGGCTTTAGTCGCCACGGGGAAGTCTAAACTGTACTTAGTTTTCTTTCTTTTTTTCTAAGCAGTGCTTTGAGTTATGGGAACTCAAAAAATAAAAAAGCAGAAAGCAGCCATTTTGCACTAAACTATTTATTTTATTAAAGTGAAGTACTTCTGACAGCAATTAGGCACTGTGACGACAGCTAAGCTACCAGTGCCCCGCATCCGTCATTCATCAGGGGAACTATCTGGCCAGGATATATCAATACAGGTTGCTATAGCAACACACAGCTCTTATTTTCCTTCAGGTTTATTCTGTGGAAGCCAAGGAGCATGTTCAGACACTGAGCGCATTCATTACCCCATCGAAGTGTCTGGTGACTGCTTTCTCCAGCACCTCTAGCAGGCCAGTTAACTGCTGAAGACTGCAGCCCACACTGAGCAAGCCTGGAAAGAAAAAGCAAACAGCCCTCACACGGACAACACACAGCCCTGACCCAGGCGTGGATCCACAGCTCAGCAAGAATCACACACGATGTCAAATAAAACCTCCCACCAAAAGAACGAAATTGAATTGCTGCTGTAGTTTTTCTAGGGTGAACTCAAGTGACAAATCCTACAGCCAGGACCTTCCAGTGGTTCCTTACCCGCCCTCCAACTGCACTCCAAGGAGATGTGGAACAACGTCCACTTTGCTACCCAGGGGGATCTGATCTTGTTCCCTGAGACTCCACAGTTCAGTGCCTCAGCTTTGTTGCAGAGATCATAAACAGTTTTATGAACTTCCCTCAGCAGAGCTCCTCCAGTCCTTTGGATACTGGGGCACCCTGTGACAGAAGCAATTAGATACCCTGGGATGAACTCTTCTTCTTAAGAACTCACCCATCTCTCATGACTCATCTCTTCTCAATTCACTTCCAGCACCATTTCACTTTAAAACTGAAACTTTGGAGGTAGCTTCAGGGCATCGTAGAGAAGACAAACAGAAAGCAATGGTGCTCCAAGATCCAGCACTAGGAGAGTGATGCAGCCCCGTGTCTAAAAATACAAGCACATCTATTTGGAGCAGTTAGGTTTGTCCACTCTTTACTATCCTCTGGCAGTTAGCTCTTCTGTGGCTGAGTTCAGGAGCCAGTCTTCAGTCTTGTGGCTCTGTGGTCACAGGAAAAAGGCAGCTGAGGACCGGATCGTAGGTTTATGCAGCTGTAAGGCAACACTTTGAGCACTCTGGAATTAAAGGGAAGAAATTAGCTGATTTCCTGCACTGGACTGCTTTATGACAGGGATGAGGGATAGCTCGTGGTTAAAAAACCAGCTGCACATTTACAGGATGAAAGTTTGGGTCCTGAATATTGCAAGGGGTTTTCTATTTCCACGAGGAAATTACTCAGGGCAAGGCTGTCAGGAGTAACGAACGATTTCAGCTTCCTGCAGATGGAGTCGCCCAATTGGAGACAATTTAATGGACCTCAGTTTTCTGGGAAACACTGCGAATCGGCATCCCTTTGTGTCCTGTTCGGGCAGTCCAGATTTCCTCCTCTCGTTCCTACATGCTTTGTGGAAATCTAGGCTAATCTCACTGGGGCTCAAAGCCTATGTGTGGCGAGAGACAGAGAGCTCGTATTCTTCTCCCTGTCTTTTATCTTCCTTTCAGTTTTATTTTTGTCTGCTTAGCTGCAAATCCCATTGAACATCCCTGTGTCTCGAGCTCTCAAATCTCATCCCAGGGATCTGCAGCGTTACCCAAGCACAAGTATCTCAGTTAGAAAATCATCCATCCTAACAGGAGCCTTTTTCAGCACTTTGTGATGAAATGTACTGTTCACCTGCTCCCAGCTGGGGTTGGCACAAGGGAAACAACTGCAACACCTTGGGGAGATCTTCCTTGCTGTGACACTGTGGCTTTTGTCAGGCTCCCTTCTCTGTCCTCACTGCGGCTGCAGGGAGAGCAGCACATGAGCACCATCAACCGTCCCACCTCGTGGGGGAACAGGAGGACACGACACAGAAGCCTTGTGAAAACCAACCTGCTCTAGCACACTTCATTAACAGGGGAATCTGATCATCTGAAAGAGGCTCTGCCTGCACAAAGTGAAAGGACTTGAGGAAAAACAAAACACTCTCTCAGCTTGTTCTTTACTAGCCTGGGTTTGCAAAAAGGCAAAGCAACCCTGCAGCGCATCGGCCCCACTCCCAGAGAAGCACCAGCCTGGGAGCTGGTTCCCTGAGGCAAACCCTGCAGGAAGCTCTGCAGCCACACGACTGTCTCAGTACTTTGCTGGCTATGGAGATTTTCCCAGCACTGGCCCTAGGAACAAGCTGCCGGCAGCTACGTGGTCACAGCTAAGCCTCAGCCTCGTAAACTGCTGTCTACAATCAATGGTATTTGTGTGAAGGTTTTCCTTCGTGGGCTTCAGGGCTGGACTGGAACTAGCTCACACTGTGCTTTGCCCTGTGACCTGCCATTTCCCTGCAAAGGCACAGACAAGCTCTGTGGCCACTCAAGAGTCTGACATTACAGGGCAGGGAGCTTCGTACCACTGAAGCAGTTCAAACTTCTGCAGAAATGAAGGGGGTTGGAGCACCTCTGCTGCAAGGACAGGCTGAGGGAGCTGGGGCCGTTCGGAACTGGAGAAGAGAAGGCTCCAGAGGGACCTGACAATGACCTTCCAGTACCTGAAGGCTGGAGGGGGACTGTTGACAAAGGTGTGGAGTGATGGTTTCACATTAGAGAAGGACAGATGGCAATGGGCTGTTAGGAAGAAGTTCTTTAGCAGGAGGGGAGTTGAACACTGGAACAGGTTGCCCAGGGAAGGACTTGAGGCCCCATCTCTGGAGATATTCAAGGGGAGGCTAGACAATGCTCTGGGCAACCTGATCTAGCTGAGGCTGTCCCTGCTCCCTGCAGGGTGGTTAGACTGGATGCCCTTTGGAGGTCCCTTCTACCCTGGGCTGTTCTATGATTCTATTACAACCATTAATATTTATTCTAATTCTGAGAAGGCAAATCCAGCAGATCCTGTCTCCCTATCAATTTAACTTGTTCTGCATGAAACTCTCTCTTAAACTTGGGTAAGATTATCTAAAGAGTCGACAGGCTTTACTGCGAGGCATTAACAACCTTATGGTCTTCATCTACCAGCTTTGCTTTCTGCTGTGAAACGCAGGGCACTCGAGCAGCTTTGTTTAAAATGCCTGAGTTTAGAGAGCTCTTAAATTCAGCCTTGAGCTGACCTTCTTGTACACACTGTCATGTTTTCTGGCACCGAAGCCTCGGGCTGCAGCCTGCTCCTAGTTGTGTGCTGCACCGCGTCCTTCCAAACGCATCCCCTCAATGCGTCCCCGAGAGGTTCTCAGTGAAAGAGCGTTTCCTGCTCGAGAGCAGAGGCTTTGCCAGAAGTTCCTTGTGAAGCAGCTCAATCAATTATCCCCCTCTTCCAAATGGAACAGCAACCACAAAACAATCTCCAGGTTAAATCAGGAGCTCTTGGGAGCTGGAGAGACCTATGAAAGACTTGGAAGTTCTGCTTTGGAAACATGAGAAAAATGTGACCTTCTGATCATCCCAAGCATTCCTGAAGACATCTGGTTAACTATACAGAGCTGCTTCCCGTGCAGAAGACTGAAATCAAAACTCATGAACCTGGGGAGTTGTTCCTATTCTGACATTTTGTTGGTTCCAAAGCAGGAGGTAGATGAAACGACGATCTCTCCAGCTTAACCCCACTCAAGAGCATCTAGACTGTCCCTGGCAGCATTTTTGAGGACAAAAAGTATTTTAATGAAAAAAATTTGCACATTTCTGTTGGAAAATTATTTTTCTGCTACAAAAACTGTGATGATTTCTGGTGGAATATTGTGATCTATTTGTCCAGGTGCTGCTTTTCAGTTTGGAACTGCCTTGGTAGGTGCATATTGGGGTGTCCCAGCCTGGTGGGGGGGTTGGAACTGGATGATCAGGTGGTCCCTTGCAACCCTGAGTGATTCTGTTTCCATAACTTCTCCAGTGAAGTGATGCTGCTGTGGCAGGGGGATTGGACTAGATGATCTTTCGGGGTCCCTTCCAATCCCTAATGATTCTATGATCTCCAGGAGCAATTCTGCATTCTTGCATGATTTTGCACCCTTCTTGCCATCCACACACTGCACTTGCTTACTTGTTACTTATTTTGAAAGTGGTTCCAGCACCTAGCCTCTTCCTTGGCTTGTCCTCTGGTATCTTCTTTCAGGTCTTCTGGGCTCCTCATGCATCATTCAGAACCACCCTAAGAGTTTCAAACTTCACCCGGGAAACCCTGAGCCATGTGTGATTCTGTCCTCACCCACCTTCTCCAGGGAGAAGGTACACGCTCACCCCACATCCTGCAATGAAACAGCAGGGATAAAACCAGCTTCAGTGACTTGAAACTGTATCTGTGAAGAGAATTACAGAATCACAGAATGATTGAGGCTGGAGAAGCCCTCCGAGCTCATCCACACCAGACCAGGACCTAACATCACCACAGCAGCCACACCAGGGCACTAAGGGCCACAGCCAGGTTGTCCTTCAACTCCTCCAGCCATGAGGACTCCACCACTGCCCTGGGTAGTCTACTCCAGGTTCTCATCACCCTATCAGAGTGCAAGGGCTTCCTAACACCCAACCTAACCCTCCCCAGGTGCAGGCACCTCTAATAAGTGAGAAAAATCGTCCATTTTCCCCTCCCCCTACTTTCTCACTAAATATCTACACACAGATCCAACCAATAATGAACATATACTGAAGTTACACGATATGAAACCACGCATATTATCAGATTATGTGCTAAAATAAGGGCTAGTGTAGCACCGGGGGCACACGCCGGGCTAAGCACCATTTCTAAAAGCCTGGCTCTGCACAACGACTGCTGCAGTGGCTCTTTGCCAGCCTGATTTACAGACAAGGCTCGTTTTTATTTTTCCAAGCTGTCTTCTGTTATCGCTCTGGATACCCAGATGTCAGACATTTACGAGTTCTGAAGGAGCTCAGACGTGAAAGATGATGAGCTGCTCACAAAGATATGCAACCTCTCAATGAGAACAGCTCTCGCTTCGGAGGGCTGGAGGGTCACTAATGTTTTAAAAAAGAAGCAACCCAAAGCATTAACGTGAGTACCCCTGACCTCTGTACCCAGGCTGAAACCTTGCTTATAAACAGGGCTACCAAATCATCGAATCACAGAAAATTAGGGATTGGAAGGAATCCTGAAAAATCATCCAGTCCAATCCCCCCACCACAGCAAGATCACCTGGATCCAGTCACACAGGAACAGATCCAGGCAGGTTTTAAACATCTCCAGAGAAGAAGGCTCCACAATCTCCCTATTCTGCCTGTTCCAGAGCTCTGTCACCCTCACTGAGAACTTTCTTCTCACACTGAGGTGGAAACTCCTCTCCTCCAGCTCACACCCACTGTCCCTTGTCCTATCATTGGGTGATTTGTCTATCATTTGCCCTCTGAGCTCAGCCACACCAGACCAGGACCTAACATCACCACAGTGGCCACACCAGGGCACTAAGGGCCACAGCCAGGCTGGCCTTCAACACCTCCAGGGATGGAGACTCCACCACTGCCCAGAGCAGTCCTTTCCAGGCTCTGATCACCCTTTCCCTGAGGAAGGGCTTTCCAACATCCAACCTAACCCTGCCCTGGCAGCTTCAGCCCCTGCTCTCTCATCCTGGTGCTGATTACCTGGGAGAAGAGCCTGACCCCCACCTGACTACAACCTCCCTTCAGGGAGTTGTAGGGAGGGAGAAGGTCCCCCCTGAGTCTCCTTTTCTCCAGGCTAAACAGCTCTCACTCTCTCAGCCTCTCATCACCAGACTTTTCCTCCAGTCCCTTCCCCAGCCTCATTGCTCCTCTGGTCCTGCTCCAGCCCCTCCATCTCTTTCTTGCAGTGAGGAGCCCAGCACTACCCCCCCCCAGTACTCAGGGTGAGACCTCAGACAAGAAATTTTGATACCAGATACTAAAAAAACCCCTAATTTAAAAGCATTTGGAAAAAACACAAATATTTCCAAGTTCATGGCAACCTCCACAGAGCAGGGTGAGTAAGACGAGAGATTCTGACACTCATAATCCCTCCAAGCTGCTCTCTGTATGTTCTCCTGGATCTGCTTGCAGGTTGATGTGCTGATTCTGCACGGCAGCCTCTGTGTTTCTAAATTACCTATTGCCATCGTGACTGAGAGCCAACCACAAGTCTTGTCTGCCAAGACACTGTCATATCTCTGCCTGGCTCTGAGAATAAAACTACATCAGCTTTTGTGGGGAGGGCCCCTCTAATACACTCAAATGGCTTCTTAATCCTGATAAAGACCCTTTCATAAATACGAATATTATTTCGTTATGGACTTTATGTTTTGGCTCTGCCAGGTAAGAATAAGACTGCAAATCAGGAGCCAACATAAAATGCTTGTGGAAGGCTTCCAGAAATGCAGAGCATAGTTGATAGGAAATACTGCTGCACTGGGTTTCTTGTGTGAAGGCTGGTCCTATATTTAGCTCTGTTAGGGTTTTTAGAACTGGGATGGGTCATCTCCTCATAAGGGAGTGGAGCATCTCCCTGCCGAGGGAAGGCTGAGGGAGCTGGGTTTCTTGAGCTTGGAAAAAAGAGACTGAGGGGTGACCCCATTAGTGTTGATAAATATGGAAAGGGTGGTGTCAGAAGATGGAGCCAGGCTCTGCCGAAGGGCATCCAGTGATAGATCAAGGGGTGTGAGCTGGAACAGAGGAGGTTCCACATCAGTATGAGAAGAAACTTCTTCCCAGTGAGGGTGACAGCGCCCTTGGAAGGGGCTGCCCAGCAGGCTTGTGAAGTCTCTTCTCTGGAGACATTTATAACCCTCCTGGACGTGTTCTTGTGCAACTGGATGTAGGGGATCCTGCTGTGATGGGGGAATTGGACTGGATGATCTTCCAAGATCACTTCCAATGCCTAATGTTCAGTGATTCTGTGACTTTATCAAAACACTTCTTTCTTGATTGCTGTTTGGATCACCATCACAAAGGACTTGTGGATTGCGGGCTGTAGACGGAAGCCCACCGTGTACAACTTCATAGAACTCATGTAACTTGAGGTGCAGGGTTGTTGTGGAATTCAGGTCAGAAAAAGTCCAGCATCATAAAGCTAATATATGCAGTGCAGGGGTATCATAACACAACTTCTACGCTTGGCAGTGGTTTTGAACGTCTTTTTCTGGTACCTTATTTAAATCTCTGCCAGCTTGACTTCTCATACACAGTGTCCTGAGGCATTAATCTCCTTAATAAAACACTGTGCATTCCCACAGAAGCCAGCAACACAAAAATAAAAGGGAAAATGAGCTCATATTTCTCTGTAAAAATGATCTTAAAGAATTGCTGAGCGCAAGGTTTAACCTGTCTTAAGTTTTCTAGCTAATCCCATCTCTGGAGATAGAGCAATGACGAGGATGTCCTGTGGACACACAAAATGGCAAGGCCACGCAAGCAGCAAACGTAACTAGAGGAGCTAATGCCTTAGTATTGATTTTGGGGTGCTTTTGCATATTCTCTGCTATTACAAGTTCCTGTTGCCGTCACTATTGCCACCACCCCTGGGTCTGTCACAAAAAGAGCTCCCATGGATGTACAAGCAGCTCTGCACATCCCAATGGCAGGTCGCACACACACAGCCAGGGCTGCAGCCTGCTCCCAAGGCACCTGTTACTCCACACACAGCTCCCCTGCTTCAACCCTCACCACTCCTCGACCTCATTCCCATTAAAACCAGCCCAGGGTATTTCCAGACTGAGAATCATGACCAGTGTGTGAATACGGAACATCACTCCCTACCACGTGCCCTGGTACTGGACCACTATCTCAAGCCAAAGTCTTGCCCTGATACTGAGGTCTGGCAGATGTTTTCTTGATGAAGGGACAGTGTAGTAAACTCCTGGTGTGGTGAGACAATTCAAGAAAAACAATGCAGATCTCATGGGTCACTACTTTTAACATGGGCTTTTCTTTCCCCTAGAAAACCCTTTTATTCCTCTCTTTCTGCCCATCTCCCTGCGGTATCGCTTAGCCACTTCCAGCCCACATCACAAGAAGGATCATCTCTGATAGCAACTGCAGGTAGAAAACCACAGTTTCTGAAGGTGTAAGGAGCCAGCAGGGCCTGGTAAACTAACTTATCAGTCAGCAATGACACCAAGATCTGCCCACGTTTGCTCTGGCTTGCTGAGTACTGCAGGAGCAACGAGAAGACTAGTGCTGCGTGAAGGCTTTCTGACAGCCGGGCTCTACCCAGCACCAGCAGCAATGAAGGCATCCTGACACGTCTGGCTGGCTCTTGGATCCTTTTGACTACTGTGGCAGAGAGAGAGTATGGATGATGATAAATTATTCATCCCTGAGGTGGGTGAATTCCTTAATATCCTATGCAAGGTGCTCTGAGGCAGAGCAGAGCTGCTGTCCCTAGTTCTGTTACGCCATGCAATCACGTTCTGCGAGAGACACTAGTAAGACATAAAAACTGAAAGGAACTCTATGACCTAAAGGAGACAGACAAATCTATCTGGGTTCTGATTTATACAAGATGATAAATCCTATGCTAATTTTCCATCAACTAACTTGTTCATCCACCCCCTAGCAGAATGTTTGGTTTTAGTAGCCTGTCTGTTCTTCACATCTTTATTATTGATAGAGCAGGAAACATGATAGTGAGGAGATCTGCCTGCACCCAGGGTATCTGCTGCATATGCAGCATGTGAAAGTCATGCAGAGTTGCAGAATATAGGGTAAAGCTTTTATTTTCCTGTGGAATTGAGCAATGCAAAATCACACTTCAGTTCTTCTGCTTCCAAATGCCTTTGGTAGGGATCCATGTGGTTTATTCCCACAGACTCTTTCTGGGCACAGATAATCATGCCATAAGCATTCAAAAGCTGTCACTGCTGGTTAAATCTCCACGCTGAAAAGGTTATTACATAGCAGCACCAAGGCAGATCTCCTTCACTGGAGATGTTCAAGACCTGCCTGGATGTGTTCCTGTGTGACTTGGCCTAGGTGATCCTGCTGTGGCAGGGGAGTTGGACTAGATTATCTTTCAAGATCCCTTCCAATCCCTAATGATTCTGTGATTCTGTGATTCAGATTTTGTCACTATAATTCAGTTGATCAAGGAGCAGACGCTCTGTGTTGTTGCAGTCCCAGGACAAGTCACCGACTTTAGAGCAGGGTATGAACAGCTAGGTTAGTGAACTTCTCCTTCCTCTTCTTTTGTAATGTTTCCTCACTGATTTTTTTCCATCATAGGATCGCTCCCATCCCCTCCTGTCCACAAATACCTCTTGAGAGAGTCCAGCGCAGAGCCACAAAGATGATGAAGGGAGTGGAGCATCTCCCTGATGGGGAAAGGCTGAGGGAGCTGGGTCTCTTGAGCTTGGAAAAAAGGACTCTGAGGGGTGACCCCATGAATGTTGATAAATATGGAAAGGGAGAGTGTCAGGAGGATGGAGCCAGGCTCTGCTCAGCAGCATCACATGGCAGGACAAGGGGCAATGGGTGTGAGCTGGAGCATAGGAGGTTCCACATCAATGTGAGAAGGAACTTCTTCCCGGTGACGGTGACAGAGCACCGCCCAGGCACTCGTATTTCTCCACCAAGTGAAAATGGCATCGTTCCCCAAACGAGTACAATTTCCCCACCGTTATTGCTAAACTTTCTCATGTAAGAAAGGAAATTATGTTACCAAGAGCCTGGGGGTTTGAACACAATTTTCCAGAGTCACTCTGATAATCCTGCTTTCCTGTATCGTAGAGCTTTTCAAATCAGCCGCACAGCATGGTGTACGACCACATCCGCAATCTCATTACTGTCTCTTCTATAACAGGGTGGTGAAACAAACCTACTGTCTCTTTACGTTGCACTTCTCATTATGTCCACGGCTTGTTATCAAAAACATAATTAGGCGAGGTGCCAACAGGTCATGGAGCTGGGCTGGTAATTGTGGCGGGCTGGCTAGCTGCCTGCGCTGAACTCTTGGGCTGATGCGCTCAGATCATTGGCGTTACGGGAAATCCACGCGACCAACGGATGGCTGCTGCTTCCACTCCTATTCTGCTATTCTGCTATAAGTTAGCACACTCCTTTGAGAGATAATTGAGCAGTGGCTGTTGTGCTAATAGTCACCTGTGCTGTAGCCTTAGTTATTAAGGAAAAAATACCCCAGATCTGACTTGTAACAAGTAGGGAGCTTTAGCAAGCTCAAGGTTGGACTGTTGGATCACAGAATCACAGAATGTTAGGGGTTGAAAGGGACCTCGAAAGATCATCCAGTCCAATCTCCCTCACAGAGCAGGACCCCCTAGATCCAGCTGCACAGGAACATAGCCAGGTGGGTTTTCAATGTCTCCAAAGACACTCCACAACCCACACTGGGCAGCCCCTTCCTGTGCTCTGTCACCTTCACTGTGAAGACGTTCCTTCTCATATTGATGTGGAACCTCCTCTGTTCCAGCTCACACCCGTTGCCCCTTGTCCTGTCATTGGGTGCCAATGAGCAGAGCCTGGCTCCATCCTCCTGATAGCCATTCTTTCCATATTTATCAACATTCATGGGGTCACCCTCAGACTCCTTTTTTCCAAGCTCAAGATACTCAGTTCCCTCAATATTCCAGATGTGGTTTCACCTGGGTAGAGCAGAGAGGGGGGACACAGACATTTAAAACCCACCTGGACATGTTTCTGTGCGACTGGATCTAGTGGATCCTGCTGTGGGCAGGAGGATTGGACTGGATGATCTTCTGAGGTCCCTTCCAATCCCTAATGTTCTGTGACTCTGTGACTTGCTTTCTAAATGGCATTTCTCATCACAATAATTTTGCGTAAGCTCAGATGAAAGGGAAACTTCCCTACCCAAATGTGAGCAGGCAAGTGAGCAGCGAGAAAACTGATTTTTAGACAGAACAGCATTCTCTAGACCAGTTACAAATGCAGCTGAGATATGTCAGCCCTCTCTGAACACAGAAGGAAACTGCAGAAGATCACCACGCACTCCACAAAGATGTCATGCTGCTAGGAAATTGCTTTGAAATACACTCTGAATGTCAGAAAAACAAACAAAAAAACCCCCAACTTGTGAAAAGGAAGTGCAGAGAAATAGCTGAGATTCCACCAGTCTCCTGAGAGAAGCTCCATCAGCTGGGGCAGGGGTCCTGACAGATGTCTCTCTTCTCAAACTCCTTCTCAGAGCTAACAAGGGAGTTTTCTCATCCAAAGCTAAATGCCTAAGTTAAGTGATGCACCCACCTCTCCAGGACATTTCTCTTACTGAGGGAGCTCAAACAGATCTTTTAGACAGATTCCTGTAACTGTCTTCAGACCCCAAGTAAGCGCTTTGGCCTAGGGATCTGCCTGTCAAGTGGATGGAGATACAGGGAGGGAAAAAAATCACTCTTAGTCGACTAAGACTAAAAGACTACTCAACCTATGAGACATGATTTACCTGTCCAGAAATGAGGGTCCCTGTAGGGATTCCTGCAACTACAGTTGGGGCTTTCTTTTTGTTTTTAAAGCAAAAGGCATTAAAATACCTTTGAGATCCAGCCTTCTCTGCTTCCAGCCTTCAGCCATGTTTCACTTCATCTTCAGACCCTTCTACTTCCTTCTGCCTCCAAACTGAAGAGTAAAAACCATTCCCCACCTCCTGTAGGACACACTTGTGTAATCCAGTGACAATGGGGTCCTGCAGAGACTCCTGCGGGGTGGGAGGTGAAGCCCACTTCACCACAGCATTTCCAAAGAAAACACAGAGCTACTTCCCAGAGCCCAGAGAGGTGTCTCCAGCTGCGAAGCAGTTTTGGACCCAGATTCCCAAAGGCACACAAAACCAAACTGTGGCATTTATATCACATGGGTTGAGGTTTCTCTCTGTGCAGTGCGGAGGCGGTTAGCGTGCTGCGCCGGACTCGCCAGATGTTGTTACGCGGAGAATCTGGCATCTCACCCCGCGTTCTGAGGCTGACCCCGTAACCCAACTATCCCCGCTGGAGCAAAGCTCCCCATCGCCCTCCCCAAGTGCCCTGGTGGGTCTTCAAATCTGCTTTCAGGGCTAGTTAAGTATTTTATTAAATAACTCAAGGCTGGAGCTGGCAATGGGGTCTGATGTTCTTTGGCCACCAACAGAAGGTTCCCAGTCCAGCAGAACACTGTGTAAGACTTTTCTACAGAGCACTAACTGTTAGTTCCCTTCCCAGCTACACACTGTATTCGTGCTGTTTCATAAATCACAGAATCATTAGGGATTGGAAGGGACCTTGAAAGATCATCCGGTCCAATCCCCCTGCCACAGCAGGATCACCTAGACCAAGTCACACAGGAACACATCTGGGCAGGTCTTGAATATCTCCAGTGAGGGAGACTCCACAGCCACCCTGGGCAGCCTGTTCCAGTGCTCCCTCACCCTCACTGGGAAGAAGTTCCTTCTCAGGTTGATGTGCCCACTTTATACCACGGCAGCCACAAGTGACTTCTGCTGTTGGCAAAACAGGTCTGGGATCTTTTGCAGTGGCAGACAGCGCATAAATACGACACAAACACAGGAGGTTCCATATCAATACGAGAAGTAATTTCTTCATGGTGAGGGTGACAGGGCACTGGAATGGGCTGCAGAGGGGGCTTGTGGAGTCTCCTTCTCTGGAGATGTTTAAAACCTGCCCGGGTATGTTCCTGTGTCACTGGATCTAGGTGATCCTCTGCTGTGGCAGAGGGATTGGACTGGATGGTCTTTTCAGGTCCCTTCTAGTCCCCAAAGCTCCATGATTCTGTGACTCACACTGACTTCTTCAATTATCATTTGCAGTGATGAGCTGAGATTTTACATCCTTCAATCCCCAGCCCAGATGCTGCAGTCTTTGTTAAGGAACAGAGGTGAGGAAGTTAGGTCTTTCCATTCTCAAAACAAGCATATGTGGCAGGTAGGTCTTTATATCCTGCACTTGTCCCTGAGTGGTGGAGTTCCCATGTCTGGAAGTGCTGAAGGCCAGCCTGGCTGTGGCCCTTAGTGCCCTGGTGTGGCTGCTGTGGTGATGTGAGGTCCTGGTCTGGTCTGGATGAGCTCAGAGGGCTTTTCCAGCCTCAGTAATTCTGTACAGTAAAAGCTGGAACCCGTTTACAACAGATACACAATAATGCCCTTCAAAGTTTCTTATAGCCATCCAGCCACCCTCAGCCTTTTCCATTATCCACTGGAGATCCTCACCATCAATGGAGGGGACGGGTGTGCATCTGCATGGATAAAACAGAGTCACACAGACACATAACCCTTAAGTGATACCGCATTTCACTCCACCTTCTACCAAAAGGAAAGGCTAATTCTGTGCTGTAAATACCGTAAAGTACCCCCACAGGGCCGTGAGATTGCATGGATGATCTCAAGTGCCCCTAGGGCTGTTGAGAAAACTGAGACAATGGCAGAGCCCACACAAAACTGCCTCTCTGTGCACTCCTGCCAGCTGCACACAGCTGCACCTCAGCACAGTCAAGGGGATGGGAGATACATGATGGGACCCTTTGGAATAGAACACGTGATTCAGTAACTCCCATCACCTTTTCCAGCTCCATGCTGCTTTATTCTTAAGCTGGAGAGGAAACTGGAGTGTGGAAAGAAAGGAATCTAAAACAGATTCTGAGTTTTGTTAACAGGGATGAAAAGAAAAACAAAACTGCCAATTTTCTCCATTAAATTATCCCTTAAGATTTGTTTGATGACATAGTACCCTGAGTTAATCTTTAAGGTCTGTATTTAGTTCTGTGGGAAGTCTATCTGAAAACAAAATCCTAATAGATGTGGTGGGAAGTTCCTGAACTTCCAGAACTACAGCAGGAAATATTTGACCTTAAGAGACCTCTAACTGTGATGTTTTCCTCGGGGAAAAATATCACTAAGCAGTGTCCACAGTAAAACTGCCTTACAACAGCAGTGTGGAATTTTAAACAAAATATGTCAAGACTAATTAGAATCAAAAGAATGATCAAGTCTCAGTTAGCACTGCTGCATAAACAGCCACTACCAGCACAAGAAGCAAAACCTCCAGCCCCCATTTATTCCACTGAGGTGCAGGCTGTGTGTATTGGCCCTTTCTGAGGTCTTTCACAGAGCTTCATCACAATGCAGCAAACAGAGGTAGATGAGAAGCACCTCTGTCGTGCAACACAGCGCCCTTTCTGACACTGTTAAGGGGGATTCTAAGACCTCGGGAAAGTTTGGAAGGGAGTTTCCTCATATATCTTGCCAAAGTGGAGTGTCCCACTACTTAATGCAGGGGACCAAGAAGAGGCTTTCTCCAAGATGAAGGATGAGGGTGCTGAGGTCCTGGAACAGGTTGCCCAGGGACATGGTGCCTGCTCCATCCCTGGAAGTGTACAAGGCCAAGTTGGATGGGGCTCTGGGCACCTTGGTCTGGAGAGAGGTGTCACTGCGCACAGCAAGGGGGTTGGAACTAGATGATCTCTGAGTTCCCTTCCAACATAAGCCATTCTCTTCTCTAGCAGCTCCTAGCTTTGTCCTCTGAGTGTATTAACTCTGTTCAGCTCCTTCAGGAAATGAGGGAATTGCTGCTGTCCCTTCTGTGGGTAAGTCTTAGCAACTGAGATTGGTAGGGAACTGATGGTGCTTCATGGCTTAATCTGTTCTGGTCTGCTGTTCTTTTAAAGCAAGTGGAGAGCTCTAGGTCCTGATGCAATCCTAACGTGATGCTGAGAGGTCTTTTGGGCTTACAAAGCAGCCAGCTGAATTGCTCTGTTTCCTTGGTTTTGTCCTGTTTGCATGAGACTGGCTTGCAAGGCTCCCTAGATGAAGGATTGCAGGAAGACTGGTTGAAGATACAGTAAAACTAAATGCTGATGAGATGGTGGAGCAATCATACGAGCTGACAGTCATTGGCTGGAAAAAAAGGAGGCTGAGGGGTGACATTCATGTTGATAAATATGGAAAGGGAGGGTGTCAGGAGGATGGAGCCAGGCTCTGCTCAGTGGCACCCAATAATAGGACAGGAGGAACTGGGTGTGAGCTGGAACAGAGGAGGTTCCACATCAATATGAGAAGGAACTTCTTCCATGTTAGGGTGACAGAGCCTCTAGAACAGGCAGACTAGGAAGGTTGTGGAGTCTCCTTCTCTGGAGATGTTTAAAACCCACCTGGACATGCTCCTGTGTGCCTGGATCTAGGGGATCCTGCTGTGGTGGGGGTTTGGGCTGGATTATCTTTCAAGGTCCCTTCCAATCCTTAATGTTCTGTGATTCTGTGTGTCCATACCATGAACAACTCCAGCTTGAAGAGTACCATTACACCTCATTTCATGAGGTTTTTGTGAGGAACACCTGTCTGACTTTCTACACTGGGGTGGTTCCTCAGAAAAGCTCACATCAGAGCAAGGCTTTCCTGATGCTTGATGGTCATAAATTCTTCAGTGAAAAATCTGGCAGCTGTTGCAAGAAGATAATAGCCAACTGCTCTTTCCTCCTTTGGAAAAAGTTACTACTGTATTGGTACAAGGAGGAGACTTCTGGAATCCATACGTTGTTGGAATTCTGCAGCTCCTGGTAGTGGATTTCATCTGGGAGTGCGCTGTAGGCAAATTCAAACCACATACAGACAAATGTTGACAAGTACAAGATCAAATTATTGTTGATATCATTATTCTTCTCACTCTAAAGCATCAAAGGAGAAGTCATGGCTTTGATTATTTTTAAATGCAAGACTGACTAATCAGAAAAAGAATCCCAATGCACAAAACCTTGTTTATTTGTGTTTTAGAGGACAAAAACCTCTTTAGATGTTTTTTCCAAGGTCAGGCTGAATCCTTTGCTTTGTATGAAAGAGAAGGCAAAGCAACTTGTGCAGCCTCCAGTTCCTGAATTAAATCAAGATTCCATTGGACATCTTCCAATCTTCTGTCTGTTAAACATGTAGCTTTAAGATCTTCTTCATTTTGTATGAGTTTAGTTTTGTTGTCCTTTGACTTGGATTTGGTAGAGTAGAAGAGAATTAGTGTGTGAATTACACACACAAAACACTAGGGATTGGAAGGGACCTTGAAAAATCATCCAGTCCAATCCCCCTGCCAGAGCAGGACCACCTAGATCCAGTCACACAGGAACATGGCCAGGTGGGTTTTAAACATCTCCAGAGAAGGAGACTCCACAACCCCCTGGGCAGCCCCTTCTAGGGCTCTGTCACCCTCACTGGGAAGAACTTCCTTCTCATATTGTTGTGGAACCTCCTCTGTGCCAGCTCACACCCGTTGCCCCTTATCCTAGCATTGGATGTCCCTGAGCAGAGCCTGGCTCCATCCTCCTGACACCCAATTTTCCATATTTGTCAACATTCATGATGTCACCCCTCAGTCTTCTTTTTTCTAAGTTCAAGAGACCCAAATTCATCAGGGAGATGTTCTACTCCCTTTCCCCTATGCTGTTCTCCAACAGATCAGTCCCCAGCCCACACTGGTAGCTGGGGTTGTTCTTGCCCAGATGAGAGACTCTGCACTTCCCTTTTCATGCTGCATTAAATTTCTCCAGTTGCTTTAAGAAGTAATGATGTGGGGATATCTGTTGGGTTGGTATTGATCAATGTTCAGCCTAGGTATTTCCCTTCCATCTTTGCTCTCTTGTCCCACCTGGAATGATTTAGCATCATTGCCCCTCAAATGAGCATAATATCATAAAGTGGTGAATGGAACCATGAAACACTGCAAACAGTAGGTAGGGGTGACTCTCATGCAGGTCCTACAGACAAACACCAAGATTCAGAAGAGAAGGTCATCACTTGCTCATCTGAATAAACCATGAAGCATATGATAAAAAATGTGAGGGATAGAAAATGTCTAGGTGGTGAGTGAAGATGGCTAGACAAAGACAAACCCACACAGAGTGCCCTGCCATGTTGCTTGCTTTCGAGACGATCCTCTCACAAAACACTATCACAGATACTCTGATTGCTAGGAGTTGGGAGGGACCTCCAGGGGTCATTGAGTCCAACCCCCCTGCTCAAGCAGGGCTGTAGAACCTAGGGCAGGTCACACAGGAACACATCCAGATGGCTCTTGAAAGTTTCCAGAGAAGGAGACTCCACAACCTCTCTGGGCAGCCAGTTCCAGTGCTCTGTCACTCTCATGGTGAAGAAGCTCTTTCTCATGTTGGTCCAACTGCCACCCATTGCCCTTTGTCCTATCCCTGCAAGTGGAAAGAGAGTGTCTCTTTCTTCTTGACACCCAGCCCTCGTGGATTTACAGACAGTGATTACATCCCCTTGTAGTTGTCTCTGCAGACTCAAATCCCCAGGTCTCTCAGCCTTTCCTCACACGGTAGCTGCTCCAGTCCCTTAATCATCCTTGTGTCGAACGGGCCATCATCAGGAACACTTTCTGAAAGGCAGCCACGGCCGTTCAGGAATCTAAATAGCTTGTGGTTTTTCAAACACCAGCACTAAACCTGGAACTCATAAACTTTGGGGATGTTGCTTCTGTAAACAGCGGATGAACTCTTCCCTGCAGTGCTGACTCAGTGTTGTCTGAGTAAGGGGAGGGTGATCAAAAAGAGCTGGATGGCTCCACTGCCTGTTGTCCTGTTGGAAGCAGATAAATGAGAAGTAGTTGTCAGCCATCGTCAACCCACTGGAGTGGGTTCAGAGGAGGCCACAAAAATGAGCGGAAGGCTGGAGCACGTCCCCTGTGAGAACAGGCTGGGGAAGCCGGGGTCATTCAGTGTGGCAAAGAGAAGGCTCCAGTGAGACCTTATAGTGGCCTTCCAGGAATTGAAGGAGGCTTTTAACAGCAAGTGTAGTGATGGGACGGCGGATAATGGTTTCAGGCTGAAAGAAGGTGGAGTTAGGTTAGATCTTTCAAAGAAATTCCTCCCTGTGAGGGTGCTGAGGCACTGGCACTGGTTGCTCAGAGAAGCTGTGGCTGCTCCATCCCTGGAAGTGTTCAAGGCCAGGCTGAATGGGGCTCTAGGCAACCAGATCTGGTGAGAGGTGTCACTGCCCATGGCAGAGGGCTGGAACTGGATGATTAAGGTTCCTTCCAACCCAAACCATTCTATAAATCTAAGACCATGTCTGATGGGCTGAAAGGCTTATGGGGGATGTTTGATACTTACAGCAGCTTAAAAAAAACCCTTTTGTATTCCTTGATGTAAAAGCTAAGGCAGGGTGATTGGTGGTCACTGCCCTGGATTTCTGTCCCTCCCACAGCACCTGACTCCTGGCTTAGCCCTTCCCTCACCCATCAGGAAGCAAACCAGTGGAAGTTCATTTATTCTTTCTTAAACACTCATACCTGTGGTGAGTAATTGCCTTTTGATGTGAGGTAAAAGTACATGATAACATCTGTAATGAGTGTCTCCCTCTGCATTCCTTAGGGGAACATAGCTGAGTGCAGCTGGGCTGTGTGGCTCTAGGAAGCAAAGGCTGCCAGAAAAGAGTGCAGTGCTTGGACAGGGAGAGCTCTCGAGGTTTGAAACGGGGTTTAATTCTCCTCTAAATGAATTCCCCACTCCTTGGACTACCTTCCAAGGAGACTGCAGCCTGACATCAATGCCTCTAGCTGGCTGCAGCTCTGGTGAAAGCCTGTAAGGAGTGGGAGGAATAGCCCATGTTACTTCATTCCTCACATGTTTTGATTAGTGCAACCGCACTTTGCCTTCTCCACCAGTCCTTCTCCTGGAAGATGTTGCTCCCAGTGTATGAAATGGTACTGATTATTTGAACTGGAGGTAGTCAAATCAAAGGCAGCTGGGAGTCAAGAGCAGTGGCTGGTGACTCCTGTGATACAGATGCAGAGCCAGCTGTGCCTCCCACCAGCACCCAGCCATGCAGACACCAACTGCTGTCCCTCTGCAGGCAGCCTGCAAAGGCACCAGCCACAGCATCAGAAAAATGCTGCAAGACAGCCGACACAGGGAAACTGTGAGCTGTGGGAGGCTACAGCAGGAGATGGAGGAATGAGCACACAGATGCTTATCTTGGCTACCTGAACCTGGGGGACCTACCACGCCAGCCTGTCTTCAGCTAATTGCATCTCTCCCTGCCTTGGATATTTCTGTTAGGGAAGAGATGACCAGATGCTTCTGGTGACTGCCAAGGAAAGGCTGAATCTTTGCATACGCAGGGCTACAGCCACCCAAGGGCTCATCCTCAAGTTGTGTCGGGGAGGTTTAGATAGGATGTTAGGAAGAAGTTCTTTCCTGAGAGGTTCAGCACTGGAACAGGCTGCCTAGGAAGGTGGTGGAGTCGCTGTCTCTGGAGGTGTTTAAAAACTGAGTAACTGGAGCACTTGAGGCCATGGTTTAGGTGTTAGGGAGCTGTCAGGGTGAGGGCTGGGCTTGATGATCCTGGAGGTCCTTTCCAGCCACGATGAGTTTATGATCCTTCCCAAGATTTGATAGACCATGCAAGGAGTGTTCTGCCTCCTGCTCGCATGCTCTCCTCACTTCTGCTAGCATCCTGCGAGTAGTGTCAGAGAAGGAGACATCTTCCTCCCCTGTCCTCTTGAGATGGAATGAAAGTAATTCTTGTGAACTCTGTGAAGTCACCAGATTCAGGCAGCTGAAGAATTCGAAGCCAAGCCATATGACACAGAATTCATCCTCTACAGCCTGCCAGGTAGGACTTGTGAAAAAGTCAGGGGAATCCTTCATATGGTGCTGTCCTGACATAAATCAGCAGCTTCATTTGAATCAAGAGGCAGTAATTTCACAGTGAGGGATACCTCCTGTCTCCTGACCGCAGACACTTCGCCGAAGAGCAAAATGTTCCCTCAAAGAGCCTAATCATCAATACTTTCAGCCAGGCATTTCTCAAAATGAAAGCTCACATTTGCAAAAGCACTTTGGAACCCAGAAGCTTAAAGTCTCTAATTGAATTCACAGAGACTCCAGCAGGTGACTAACAGGCAAAAGAAACTGGATCAGTTCTGTGTTGGATTCACTCCTACCTTAAATTCTGCATAATTGCCAGAGAACTTTCAGATAATATAAAAAACCACCCCAGTTCTCTTGAAATAAGTCAGGGACACTCCTGAGTCTGTATAGGATTTGACTTTTGTGGGTGGGTACTGGAGAATGGCCTGAGAAGGCAATTTGTCATGCAGTTCCTCCATAGGATGAAGGAATGAAAATCATATCTTTCCAGAAATACTTTCATTTAGGTTTTGTAACTCCCCTTTTTATCGCTTCTGAAGGAGTAGCCCAGTGTTTTCTGCTTTTAACGTGCTCCTGCAAACTACTTGAGGCTGCTTGTGGCTCTTAATTAACCTTAGCAACACTCCAGATTGTAATACAGGTTTCTTTACATTCTAGGTTTAGAAACCTGAATGATATGGCCAAGAAGCCCAGTGGCAACCTGGGGTGGATCAGAACGGGGGTGGTTAGCAGATGGAGAAAGGTTCTCTTCCCTGTCTACTCTGCCCTGGTGAGACCACATCTGGAATCTTCAGTTCTGGGCCCCTCAGTTCCAGAAGGACACAGAGCAGCTGGAGAGAGTCCAGAGCAACAAAGACAATGGAATAGAACATCTCCCTGCTGAGGAAAGGCTGAGGGAGCTGGGTCTCTTGAGCTTGGGAAAAGGAGACTGAGGGGTGACCCCATTCATGTTGATAAATATGAAAAGGGTGGGTGTCAGCAGGATGGAACCAGGCTCTGCTCAGTGGCACCCAATGATAGGATAAGGGGCAACGGGTGTGAGCAGGAACAGAAGAGGTTCCACAACAATCTGAGAAGGAACTTCTTCCCAGTGAGGGTGACAGTGCACTGGATGGGCTGTCCAGGGGTGTTGTGGAGTCTCCTTCTCTGGAGACATTTAAAACCCACCTGGGTATCTTCCTGTGCGACTTGTTCTAGGTGTTCCTGCTGTGGCAGGGAGAGGGGACTAGATGATCTTTTGAGGTCTCTTCCATTCCCTGATGTCCTGTGATTCTGTGATCATCTTTCTTGCTGGACTGGCTGACCAGACCAGACAAGTCTATCATAATAAATGCGCCGTCCTCTCCTTTTGCACAAGCCTTTCAGTATAATCTCTGAAGCTGGAAGCCATTTAGCAGAGCCCATCTGAAAATCTGCTGTACTAATTACTTATTTATGTTGTCAGGCAAAAAGCCAAACTGATTAACTGGCGTTGTTCTGCTGTGACTCTTCACATTCTCATTTAATATCCTTGCTCTTAAATCACATTGAAGTTGAGGGAGGTGTCAGTCCTTAACAGCCTATCCTTGTGGTGTGAGCACAGAATACTTCTCTGGAGCAGGAGGCTCTTCACCTGACGAAGGCTGTGACTCTGTGAAACAAGAGCATGGAGCTGGTTGGGAAACCTTTCATTGTTGTGTTTTATTACAAAACACCCAGCAAGTTGGGGTTGTTCAGCCTGGAGAAGAGGAGGCTCCCAGGTGACCTTAGAGCAGCTTTCCAGTTGTCCCTTCCAACCTTGGCCATTCTATGAAATACAGAAATATGAAATGCCTCTCACCTACAGGTTTGTGAAGGCTGATCTTTCTTCTGTTCCTGCTTACAGCTGTTTGCAGGGGGTGGGACTCAGGTCAGTGAGAAGTAAAGGCTCTTCACATGGTTAAAGTGTTTTAAGGACTTCACATGACTTAAAACACTTAGTGTTTGAGGATGACCAGACACTTGTGCAGGGCTGGCAAGTTTACAAATGACTGAATAGGAGATAAATAACCACTTTATTCCTCAGACCCCCTTCAATCTCTTCAGAATAATTTTCATTGCACCCTGGAGGTGCAAACAAAACTGAGCAAGCTGATGCTGGGTTGGATGCTCAGGGCTGAACTGTACTTTCACAAGTGGTTTCATCATCACTGGCTGTACCACTGACACCAGACAAGGGTGGTTTTGCTCCAGAGCAGACCTGGCAGAGTTCTATAGATGACTGGGTTCCAGTCACAGATAACTTGAGGAAAAGGGCACCTATTCTTCTCCTGGCTCTATTGCTTTCACTGGTCAGGATGTTACTCATTACACAAGGATTAACCAAGCAGCTCCTAGTTTTAGAGTCTCCTGGCATCTGCCCAGTCTCCTGCTGTCCTCACCAGAGTTATTTTGTCTAAGTCTCATCTGCTTCCTGATCCAAAGTCTGTTCCTGTCACGGCCCACTGGCCACTTCTGCCTGTGGTGTTGTCACATTTTACTAGGTCAAGCTTCATGAAAAATAGGGAGCAGAAACGTTACTCCAAGAAGCACTGAGACACAGAGTTGAGCAGCCAGCAAGAAACCTTCACGTTCTCTTTGCTGCCATTTCAATAATGGGCATTTTCAACAGTCAGCACCACAAACCTGCTGTTTCATGGCTTAAAAATAAGTGCTCTTGTCAACATCTATTTCAGGGCCTGGAGAATAAACCTTATGAGAAGAGACTGACAGAGTTGGGGCTGTTTAGTTTGAGGAAGATCTCATCGCTCTCTACAACTACCTTAAAGGACATTGTAGAGATGCTGGTCGCTTCTCACAGGGAATTAGTGACAGAACCAGAGGGAAGAGCTTCAAGCTTCAACAGGGGAGGTTTAGACAGGACATCAGGAAGGTATTCTTTCCAGAGAGACTGGTCAGGCACTGGAATGGGCTGCCCAGGGTGGGGGTTGAGTCTCCATCCCTGGGTGTGTTCAGAAGTTGCTTAGATGCAGTGTTGAGGGATCTGGTTTAGGGGTGAACTTTTAGATTAGGATGATGGTTGGACTCGATCCCAAGGGTCTGAACTCGGGAGATCAAACTGTTAGCAGAACGAGAAACTGGGCTGGAAACTGGGAAACCTTTTTTTTGGTTGTCCTGTTACTTTGGAAGACTGACTGTTTCTACAAAATAGTGTTAATGATGAGATCAGGGCTCTGCTGGGTGTCCAGCTTGGCTTGGCCAAGTACAGTATCAGCTTGACCAAGTTTCACCTGCATTGAACAGTGTTTGTGTTGGTGTCTTCACAGTGGGGCTGAGAGTTTGTAATTGTGGGAGTTGCCTATGGTCTTACATGTAGGAGCTGGTGTCATATGAGGAATGGCTGAGGGATCTGGGTCTGCTTGGCCAGGAGAGAACAAAATTGAGGGGAGACCTCCTTGCTCTCTACAGCTACTTGAAAGGAGGTTGTAAAGAAGTAGAGGTTGGTCTGTTCTCCCTAGTGGTCAGTGATAGGATGAAGGGAAAAGGCCTTGAGCTGCTTTAGGAGAGGTGCAGTTTGCATGTCAGGAGAAGGGAGATTCTCCTCCCCCTCTCCTCTGCCCTTGTGAGACCACATCTGGAATACTGTGTCCAGTTCTGGGCCCCTCAGTTCCAGAAGGACTGGAGGTGTTTAGCAGAAGGGTAGGCATTGCACTGAAGGACAGGGTTTAGTGGTGCTGAGAGGGCTAGGAAGAGGTAGGACTTGATATTGAAGGTCTCTTCCAGCCACAACTACTCTAAGGGCTGGATTAATCCATTAACTAAGGTTGAGTATGTAACGAGAGCAAAGGAATTGGCTTTCTCCCCATGCAAAGACTGCCCTGAACTGTCAAAAGCAGTGTCTTGAGCCTTATCTGAATGATGCTCTCTGTCTCTTTTCTTTCCAGTATCTCAGCCCAAACCTCAGGGGAAAAAATAAACTCCATGTCTTACACATCGAAGATTTGCTTTAGATTTTACTGGATATCATGAAGCTATTTTCATTTCTTTTCCTACTGTTTTTTTGGTTGCCTTTGGGTTCAACATAAGGAGATGTAGTCCCACTCAGCATCTGTCAAAGTGTTTTCTTCAGAGAAATCTGCAGGGCTGGTACCCAAAATTCTGTTCACACATTTACACAGCTCTGTGCTCATCTTTGCCTCCTAGAAATAACGATTGATTTAGAGGGCCAGCTCCATATTCTGTGGTTAATTAAAGCTTACACTGGCCTCCTTTTCACTGCACTGCCTTCCATGGCCCAGAACTCTTTGCAGAGCATGTAATTGGTCTTGTAATTACCTCTCCCTGTTCCAGGACCTTGTTTCTTACTGTATCAGCCACATTTTTTCACCTCGAGAACAAAACTTTGCAAATTCATTCTTGCCCCTTACTATGGGCTACACATTTCCCTAGCAAGGCCTCCTAATTTTGTCTCCACTCTATTTTCTGAGGATGAAGACCCTTGGTGTATCGACAGCCTTGGCACACTGCTCTTACCTGGACAGCTTTGTAGGAGATCTGCCTGTCATTTTACGACCCACTTTCCCTGATGTCCTGTGTCTGGCTGCTTTTCCTCATTGCTTCAAGAGTTTGAGGGGTCCACAGGAGCAATGAGGCTGGGGAAGGGGCTGGAGGGAAAGTCTGATGAGGAGAGGCTGAGGGAGCTGCAGGAGTTGAGCCTGGAGGAGACTCATTAGCCTGTGCTGGAACAGGTTGCCCAAGGCAGTTGTGGCTAAGCTGCTCTAGTGAAGGTGTCCCTGCCTGTGCAGGGGGGTTAGAACTAGATGATCTTTAAGGTCCCTTCCAACCCTGGCCAGTCTATGATTCTGTGATATCATCTGATGTCTGTTCAATATGTTGACAAACTCGAGGTGTGAGCTGAGTAAACTCAATTGTCACAACACAGAGTATTTTAATTGTTTTTTCTGAGCCTGACAATAGCATCTTGGCTGCTGCAGCAGGATTTCTACGCTCGTGACAAATATTTCCCACAAAGAATGCCTGAATGGCTTTTCTGGGTAAAGTCATCTTGAACAGTACCTGGCAACTGTGAAGAATGCTGTGAATGAGATCCCAGCTTCCCTGGGATTTTGCTTCTGCAGCTCCTGTAATTAATAATTATGCAGTCACGGGGATGAAATAGAAATGTCACCCTGATGTTCTTCTCAATGAAGTTGATTTCCATAAAGGTGACAATGTGCTTTGCTTACAGACCGGTGTCATCACAGCCAATTATAGTCTGGGGGGATTTTTTTGTGGCCACCAGTGTGGTCCACGTTTTCTATCCTCCTAGGAGCAGCAGCAACATGTGTTTGAGTCATCTGGCTGTGTAACCGTCACAGGAATATAATTACAGGCACACTCTGCTTCCATACCCACAAGTGCCGCTGCTGCTGCTGCTGTGGTGGACTCTACGACCCCTGAAAGGTCCCTTCCAACCCCTAGTGATCTGTGTGTCTGATCTGTACGCTCCCTGCAGCAGCTTGGGCCACGTCCCCACCCTGACTGCACACCCTTCCAGGCTGCTTTTATACTGGGGTCTTGCCCCATTGTAAAGCTGGCAATAGCTCCAGTTCAGCCTTCAGCTAAGGAAAATCTGAGTTTGGGTTCTACAGCTACCTCAAAGGAGGTTCTAGTGAGGCTAGTGCTGGCCTCTTCTCCCAAATCACCAGCGACACGATGAGGGCAAATGGCCTCAAGTTGCGTCGGGGAGGTTTAGATTGAGTGTTGGGCACTGGAACAGGCTGCCCAGGGAGGTGGTGGAGTCACCATCTCTGGAGGTGTTTAAAAAGATGAGTAGCTAGGGCACTTGAGGCCCCAGTCTAGGGGTCAGGGAGCTGTTGGGATGAGGGCTGGACTTGATCCTGGAGGTCCTTGATTGTGTTCTAAAGCAGTTCTGTGATGTTGTCCTGACTCCACCTGTACCTGTTACTCCTTCTCTGCACAGAAGCAGGCACTGGCTTCAGCTTGTTCAGCAATTGATTTTCTGAGCTGACTGCAATTCTAATACCATTTAAAAGGTTCCTCAGAAAGCTGAGTTACCCAACTAACCATTTATCATGAGACAACCCTGCAGCAGTCAGTCACCAGCCGGCGATGATGTAGTTACTGAAAGCCTACAGGCTTTCTGCTCTCTTCTGCCTGGCTTTCTGTGGTGGTTGCTCCAGTCTTGTTTTGTTTTAACTGCACAGCTTCTACTAATCTACTTCTCATTAGAAGCACCAGTGCAAATCCTTCTTTTCAGGATTTGGCTGGCAGTTTCAGAATTGTCTGTACATACAGTGCAAACAAATCTTGTCTTTTCAATACCAACCGCCCACCTCCCGAGCATCCGATTAATTCATCTCATCCATGGCATTCGCAGAAACCCGATTGCCACGGCGCAATTAAACTTCACCATTAAATATAATTTGGAGGGAATTACTCTTCATGGTGTGGGTGGATCTCGAGGAGGGCTCAGAAAAGCCAGGCTAGCTACTTAACCAGCTAGTAGGGGATTTAATGGTTGTAACCCTTTGCAGACAGAATCACAGAGTGATTGAGGCTGGAGAAGCCCTCTGTGCCAACCAGACCACAAACTAACGTCACCACAGCGGCCACACCACGGCACTAAGGGCCACAGCCAGGCTGGCCTTCAACATCTCCAGGGATGGGGACTCCACCACTGCCCCAGGCAGGCCATGCCAGGCTCTGATCACCCTTTCCCTGAGGAAGAGCTTCCTAACATCCAACCCAACCCTCCCCTGGCAGCTTCACGTCCTGCCTTCTCATCCTGGTGCCTGGGAGAAGAGCCTGACCCCCACCTGACTACAACCTCCCTTCAGGGAGCTGGAGAGAGGGAGAAGGTCCCCCCTGAGTCTCCCCTTCTCCAGGTTCAACGCGTCCAGCTCCCTCAGTCTCTCCCCATCAGCCTTTCGCTGCAGTCCCTTCCCTAGTCTCATTGCTCCTCTAGAGCCGCTCCAGCCCCTCCATCTCTTGAAGTGAGGGGGCCCAGCACTGCCCCCCATACTCGATTGGAGGTCACTGGCCCACGCACGTGGGTGAGGTGTGTGGCTTAAACAAGAGAAGTAGGTTTGAAAAGATTGAAAGAGTATTTATTCTAAAGGCGAGCACACAGTCTCGCTGGCTGGTAAAGCTGGGCCAACTGCTGTGGTCACCACCACCCTCGCGTACCACTCGCATCTGACTGTGGTTCATGTCAATAGGATTATAAAGCAGTTGATACACATGAATGCTATTACCTCCAGTAATAAGTCTGAATTAGTAGTAAAACACTTAATCCTCTTTCCCTGAATCTAATGCTGTGAATATGGCGCAGGAGCAAACACGAGGGAGTCAAGACGTCCTTGAGAACAGCCACTTCATTTCTCACTCTCCTTAAACGATGCTGCAAAGCAGAAAGCATCTGCTTGACTTTCAGTGGCGGCTGACATCAGCATCACTGGTCAGAGGAGGGATCTAGTGCTTGTTCTGCTATGGCAGTGCCACTAATTGTGTCTTAACACGGGGAGTTAATAGAGTGCCTTGATATAGGGAGGTTATTAATCGCTTTAATTAAAAATCCATGGAATTTACTCTTTATTTTTCTGATGGAACTTCTGATAAACCTGGCTTTAATCTCTTGGCTTTGATTTACTGTGAGGGAAGCACCGATTACTCTGTGTTAGCAGTCAAAGGGCAGGCAAATACACACGTGTTCAGTACGGCAGCAAAACGTAGGGGACGTGAAGAGTCACAGCCACCAACCACATCCCTACCCCTTGAGCAACACAGACTGATCTGGAAATAGCTGCAAGAAATCCCTTGAAATGATGCTCTTGGCAGCGACACTAAAAACCTGTGGATGTCATGGATCTGTAATTGGTTTCTAGCCAAGTCTGCAGTATGGGCAGCCTCTTCAGACTACTCTTGGTCTTCTCCATTAGGGTGAGACTGCCTTTGCCACGGTGACTAATGACTTCTCACCAGGTATGTCAAGGTTGATCCTTCCTGTTTCACTTCACTGAGGCTCAAGTTCCTCCTCTCACACTCTGCATCAGCCCCAGTCCTTCGATAATATGAATATGGGTAGACACAGCTCCCAGACGTTTCCACTGCTGTGACCCTGTGGCAGGAAGGGGATCTTATCTCACACCAACAAATACAGAAATCCCTGTAGCCCCTGTGCTTCCCCAGTAATTCACACCTGCCTCCCACCCAGATAATTCAATCTGTGGAGACTTCAAGTCTCCATTTATCATCTGTCTCTCTCATTTACTAGATAGCTAAAGTTATCTCCACCTCCTTCTACCTCAGTCCCATCACCCACTTAATCCATTTAAATCCTTCTATTATGTCTTTTTCTTCTGCTAAATCCTCAGCTTCAAGGTCCTGTGTGCCACCTCCTAATGTTTCTACGTGGACACAGCACTGAGGTACCAGAGTGTTCCTGTTCAGACTCAGTAGAGCCGGCGAAGACTATTTATCTCGTGCTCTCTGCTGCTTAGGACTGTGCAAGGAAATGGACTTTGTGCTTTTTCCACCCTTCCTGCAGGTTCAGGATGACAGGATCTCACCTGTAAGGAGGTGAGCGGGGCAGCCTCATTACCAGCTCGGTTCAATGTGCCATCCAGAGCAGACCAGGACCTAACACCACCACATGGCCACACCAGGGCACTAAGGGCCACAGCTAGGCTGGCCTTCAACACCTCCAGGAACTGGGACTCCACCACTGCCCTGGGCAGTTCGTTCCAGCTTCTGATCACCCTTTCCACAAAGAAGGGTTCCTAACATCCAACCTAACCCTCCTCTGGCAGCTTCTGCCTCTGCCCTCTTGTCCTGGTGCTGATTACCTGGGAGAAGAGCCTGACCCCTGCCTGACTACAACCTCCCTTCAGGCAGCCGGAGAGAGGGAGAAGGTCTCCCCTGAGTGTTCTCTCCTCCAGGTTCAACACCCCCAGCTCCCTCAGCCTCTCCTCATCAGCCTTTCCCTGCAGTCCCTTTCCCAGTCCTATTGCTTCTCTGGACCCACTCCAGCCCTTCCATCTCTTTCTTACAGTGAGGGGTCCCAGCACTACCCCCAGTACTGGAGGGCAGGCCACCCCAGTGCCCAGTACAGGGGGAGAACGACACCCCTAGTCCTCCTGGCCACACTATTGTGGCCTGATACAAGCCAGGATGCCATCAGCAATTTAATTCTTTCTTTAATTCTCCTGGTTAAAGGAATTGCTTTGGAGTTTTAAACTCCATTAGGATGGAAAAGAGAGCAAGTTTGTTATTTCGGGAAAGGGAACGCAGTTCTGCTCATCAAAGGAAATAATGATCAAACCCAATTCACTTCCAGACAAAATGCAAATGCTGCTGTTCAGTCAGCATCAATTTCTCTTGTTTTATTTCACTTTCAAGGCTAAGAGGACATTTTGAAGCACATATTTTGGCTTCCTCTCCTAAACCGCGAAGATCTGCGGTTAATCAAAGCAGACTTACCCACAATATGCTCTGAAAACTCCTCTTCCCTCTGTGCTTTTCCCCATGTTTTGAAATGTGCTAGAAAAGGGCTAATCAAGCGACTTCAAACAGATAAGAGAATTATCTGTTTTGCTGCATCTTTATCCCTTCTTGATGAGAAGTTGTCCTAAATAATTTCATTTTTGGAGCTTTTATCGCTTTAGCTGCCCCAGCCTGCAAGAAAAATATTTTATATGACCTTTTTTTTTAAGGATTATGCTTACTACTTCAATTTACTAACTGTGCAGGATTCTCTTCTTGCTTGCAAGCAATGGGTATGACTTTTCCAACAGATTCTGGGAGATGCTGAAGGTTTACCCTCTTCCTCACTGCCTGAGCCTGGTCAGGGCAAAGCCGAGGTGCCCTGCGAGTGATGCTACTACAAAATAAGCTCTGAGCTGTCTCTCTTCAGCTCCTGGCTCCTCCAGTGCTGTTGCTGAGCTGTTGTATGTGCCTTGTGTTACCTGATTCTTCTTGTAAAGAAAGGAGGATCTGCATTTATAGGCTGGACCTGATGATCTTAAGGTCTTCTCCAGCCTCAATGAGTCTGTGCTTTGCTTTTTTAAACATGACACAGAACATTAGGGATTGGAAGGGATCTCAAAAGATCATCCAGTCCAATGCCCCTGCCACAGCAGGATCATCTAGACCAAGTCACACAGAAACATGTCCAGGTGGGTTTTAAACATCTCCAGAGGAGATCTCCATCTCCACATGGAGGTTGTGGAACATCTCCACAACCCCCCTGGACAGCCCCTTCCAGTGCTCTGTCACCCTCACCAAGAAGTTCCTTCTCATATTGATGTGGAACCTCCTATGTTCCAGCCCACACCCATTGCCCCTTGTCCTGTCTTTGGCTGTTGAAGGCCAGGTTGGCTGGGGCCCTGAGTTAACCTGCTCTAGTGCAGGTGTCCCTGCCTGTGCAGGGGGGTTGGAACTGGATGGTCTTTAAGGTCCCTCCCAACCCTGGCCAGTCTACAGTTCTATGATTTACAGAGCACCCACAACTGCAGAGGAACAGCAGAAGCACAACAGCAAGAGCTTTACTGAGCTGGGGGACTGTCAGATGGGCAGCCTGCCTGCATAAGAACATCACTATAGTGTTTAAAGCACATAAACTCACAAATAACCAGAAACTATCTTGAGACAGGATAGGCTACGTGCAGAGAAAACAAGTTAAATCGAGCATACCAGCGCGACTTCTCACATAAACCCTTACAAGCTCCTATAGGCTTAAGGCAGTAGCCTGTAAGAGCACCAAGCAAAGAGCATCTTTGTTATGACTGATGGTCTAGCCTGGATGGTTCATGCTGATTCAGTGTGCATCAATCAAACTGGGCCAGTCAGAGCACGTTTATGGCTACCTTCTGTTACTGAAGTGGCACCGAGTATTGTGGTAAGTCCGTGGCTTTTTGTTCGAAAGGGCATCAGAGAGATTTGCTATTTTTATTGGGCTGATGGGGAAAGAGAAGCAGGTGAAGTGACACGAGTTGCTCAAGATCATGAAGCAGGTCAGGGCAAGCGCTCGGGCACTGCTTATACAACAAGCCCACGAGAGCAGAGGGCATTCCGTGAGAAACACGGGGTTACGCTGCTGGCACGCGGCATTTCTCAGAGCTTACAGCTGATGTCTCCCACAACTGTTTTGGCAGTGAAGCCCAAGTTGACACGCGGTCTCCTGTCGTTGTCCTAATTCTGATTACTCATATTACTCTTCTACATGTGGTCATCTCTTGACACCTGGTCCGAGAGTGATTTTGATTATATTTCTGCTCCAACTCATACAAGAAGTCACGGTCTTTCTGTAGTTCTATCTTGTGCTTTATCTCACTGCTGCTGATGCTTTCTCTTTCCACCCCACAGGCACTTTCATGCCATCATTTAATGACATTTAAATTCCTCCCAGTTCCTCATAATGGCAAGGCCAGCAGGACTAGGGATGGAACTGGGCACTGAGGAGGCTCCCCCTGAATACGGGGAGCAGCTCTGGGCCCCTCACTGCAAGGGATGAGATTGAGGGGCTGCAGCTGGTCTAGAGGAGCAACAAGGCCGGGGAGGTGACTGGAAGGCAAGTCTGATGGGGAGATGCTGAGGAAGCTGGCATTGTTGAGCCTGGAGGAGACTCAGCAGGGACCTTCTCCCTTTCTCCAACTCCCTGAAGGGAGGTTGTTGTCAGGCAGGAGTCGGGCTCTTCTCCCACACAACCATCACTTTATTTATCTGCCTAAAACTGGCAGCGCCCTTGCCAAACACCCAGCTGGAAACACACACAGTGAGTATTAGAGGCTGAGTATCAATCATTCAATACAAGACTCGGGTGGCACTCTTGTGATGACAGAGGAAGAAAAAGGCTACTCTAGAAGCAACTCAGGCTACTAAAACCAGGCTCCTGTCACCTAGAGAAGTGTTTTCCCTGAACTCCAGCTCTGCCTCTTTGCTCCTGTGCTGTGGCAGAGGGTGAGATGTGCCTGGTGGTGGTGTAAGCTGGCTGGGTTTGGTACCTCTACCCACCTGCCTTCTTTTCCCACCTACCATCTTCTCCAGACATGTCAGCAGGTCTCTTGATTTTTGTCTCTGCTCCATTTTCTAGCTACACAGTGCCCACCCACCACCGCTGGGGTACGGGGTGCCTGTATGTGTTCACACAAAGGAGAACAATAGGTGGATGTGAACCTGCTCCCTGCTCTGTTCTGTGACTGCAGGACAGGTCCTTATTTGAAAGAGAGCACAGATCCTGGCCCTCTTCTGTCAAAGAGCAGACAGTTACCTTTTCTAACCCAAAGCCCAGCCACCATTCTTCTGCCAGTGCCACCAGGATGTGTTGTGGTGGCAGCTCTGTAATGACCCAGAAATTAATGGTGTCAGCCTGGAAATGGGAACAATTTCCTTTTCAGGGGGAATAAGAATACAGCTCCCTCCTTTCCTGGCTGAGTGTTCCAGGCACCACATTATCCAATCCAGAATCTTTTGTTTAATTTTGCTTCAGCTCAGTCATTCTTGCATCCTTTGTTCACAGAGATCCACTTTCAATAGAGGGGATAGATAGTACTCCAACCCAAATTACTGGGTAATGAGGAAGGCTTGAGGAAGGAGCTGAAAGGAACTATTATACTTCTTAGCTATGTTCTTATGTAAAAGAACACTATTGGCTTCATCTATTGAAAATAACAGCGATGGGAGGAAGCCTCTGATAAGTAAAAAGAAAAGAGTAATGTTATTTAAGAAAGGCAAGAAGGAGAGTGCAGGGAACTAGATGGTCGGCCTCAGCAGAGTTTTTGAGGAGCTCTTGGAGTCCATTCCCAGGCACATCAGAGTGTTTAGGCAACCTGTGCTATACCAGCAGCAAGCAATGAACATGGCCTAACCAGAACCTGGCCAGGCTACTGACATCCCCTGTAGCACCTGTCATTGAGCAGCTGAGGACTGATGGCCTGGAGGAGCAGGTAATCGGGTGACCAGTGGGGCAGCCAGTGAGTGCTGGAGAGCTCCAAGGTCAGGACTGGGAGCTGTTTTCCAGCACATTCATTGATGGCCTAGATGATGACGCAGTGAAACTTGTGGAGGGCCACTCTGCTACATGGCAGAGGCCACTGGCACAGCAAGCAGTGAATTCAGCCCAGTGGGAACTTGTTGGATTTCCAAACCAGCCCATCAGCAACCTCATGAAGCAGCGGCACAGAGCTCTGTGCATCGGACACACAACTCCAGACATCTCCCCAGGCTGAGGAGCAACCAGTGGAGCAGCAGCTCTGTTGAAAGGACCCTACAGACGTTGCAGTGGATGTCAGGCTGAACGTGGGCCATCCATGTGCAGGGCTTCCAGATGGTGTTGTGGAGGCATCTTATGTGATACTGAGAGGCAGTGAAAGTTCATATTTTGGGACTCAGATCTGAAAGCCTGCTATCAGAGAAATGCCAGTGCCTGAATATTTCATGAAGAAAGACCTCCACTGCTCACTCAGGAAATCACAGAACTTTTAAGTGAACATTCTTACTTTCTACTAACTCTACACTATCTTTGTTTACCATCAGCTTCACTAATTTTAACTGTCAGAGAATGAAAGTATCTGGATTAATCGGTAATTATGCATGAAAATCAGTAACTTCAAGTTAGAGCAGCAGTTAAAGAGACTGCTCCATGTCTCAGTAGATAATTGCACCTCAGGCCCACCCTTGCAAAACACTCTATATTTCTCTGTTTGTGAATCACTGCCTCCCAAAAGCTTTTCCAAAGACACGACAAGCGCACGAGGATCTGCAGCTCTGCTCCCTTCGCACACGGAGCCGGCTCCGAACTGGCTGGAACGTTGCGTGTGCACCCAGACCGCCGGATCCGCAGCTCGTCGGGGTCATGCACCAGAGAGGAGCCTAACTGGTAATAGGGCTGCAACCTACACACCCTGGCTGGAAAAGACCCTTGGGATCAGCAAGTCCAACCACTTGATGGTTCAAGTTCACCCCTAAACCAGATCCCCCAACACCACATCTAAATGATCTTTAAACACCCTGAGGTTTGGTGTCTCAACCCTGCCTTGGGCAGCCTGTTCCAGTACCTGGCCACTCTCTCTGTGGAAAGAGTGTCCAGTCTAACCCTCTGCTGTCGTACCTTGAACCCCATTCCCTCTTGTTCTATCACTAATTGCTTTTGAGAATAGCCCAGCACCCACCTCTCCACAATGTCCCTTCAGGTAGCTGTAGAGAGCAATGAGGTTGGAGTTAGCAGAAAAACACACTAGGGAAATGTGGCCTCATTACTGAGTGTCGAAGTGTTGGTGAGACCCATTCCTGCTGCTCAGAGGGAAGGAGGTAGCAGCAAGAGCAGTTTTGATTAACAGAATCACAGAATGATTGAGGCTGGAAAACCCACTGAGCTCTTCCAGATCAGACCAGGACCTAACAGCACCACGGGGACTAGACCAGGGAACTAAGGGCTGCAGCCACTGTCCTTCAACACCTCCAGGGATGGGGACTCCACCACTGCCCTGGGCAGCCCATTCCAGGCTCACCCTTTCTGTGAGAATAGGCTTCCTAACATCCAACCTCACCCTCGCCTGGCAGTTTCAGGTCCTGCCCTCCCTTCCTTCCAAACAAACAGAACTTTCCACATGCACAGGGTGCGTCAGATTTTGATGACTCTGTCTGCCTCGTGCTGCTCCCACTGTAATCAGTTCTGTTCTCTCGCTCATCAAGAGTGACTGTTTTCATACCCAGATGACACCGTATCGAAGCTGTTAATAATTGAAAAAGGCATCATCGTGTCTTCTAATCAATTTTTTGCTTCACTCATCCCCACAGGTTCTTCAGAAATCCTGTGTGAGTGGAAGTAACCCGAACACCACCTACAAACCTGCCACGATACTTGAAAACTAGGGGCTCAGGCTAAACAGGAAGGTTTCTACAGCTTCACACCCGTGAAGCTAAAGGAGGAGCAAGGGTTTTTCTTTTCCATTACAGGAGTTTTTAATCTGTTTCGGGATCTTTGTGTCTCTCCTAGCTCTTATCTGTGTGTCTAGCCAGCTCATGGCTGCTTTGCTAACTCTGTCAAAGCCATCCAAACCCACAGAGTGAGGTTTGGTTCTTATCCTGACGCCGCCTCGCTAACTCCGACATTGCACAACTGTATCAGCGATATCTGACCCTTAGCTGCAATAATTCACCAGCACGATGTCATCTACGCCGTCACCTTAGGTACAGGAGGTGCTGTGCAAATAAACCTGATAACAACAGGCCTTCCCCGCTTTTGAAGGGTGACTCCAGGGGTTCAGTGCTTTGTGTGCTGATAGAAGATCCCAGCCTCAGCTGGGAAGTCAGTGCCTCTCACTTCATGACAAACTGATTTTTTGGACCCTTTGAACTTTGTTTTGTTAAGAATTCTGTTATGGTGGACAGCTGGCTGAACCCAGGTGGCCAAGGCCAACGGCATCTTGGCCTGGATCAGGAACGGGGTAACCAGCAGGAGGAGGGAGGAGACGGTGTCCCTGTACTCTGCACTCGTGAGACGGCACCTAGAGTACTGGGTCCAGTTTTGGGCGCCACAGTATCAGGACGTTGAGGTGCTGCAATGGGGCCAGAGAAGGGCAACAAGGCTGGGGAGAGGGCTGGCCAATAGGTTCTGTGAAGTGAGGAAACGGGTTATTTAGTCTAGAGAAGAAGAGGCTGAGCGGAGACCTTCTTGCTCTCTACAGCTACCACAAAGGAGGTGGTAGTGAGGCTGGTCTCCCAAATTACTAACGACAGGGCGAGGGGAAATAGCCTCAAGTTGTGTCAGGGGAGGTTTAGATTGGATCTTAGGAAGAAGTTGTTTGCTGAGTGGTTGGGCACTGGAACAGGCTGCCCAGGGAGGTGGTGGAGTCCCCATCCCTGGAAGTGTTTAAAAACAGAGTAGCTTGAGCACTTGAAGCTGTGGTGTAGGGGTGAGGGAGCTGTTGGGCTGAGGGCTGGACTTGATGATCCTGGAGGTCTTTTCCAGCCAGGATGATTCTATGATTCTATTTTTTTTGAAGGATTTGTCATCAAAAGCCTCTGTATGCTTTTGCTTCCTAATAGTTGGTCAGGCAGGTCAACTCAAGGCTACTGCCAACCTTCACCTTTAGGCCATAGACACACAGACAGAAAAGTAAAGTGCAGCTCGTACTTTGCATCTTGGAATACTCTGCTTAAAAACCCTACTGGTGACAAGGGTACAATTATACTGTAGGTCTGTCACATTTTCTACCAGCTTCTATTCCTCCCTCCCTTCGCTTCTCTTCCTTCCCCTTGTTGTTCCTGTGGAAGACCCATCCTAAAGGGAAGCTCTGCCCAGACACAGCACCTGCAGGTCGGCTCTGTGGGGGTTGGTCTCGTGTGTCCCACGTGACAATCAGATCGTTGCAGGATTTACGTGTCAGTGTGGAAAGGTGAGTGTTTTTACAGTGACTAGCTACATCTCCACCCTCATTACATTTAAACAGCTTTGATTTTAGCAGACCCTGCTGTTGTTCCTCCTGCTGCGGCAAATTCCTATCTGGTGTTGTGAAAACTGTCAGCAACTTAGCAGGTTTTCATTTGTGTTTCAGTCAAAAGCAAAAGCTGGGACACTATTGTCCAATTCCATCCTGGAATTTTAATTCTCTGGATCATCTGAGAGATACTGTGGTCTCCCCTCGAGTACTGGGGACAGTTCTGGGCCCCTCACTTCAAGAAAGAGATGGAAGGGCTGGAGTAGGTCCAGACAAGCGCCAGGACTGGTGGGACAGGCCGATGAGGAGAGGCTGAGGGAGCTGGGGGTGTTTAGCCTGGAGAAGAGGAAAAACAGTGAGGACCTTCCTCCTCTCTCCAACTCCCTCAAGGGATGTTGTAGTCAGGTGGGGGTCAGGCTCTTCTCCCAGGCAACCAGCGCCTGGATGAGAGGGCAGGGGCTGAAGCTGCCAGGGGAGGGTTAGGTTGGATGTTAGGAAGCCCTTCTTAACATGGAAAGGGTGATCAGAGCCTGGAATGGCCTGTCCAAGGCAGTGGTGGAGTCTCCATCCCTGGAGGTGTTGAAGGACAGGCTGGCTGTGGTCCTGAGTGCTCTGGTGTGGTGATGTTAGGTCCTGGTCTGGTCTGGATGAGCTCAAAGGGCTTTTCCAGCCTCGGTCATTCTATAGTCTAATGTCTGTGCCCAAAATCTGCCTCTTAAGAGGTTGAACACTGTTATTTCCTGCGGTTTTTTTACAATTTCCCTCTGTCATGCTCTGTTTTGTCCCTCTCCAGCTTAGCTGACCAGCCCTGCAATTCTGTCCCTCCAAATACTGTCTCTATTCCTTTACAGCTACAAGATTTTGGAATTCAAAGGCTCTTGGAACATGTATTGGCACCAGTTATGGAAGTCTCGTTTTTCCACAACATTTCAAAATGGAAGGATGGTGCAAGTGGAAAAAATAAACCCAGAAGCAGCCTGAAGACCATTTGCCTGAAGTACATGGTTAAACCAACCCAACCAAGCAAGAAAGCTTAAAAAAACCCTGGAAACAAAACAACCACAAGGTATTTTCTTACTCCTAAACTTATTTTTGCTTCTCCCCCACTCCCAATTGCTGTGCAAATTCTTAATTCATAGCTTCCAAAGGTTCTTCAAACTTGTTCTACTGGTTTTCAGAAGTGGGCAGACCTGTTTTCCTGAAGCTCTTCAGGATCCTAACCGAATTTCATTTTTCATTTTGCACCTACAAAGGATCCTTGAAGGGCTCTAAATCACTGTGTTGTATCCCCTGGATGTATTCAGCGTGTACTCCGTAACAGTTTTAATTACCTGGTTAATGAAACCACACTGGGCCCTGCTAGAAGGGAGGCAGCCTCTGGCAAGGGTGAGCACTTGGATCCTACAGCGCCTGATCCCAACTGACACCACCAGCTCCGAGCGGAGCTGTTTCTCATGGAAAGCGTTCACTTGGCTGCTACCACACAGCTGAAGTAAGGGAGACTTCTGCCCTCTTCTCATGGTTGGACAACCACGGGTGTCCACAAGCAAGTTCTACCCCATTCTCCCACTCGAGGGTCCCCATCTCGAATGGTTTGTAGGGCCATGCAAGTTCAAGGGTCACTGCTCTAAGATGAGGGTGTGGGTTGCTCCAGGTCCCTAAAGCTGGGCTCTGCCTGCGGCTGGGCCTCGGGGCTCTCAGCGGCCTTTCAGAACCTTGTGTTCATCCCCAGAAGCGAGGGAGTGATAAAACCCTCCAGAACTCCCTCACCGCCCTGGCAGCGCCACGAAACCCTGCGTGAGCACGGCCGGCCCGGGGCAGCGCTGGGCTGGCACAAGGCGGGCGCAGAGCCGTAAGGGCGGCCTGCGCTGGGGGCCGCTGTTAACAGCGAGTTCTCTCCATCCACAGCCTTCACTTGTCAAGTTTCGCTGGTCCGCACGGGGCCGGTACCGGTGGGTGATATCGGGCCTCCGCACGGCTCCCCCGGAGCGAACTGCCCGCTCCTGCCCCGCCCCGCCCCGGCCTGGCCGGATCAGCCGCTCTAGCGCCCCCTGCTGGGCCGCGCCGGGACTGCCCCGCCGCCGCGGGCGCTGAGCCAGGGCTGGGGGCGCGCGGGACAAAAGCCCGCGGCGGCGACGGTGACGGAGCCGTCTTGCTGTGGCGGTGCAGCGTCCGTTCCGCCCGTCTCCCTCCGCCTTAAGGACTACTTCGCCCCAGCTGTCGGGCGGCATCTGAATGGGGCGGGGCGGGCGGTGGACGGGGCGGGACGAGGCGGAGCGGAGGGGAGGGGCTGGGCCGGAGGGGAGGGGCTGGGCCGGNGCGGGACGGGGCGTGCGAAGAGCCAGGGAAGGGCTGGGGTGGGGGGAGCCTCCGGCAGCTCCTTTGGCTCGGGGGTTTCAATGGGAGGGAGGCAGCGGGCGCTGCCCGAGTGACTTTGGAGACGAGTGAGTGTGTGTGGCTGCAGCTGCGGGAGCCGGGGCGCGGGGTAGAGCCCAGCCCGGGGGCAGGGGTTGGTCTTGGGGGGTGTCCCGGCCGTGACAAGGACACCGGAGCGACGGGAGGTGGGGAGGGGGGTGTCACGTTCAGGACCCGGTGCCGGCGAGCGCTGAACAAAGAGGCGAGCGGAGCTTGTGCTGTGCGAGAGAAACTTCACAGCCGAGAACTGGGAAGAAAAAATTGGGTGGTGAAGCCTCGCTACGAAGGAGGTTTATGAGCTGAAGGGGGCTATTGGGGTCTGGGGAAAAGACCGGAGTTGCTGCTCCACGGGTTATGAGGCCACTGTCATGTCTGTTGGGGTTTGGTGTGTTTTTCGTACGTGGCTGAGCGCAGCTTGTAACAGCACATTGCTTTAAAACAGCTCTCTGATTAATTCGATATAGTGGTACAAGCGAAGCCAAAGAATAAGAGCCCTTGCGTTTACTCTTTGTTGTCTGCATCCGCGATTGCCTGAGCTGCGACTTGCGTGCAGGGTTAAAAGTGCTGTCCTCTTTATTTCAGAGCTCTAGGGGAAGATGTTGTCTCTTCTGACATCTTGCGATTAAGATACCTGAGAACAGGTTCAGTAAGAATCCGAGTTCCCGTAGAAGACACTCGTGAATGTATTGCACTAAGAAGCTGTAAACGTTTTGAGTTTATATTATTTCCCTGTCGCCTCCACTGCATAAGAAACCACAATCTGAAGCCCTTCTCAGGCGCTCACCCAGCTATACGATGCCTGCAGAGCTCGCTGTCCAAGCTGACTGTTTCTGAGCGAGCGGTGCTCATCCACGTTTGTGCTGTGTCTGAAGTGCTCCGGAGACCAATCACTTTCCCTACAGAATCCCCAGAAGGAACGTTTTACTATGGACAGCTTTTGCTGGATGCGTATCCAGAGGGATTAATGCCTAGAGTCCAGAGGCATTTAGTGTACGCTGCAAAGTTGGCTTTGGCTCCATTTTTCCAGATGTGTTGTCTCCCCTCTGTACTGGGAACGCGCACCACTGCGTAAACTACAGATGCAGCCATGGACCTCTACGAACTTTTGAGCCGTAGGAAAAGCCTTGCTGAGCATCGATATCAGACCCTGCTTCATGATGTCAGCTGAACTGTGATGGTGTGATGCCAGTCGTAATAAAGCACACAAATGGAGTGACACCCTTCCTGCCAGAGGCTGTTAAGTTTCACAAGAAAGGGGAACAGATTACCCATAACCTCTGCCAAGTTCTGCGCACAAGAGTTTTTTCCATGGAGGATGTCTCCCTAACTCAGAGATGTTGAAGGTGTGATGCTGCTGCCGCTTATGACAAATCCAAGAGAAGAAGCTTTGTAAAATGGCTCAAACCAGCTTGCTGCAGGGAAAGCAGTTTTACTGTAGGGAGTGGGTTTTCCACAAGCTTCAGCACTGCCTCCAGGAGAAAGCTAACTGCAGCAGCAGTGCTGCCAACAAACCATCTCTTGTAGCGAATTCTGGGAATAATACCGGTGTTGTCTCTGGGAAAGGAGCTGCCTGGGGTGTATTGTTGGTAGGAGGGCCCGGCAGTGGGAAGACAGCCCTCTGTACTGAGTTACTGTGGCCAAGCTCACCTGCCAACCTACAGAGGGGCTTACATCGCCAGGCTCTCGCCTTCCACTTCTGCAGGGCGCAAGACTCTGACACGCTGTGTGTTGGGGGCTTCATTAGAGGTTTGGTGACACAGATCTGCCGCAGTGGACTGATCCAGGGATATGAGGACAAACTAAGAGATCCTGCTATTCAAAGTCTCTTGCAACCCGGGGAATGTGAGAGGAACCCTGCTGAAGCATTTAAAAGGTAAAAAAAAATTTAAAAACCCTGTCAAAAATAAAACCCAGATAAAATAAAAATGCGAATTTCTCTTTAGGTCTGGAGCTTCCAAAGAGTTTATGATGCAGACAGGTTAAAATATATATGTTTTGTGGCTTGTTACCTCTGTCAGAGCTTGCAGGATATCCCTTGGATAAAAAAGACCCTAAGTGTGCCCTTATAGCTCTCATAAATAAATATTTACATTTAAAAGGTTATTATTAACAGTGAGTTTATGTACAGCTGTAAGTGCTGCCTTGGAAAGGCTGTAAAGTAACAGACTTTGGAGTGGAAGATGCCTAGTTGGTGGCCTTCTTGTGTCATAAAGGTGGGGCACTTGCCCTTCGCAGACCTTACAGTACCACTGCAGAAGCTTCCAGTGTTGTGTCTTAGAGGAGGCTGGTCTAATGGATCTCTGGGTCTGATCCAGCACATGGGTTTTGTGTTTGTCTAAAAATATGTGGTAGGAAGATGTCAATTTTAACTCCTTCTGTTGCTTGTCACAGTAAAGATCTGGCATCATCTGCTTATTTTCTACATAGCCCAGAGTGTTGAGTGGATCAGAAATGCATCAAGAGGGCTCACCCGTCCCCTCAGATTTATCAGCTGTCTGAGCTGAATGAGAATATTGATTTATTTTCTTGATATTTCCTAGCAAACCCAAATTGCTTCAGTATGTTGGTGAGAATCTTGTTCCTGTAAGGATACTAGAGTGTGTGCGAGCGTGCATCCAGAGATCGCTTGAAATGATGTTCTGTCTTGAGCAGAGCTTTCACCAGCACGTGTCTGTTGGTCTTTATTCCCTTGGGTTGTAATGAAGGAAAATTCAGAGAGGATGAGGCTTGTCTCTTCAGCTGATTATGTTGCCAGTAGAAGACTTCCCTGGAATAGTCTTCTCTGGAGACATTTAAAACCTGCCTGGACACGTTCCTTTGTGACTTGTTCTCGGGGATCCTGCTGTGGCACAGGGCTTGGACTGGATGATCTTTCGAGGTCCCTTCCAATCCCTAACATTCTGTGATTATTACCTGAAGGTGTTTGGTACTGTGCCATGAGGTGCTACTTCAGGGTTTATTGGATGATGTTTGTGGCATAAAAATATTTCCCATCTCTTCTCTTTTTTTTCCTGACTGCTCAGACTGGGTAAACAAACACTGAGGTTGAACAGTAGTGCTTGCTCGTGTTGTCACGGTGGTGTCAAAGTGCCTTGTGGCTCTGGTGGCTGTTGTGTCCTTGCCTGCTGAATAAACAGGATGCGTGTCTACATTGTTCTCAGCGTAGAGTGTTAAAGCAAACAGTCTAAACCAAGACTAATGCTTGGTTGTTGCTAGAAGTCGCAACTGCTATCAGCCAAGACCTTAATTTTAGAAGTATTAAGCTTTCTCCATTTCTGATGACTAAAACCTGGGCGAGATCAAGTCTCTGTAGATGGGATAACAGGTTGTTCATCGAGTTCTGGGCAGTCTCAAAGTCATGGAGGTGGATTGATCTGGCGAGTAAGAGCCTATTTATGTTTAAATGTTGATTACAGGGAAATGTTGTTTAGTATAGGCAGGTTCTCAGAAGAGCTGGAATCCTTCCCCTGTTCTAAACATGATTGTCTTACTCCAAAGAAGAAGAGTTCAGTAAATGTCTTTGGCCACAAATGCCATGTAGAAATAGGAAAGGTATGTGTGAGTCAGACTCAGCTTTTTAGATGAGGCTGCTTTCTAGGAACACAGGTTGTCATGGTGGGCTGTTGGGTTTTTCAGGTCAATATACAGGGTTCTTGGTTTGGTACTGCAAAAACAAAATATGACACAACATCTGTTACTGGTTGTACCCTTGCAGCAGTGATTGTGAGCTCTTATTATTATGCTGAAAATACTGATGGAGCACAAAAGCTTTACTCAATGAGATTGTTTGTGACCCTTCATGTGTTCTCTTGCTGTCCACCTCCAAAAGCAGCTGTGGTAGATAGTCTTTGTTTTCAAATATCAGATTTAAGGGAGATGAGGTGTTAGAGACAAGGTGCTCCACTGGGACTGTAAGTTTTCAGCACTGGGGAGCTGCTTGGAGCTTATATGGTACAATCACTGCCCCTAAACAAGAGGAACCTGACAACCCCCTTCCTGCCATCGAACAGCTCAATCATTTGTTGATTACACTTTTGCTAATAACTAAAGCACACACGAAATGTTTAACAGAGATATGAGTTAGTATTTTAATGGTTTCTAAGGCTTGGTGCTGAGCACTTTGGTATTCAGCTGTGGTGTGTTCATAGGTCCTTTCTGTTCAGGGAAAGCTGTTAAAAGGTGCAGCGAGTTCTAGGAACACTCAACAGTCAGTTGGTTGCCTTTTGTGGTATGGGGAGGCCCTGACAGAGCATAAGGCTCTTGACTCAGTGCTGTTGGTTTTGCCTTATTTTACTTTGTCCAGTGGAAGAGGGGAAAGCACTGTCAGGTTTTAATTTGCCTGGCTGCTTCAGACCCAGCGGTGTGTTCATGGCCTAAAATGGCAAAACTCTTCTCCACCACTGCTAAGTCAGATTACACCATTCTATTTTTGTGAGAATTGTCCTAGAAGTAGTAGGAAAGAAAACTTTCTGATGCTTTGTATCATGACAGTTTAGAAGAAATATATAAGGAATCGGTTAAAATGATAAATCATTTTTGGAAGAATGTATTTTAAGAAGGTTTTCAGCAGCCTTGATGGTCAGTGGTATGGGTGCAAGTGATGACCCAGAGAGTTAAGACTCTCTTCCTCCTGTTTAAATGTCTTCTTAAAACTTCTTCTTGTTTTTATGATCTTAACGTGCCCTAAAAAATTCTTTCAGGGGCGGGTCTTGCGGATTGGAAGGTCTGGTCTATGCAAATCTATCAAACAAGTGTTAAATAGATTTAACACTTGAAAGCTGAGAGAAAGCACTGCTGCTTAAAGCATCTCTACTCAGCTGTGCAGGACTGGACCAGAAAGCAGTCTGGGAGATACAGGAGAGGGCTGAAGCCTCTCTTCCCCTTGATAAGGGTAAAGGAAATAATAAAGAGGGGTGCAGACCCCAAAAGTAAGGGGAAAAGTTAAACTGAAAGATGTTAATTGCAAAGGTAAATTAGGCTCTTCTTCCCTATTTAAGTAGAAACCTCAGAATCGGGACAACGCAGTCTGTAGAGTTGTGACTAGGGCTTGGCTTTGGGTTTGCTGCAGCAAGTTTATAATTCCAGTGACTGGTAGGAATGTTAGCAGCTATCAGTTATCCAAGGCCACGAGGACACAGAGGAGCTCCGACATAAACCATGGCTAATTCTGACAGTTGTGCAGTTGCCATCCTCCTTTATGTTTTTCAAAGATGACATTCAACATCTTCAGATGGCAGGGGAAGGCGCTTAGTTCCCTCAGGTTGTGCTGCAGTGAGGATTAGTGGTGGAAGCCAGAGCTTGGTTAATTCACAGCAGGGACAGCTGATGTTCCTAGAAGGACAGACCTAGTTGATCTCTCTGCTCTGAGTTTGACATCCATGACCAGAGCTCCTGAGTGAGACAGTTTGAGAGAATTTAGAGACAGAACTTGCCTATTAAATCACACAATGTTTTAAGCTTGCACTAAACTCACCTGTAGTGTTTATTGGACTAGTACAGACTTAAAGGGAAGTAGGAGTTTTGCTTGGGTGAATTGCTGAAAATAATTCATTGTTAAAATTAATGGATCCACCAGAAATGGACAACTTTCACCTCTCCCAGCAGGCTGCTGTGGATGGGGCTGCTTAACTATCATAGAAGGTTTTTGCCTTCTGCCTGTCTTTTTGATGCTTCAAATCCAAAGAGGCTTTTCACACACTTCTCACAGGCTGAATTTAGGTCAATGATGTTCAAATGTTTTCTACTTGTGAAGTGTCCTAAAACTTTATTGCTAAAGTATTCTAATACAGTTACTGCCCTGATCAAAGAGATGGGGGGGGGGAAGAAGCTCTGAATTCAGATTTCTGCTTATTTGTATTGTTGAATTTGCCTTCTCATTCAAGTGGCTGCCCTGATCAGTAGGGACCCAAGAAAAGAGAAATTAATAAAAAAGCAAAGAAAAAGCAGCTCCTGAACAAATCTGTGATTTATAGGAACTTCATAGAACTGTTCTCAAGCTGATGTTACATCATCTTTACAAAAAAATTAATGTAGTGGAAACTGTGCCCCAGAACTTTGAACTGTGGAACAGCCTGTGACCCTGCCATGGGCAGGGACACTGCTCACTAGACCAGGTTGCCCAGAGCCCCATCCAGCCTGGCCTGGGGATGGAGCAGCCACAACCTCCCTGGGCAATCGGTTCCAGCACCCTCACAGGGAGGAATTTCTTCTGAAGATCCAACCTGTATCTACCCAGTTTTAGTTTGACACCAACCCCCTTGTCCTATCACTAGAGCCCCTCATAAAAATCCTTTTCCCAGGGACTTTTTTCAGACAGGACACTGTGTTATTCCTTTTCTGTGCACACTGTTACTGAATTCAGTGCCATAGGTCCTTTTTTTAGGTTCCCAGGCAATCACAGCTTTCAGCTTTATTTCGAACTCCTGATCTCTGCTACTCAGATTAGACAAGGAAAAACCCCAGTGAGTTTGTGAGGGCAGACAGGTGACAAGGGTCACCCACACCAGAATTTTACAGTAACAGCCACAGGGAATTGTCAGCTGTTGCAGTTTCTTTAAACCCTGAGCTCTTGGAAGCTGCATCAAGTTATCTCTAGTATCGTTGTCAGTCTCTGCTTGCACAACAGATTTGCATTGAAATGGAACGTGACCGGTGGTATGAAAAGTAAAGCTGTTACACAGAGTATGCAAATACCTGCAGAGGTGATGGGAAGTGAGAGGTCACCTAAGGCTTGATGCTGCTGCAAGTCTGAAGCAGGGGTCTGTGATGACTAAAATCGAAAACCATCTTGTGTGAGTCATTCATTTGGATGGCACTAAGTTCAACAACTGTGGTGCCAGTAGCTGCTATCTGTGTAAAGCTGCTTTTACCTGTTTGGAGGAGAACTCCAAAGGATCCAGCCTCTGGTGTTTCGTGTTTGGCAGATTGATAGGAATCTCATAAACAGCAGAATTCAGAGTAAACAAACCTAGGGTTGTCAACCAGTGCTAACAAGCATTTCCTCCCCCTCTGGCCCTTCACCTGTATTAACTTTCCACGCTCCTAACGTCCTTTTTTTCTTCCCTGTTTCTCTCAAGAGTTGGGAATTAGAAGCGATGGTGGTTACTCTCACCGAAATGATAAGGTGAAAGAAGTTTCATTCCAAGTTCTGGATTGTTTGACAACGTAGGGAAGCACAGGTTTGTTCAGCAAATGTTCTGTGACTGTTGTCTGGAGACTCGAAGTCTGCAGTACTGAAATGTCAGGGGGTTTTGCCGTTTGTTTAGCGTAGATGAAGGAACAGGTTTAGAGACTGAGCTGTGCGCTGTGACAGATGAAGTGTGAAGAAGCTGCTCTTTTTAGAACTCCTTGTGCAGTCTCTGAAGCCAGTCACATAACTAAATCCTCCTGGATCATGTAGACTTTCTTGAACAATTAACCAGGGAGCTCTTCACTGGTTTTGAGCAGCTTACTCTTCATTGTGCAAACTCGGGTGGGGTTTGGAGTAAACGGGATGAGTTGGAGGGCAGCTTCATCTTGAGTGACTCTTCTAACTATTTACTTTCTGTTAGCTAAAGTCAATGCAAAAGTTTCAAATCCCTTGTACTGGCTAAGCCCAGAGATTAATCAGAGTATCCTGACTTTCATGGGGTTAGTCTTTGATACTTTACCCTACAAACTTGTGAGTTCCCCTTGCTAAGGGATTAACCACAGTACACACTTGTCTTGCTGTTTGCAGCACAGCAGTTCTGTGGCCGCTTTGAGAGGAAGGCACTCTGGAGGGGGTGAGGTGGAAGCGTGTGATACTTGTGCTACTCTTTCCCTTGCTTTAATATTAATATTTTTGAATTAAATGCAGTAAAAGTCATGGTTGTTGGTGTTTGGGTTTTTGTTTTGAAATCAAAGATAATCAAAGATGTACAGAGAGGCAGTGAATTGAGGGCAATTAGAGATGCCCGAGCTTGGGCTACTGCAAACTTGAAAGCTGCTGGGATTTCTATTCTAGAAGACATTAAGAATTCTGTATTAATCTTTTTATAGAAAAGAAATGCCTTGACTTTTCTCACCCGAGTCTCAAAGACTGTCTGAAAGTGATCTACACCTTTAATCCTCTGGAAAGGGCTGGTACGCAGCCTCTTTCCCTCTGGTCGAGCAGCTCCAGTACAGTCTGGGTAGCTGTAGCTCTGCAACAGATACAAGGAGGGTGTCAACACAGATCTTGTCAGACTCCCTTATTTTGTGGAGCTATAAATGGTAGAAACAAAGCCCAAGGACTAACTGTATCCTGTTGCTTGTGAAGAAAGGTCTGAATGCATAATGAATTAATTTCCTTTAAAGAGGAAAACTGCTAAACACCCAGTGTGTTTATTAATTTACCACATGTAAAGTTCAAATGTGCAAATGACTGCTCTCAGACAAGAGAGAGAGAGAGAGAGAAGGTTGTAAGGGGACCTCAGAAAATCCAACTCTAGCATCTCCTTCACCAGGCAGAGGAAACCAAATCTGTTTCTGAGAGATGCTTGATTCATCTCCTCTTACACTTCACAGTTCTTACCAGGAAAAAAAAATTCCATCTGTCTAACGTGAGGTTTTTTTTCTTGCCATAGTCTGAGCTTGTTACTACTTACTGTGTTCTCCAGAGGTGCAGAGGAATCATTTCTTTCTCCTTTTTTTGGGACAGCCTTTTATGCATTTGAATCCTGCTCTATTCTCTTTCATCTCATCTTTAAATAATTCCAACTCGTTAGTGTCTCCTCAGAGGTCACACCTAAGAATGTGACATTAAAAAATCCCTTGGCTGAAGAAGCTTTTGGTATCTAAAGGGAGTTTTTCTTTGCAACTTTTTAGATGTGTAAATACACAACGTTCTGCTTCTGTACCTTCCCAGAAGTCTGTTCCTGTGTCTTTCACTTATGCTTGACCAGAACCCTGAAGCCAACTGGTTCCTAGCCCAGAAGAGCTTGATCTGGTTCTCTCTTCTTTTATCCATAGCCATTTTATGTGAAAAACGAGTTGTTTTGTGTTGGGTACCTTCTTGTAGACTTCTTGTGCCGCATGAAGATGGTGTTTGAGGTGTTGGCACCCACTTTGTGCCAAAGGAGCAGTGCAAACAGTGCTCTAGCAGGGCCGTTCTTGGTGGTGTCTCCCGTGTAAGCTCAGGCTGAGATTCCACAGGCGATGGGTGTTGGAGTGACAAGCTCAGGTCTGTGTGGCTTCAGGCTGGATTCATAAAAGGATTTAAGTGTGTCTGCTTTCTGAAAATCTTAAAGCTGTCAAACATAGCTGTTGCAGAGCATGAGGAGCACATGCCTCGCGTTATCACTGACAACTGCTGTGCACTCAATCATAACAGGATGATTACAGTTTGATTTTAGTGTCTCGCATCTGCTGAGGAAAGTTTGTGTCAAACATCTGTGCCTTCAACATTCAGTGACTGAGGTGCTTTTCAATGTAAAAGAGTTCACAGTCATCAGAAAGAGTGAATGGCCTTACAGTCTGGCTCCCTAGTGTATCGATCCTCATGCTGTGGAGGCTTAGTGATCTAGAGACGTCATGGTCTTAGAGCTAGAGACCTACAGTATTCAAAACAGCAGACAGCACAAAGCCCTTTACAGCTCTTTATAGGAGGTGGTGGTGAAGTATAAGGTGATACCTGCAACATCAGAAGCTCTTTTGAGATCTAATGAAGAAAAATAATGAGCAGGGCAGTCTGCCTGAAAGCAGGAACAATACAGAAAATACATGGCACTGATCCTTGGTGCTGTCTCCTTTGTGGTGGAGCGCTGTGAAGACGTGAACAACTACCATGTATTAATGCTAAGTGTGTGGCCAACTCGTTCCAACAGTTCAAGTGATGATGAATGCGCTTTCTGAACTGACTTTCACTTCTGTGTGTTAGGAGTCTTTTAATACAGAAGGATTTACATAGTTCCTGTGCGTGGTATGGAGACGTCTAGTAACTACAGCATTTGTCTAGGTTTAAATCGCTCACTAATGTGATTTATTTTAGACTCCAAAATGATAGAGGCAGGACACAAACTGATTGTGTCTGGTTCTGGGCCCCTCAGTTCCAGAAGGACACAGAACTTCTGGAGAGAGTCCAGCACAGAGCCAGAAAGACAATGGAGTGGAGCATCTCCCTAATGAGGAAAGGCTGAGGGAGCTGGGTCTCTTCTGCTTGGAAAAAAGGACTCTGAGGGGTGACCCCATGAATGTTGATAAATATAGAAAGGGTGGGTGTCAGGAGGATGGAGCCAGACTGCTCTGTGGCATCCAGTGAGAGGACAAGGGGTAGTGGGTGTGAGCTGGAACAGAGGAGGTTGCACATCAATCTGAGAAGGAACCTCTTCATGGTGAAGGTGACAGAGCCCCGGCAGGGGCTGCCCGGGGCAGTTGCTCATTCTCTGGAGATGTTTAAAACCCTCCTGGACATGTTCCTGTGCGACTTGATCTAGGGTATCCTGCTGTGGCAGGGTGGGGAATGGACTGGATGATCTTTTGAGGTTACCCTTCCAATCCCTGATGTTCTGTGATTTTGTAAAGTCACACAGTGACTGAAAATCCTACCGCTTTGAAGGGTGAGAAAAGAAACACAGTTTTATAAGAACATGCATAAGAGGTTAAATTAGAAAGACTCTGCCAACTCAGCTTGTGTTTCCAGCTCACTGAAAATGCAGTTGCAGAAGGTAAATTGGTATTTCATAACTGTCTCTTGTGAGAGCATCTTGACTCTGTTGCTTGTGATTCCTGGTATCAGAATCATAGTGTTGGAAGGGACGTCTGGGATTTATCTGGTTCAGCCCCCTCACGCATGACGTGCCCTGATGCTTTAGACTTTTAAGCAACACTGTGTTTCATAGAAAACACTTGTGTTCTGGTGCTCTCCAGACTGTTAGAAAGTTGAGCACTGCCTGAAGCTTAAGAACATAGAAGCTTAAGTACTTTGTGGCATGTTTCTCTTTAGGCTTTTCCCCTAAATCTGTGGAGTTAACGGGTCACATAGCAACAGTTAGTGTTTCTGCAAGAGCAACCCCTCGGTTCTCCTCTCATTGTCTGGAAGCACTGCATACAGACCTAGCATAATGCCGTTTAAGGTTTTAACCTTTTCAGTTTAAATTACCATAAGAAAGTTTCCCTAAGGCATTTTAATAATGACAACTTACATAGACCTTTTTGTCTTCTACTTGTATAGGCATTAACATTTTGCCTTTAATCTATGTGGCTCAGACTTTAAACCTTACAGGTTTTCCTCTAAGCTGTTTAGTTAGATGGACTTCATAGCAGTTCTCACTTGTTAATTATTTCCCTTCACTCCAGTTTTCTATGCACATGTTCATACATAGCTTGTGCAAGGGTTTAAGTTTCTTTTCTTCTTTTTTTTAATGAAAAAATGAAAAGGATTTGGCGGATTGGGAAGTAGAAAGGACTTAGTGTGTCCTAATATACTGGGAAAAGAGTGTCTCGAAGCGTCGCCTCCTGGAAGTGCTGGTGGAGCAACACATCGAAGAGCTTTGCCTTTCTTCCGCTCGCTGATGTGTACAATACACTGGGAGTGGTGAGAAATCTTCTGTCTTCACCCAGGAGTGAGTAAAGTTATTTTAGTCACTTCAGGATTGAAGAGCTACTGCTTCAAAAGCAATAATTGGGAGGGGAAAGTGTGATGGGAAGAATAGGCATTACAGAAATAATCAGCTTGACATAAGGGTTGAGTTGTATCAAGGTGCTCAAAGATACTGCAGAGAGGGTGCTGCAAACAATGTAGGTGGGTAGGAGGTTCCTTGGACACAGGATCAAAATGTGGTGGGATAGCATGAAAGAAGAGCTGAAAATGAGATCAAAATGTGTCAAACAGGGAACTTGACAGAGCTGGTAAAGTGAAAAGGGTGAAACAATTGCCAAGGCCTTGCTGCATCTCTGCAGATCCTTTACACAAAGCAAGGTCCTGAAAGTCTTTGCTGTTGATAGAAGGTGATCAACCCTCTCGTCTCAGTTCTGGATGCTGAGCTGGGTGGTAAATGTGTTTGTGTAGGAGGAGGAGTAAAGCATCACCCATGAGAGAGCATTTAGGCCGAAGGGCAGCAGTGATGGCTTGTGTGGGGTTTTGTCGCACGCTGCTAATGGTTATGCTGCTACATGCAGGAAGGAGGGGATGTGAGCATCTGGATGCACAGATGCAAGCTTGTGTGCTGAAGATCTGTGATATCCTAGTGGATGAAGGAGATGAAGAGGAAGAGGGCAGGACAGCATCATGTTTCAGGTTATTTGAAGAGTCGTGGCGTTGTCCTGGAATAAAACGGAACTGTTCAGAAGCTCCAGGCTGGTTAAGGAAAACATCAGCAGTATGGAGGTGCCAGTAAGAGGTAGATTTGAATGAGCCCCATGAGGAAAAACTGTTAAAAAATGGCTTACAGTGTGACTTCCTTAAAATTAAAGATCAATTTTAAAATTAAAACACTGTTGCTTTAACCGTGTTGGCTCTCCTACAGCACCGAAGAGTATGACACCATCACAAAGCTGACTATCTTGTCTCTGCTTTGATGAAGTAGGGCTGAACAAGGCTTTGAAGAACAGCCATCCACAGTAAACATCTTGTGTGTAAACAGAGGGGGGCAGGGGTAGAGCAGGATGTAGTTGCTGTCAGTTTTTCTGTTGTCGTTCCAGTTAAAAACAGATGTTACGAAATGCAAAGCTATAGAAGGACTTGTAAAGCTAAATGCATCACTGCTGTGAGATAATAGAGTCAGCTTCACACAGTGCTAACCTCACTGCTTTTTTGAAGTGAATTACAGAGGAGATAGAGAAAGGATCGATAGGAGATTTACAGTCAAATTAAGAGAAGCCATGACCTGCTTGGGGCAGGGGGGAATCAAAACCCAAACCACACAGTACTTGTACAGACCCAGAGTAATGCATGAGGAGTTCTTCTGCAGAATGGACTTTGGGGAGTATGGGAGAATAATTTTGAATGGGGGACACAAAAGCTGATCCATCTGTTGCCTCTTCAATTAAGACAGTGCAATTAAACATTAGGATAGTCCTTTTTCCTTGAGACAATAAGGTGGAACAGGATATGTGCTTATGCAAACATCAGAGCAAAGGCATCACAAGTGCTTGACTAGCAAGGGCAAGTCTTTTCATCTGGTATTTGTGCAGAGGATTTTCTGAAAATGAGGTTGGACAATGTAATCCTGCGATCAGTTCAGCAGCTGAAGGTGTGAAATGCTTTATGAGGATGTGTGAGGAGTGAGAAAGGCAGGTGTAGAGCATCTAGATGAGGGATGATCAAGATTTCAAAAGAGATGTTGTTGGTTCCTTAAAGCAGATGATTCAAGAACCCCGTGTTCTGAAGAAAGAGCTTTCTGTTGAGATGCCACTGCAGAACCTCTGTGCTGCTTCCCAATCAGCAGTGGGGGTTTTCATTGTGTTTTTCTTTTGGAAACAAATGTGTAGGAAAAATCTAATTAATTTGAGGATCATCGGGCTGAAGTAATAACAGTGACTATTGTGTGCGTTATGCTACAGTCATGGAATACTGGTACCTACAGCTGCACTGTAAACCAGGGTGTAGCCTGACAAAAGCCTCTCAGTTGAGTGTATCCAAAGTAGTTTTATGCTCTCATATGGGGGATCGTATTTTTGTTCCCCTTTCTTTTTGTGGCTAACACTTCTTTCGTGTCAACAAATCCAGTGGTGTAGATGGAAAGCAATCTCTGCTCCTGCAGTGCTGTTTATGCTCGGTGTAAATCCAGACAGAAGAAATGGATGCTGTCTGGTCACCCTGCTGGCTCCTGTTCAGCCAGTTGTCAACCAGTCCTGCCAGGTCCCTCTCTGCCAGGCTGCTCTCCAGCCACTCGCCCCCCCAGTCTGTGGCTGCAGGGGTCAAAGCATAGGACCTTGCCCTTGGCCCTCTTCAACCTCATCCTGTTGGCCTCTGCCCGTTGACCCAGCCTGTCCAGATCCCTCTGTAGGATCTTCCTCTCCCCCAGCAGAGTGACACTCCCCTGCAACTTGATGTCATCCAGCTAATAACAGTTGTCAGCGAGTCTGATGTGATGCTTTCATCTCACACATTTGGTGTAAACTGGACTTGCTCTGACACCCCCCACCTTGGTTTTATCTTTGTCTATAGGAGATTGAATTGTGGAAACAAACATTGAGAGTCCAACTGATGCCTAATAAGAAGAAAAGCTGTGATTTATGGTTTTCTACCCTAGTAAAAGAGAACTTTAAAACAACACCTGGCGGATGACAAATCCCAGGGGTGAATATAAATAACAGTGACTTAGCACCTAAAAAACAGGGATGGAGGAGGAAAGGAAATAGGGTTGTCCATGGGGTGTCATGGGGTGGTCAGAGAGGAAGATAAGTGAGTAGTAATCAAATGCATTAGGTATCTTTATCCTTATGGGGGGAAAAAAACACATTGGGTGAACAAGCAGAACTGGAAATATTAGTTACACAGTCAAGACTGATTTAAATGCTCTAAAGGACCTGTCAGGATAACTTGCAGAACGGGTATGTTTACAAAAAGTAGCTCGTTTAGGAGTTGCTGTACATCATCTGAGCGCTTGTAGTTGTTGACTAAGAAAAGAAGCTGAAGCCGCTGAAAAACCTGTGAGTGAAAGATCTACACTATACAGGGGGATATTTTTAGACGTGTGACATCCGCCTGAAGGTTTATTGGTTAAAGCATTAATCTTGTGTGTAGTGTAAATCAAACAGCACACCAGGACCATCTTGTGCCTCTGAGAGGGATTCCCACACCTCTAAACCGTGGCTTTCCTGAAATACTAACGCTTTACTCTAGGTCTGGGGAAGCGAAGGGGCTTTTAGATACCGAATGGAATTACCTGAGATGTAGACTGCAGATACTGATGTTTACCTGCTTGAAAAATTTGCATAACAGAGCAGGTAGGAGATGAACATCAGCTGGGAAATCCTGATGCAAAGAGGAGTCTGACAGTGATCACATTTCTAATGACAAGGAGGAGAAAACATCCAGGGGGAAGACACAAATTTGCTTCAGTCTGATTGGAAAGAACAAGCTGAGAGTGTGAAAGGTGACTTTTGGAGGTGGTGGCTATGAAATGACCTCAAGTGTGTAATGACTGCAGCCTGATGTGAAGCAGCCTCTGAGCTTGGTGTTGAGTTTAAAGGGGAATGTGTTATCAAAGGCAGAAACATGGCTAAAAGGTCATAGTGGTGCTGATAGGACTAGAAAAGGTTGGTCTTGATGATCTTGAAGGTCTCTTCTAGCTGAAACTGTTCTGTGGTTTACAAGAGGAGAAGAAAGAAGGACAAATATAGGAGATCTTGGATATCTCAGGCAGTTTGCAGGTAAAATCTTGTGGAGATGAATGTAATGCAAGAGGAAAGAATGAGCTGGAGGGAATAGTGACATCTCAGAGCAGTGCATGGCACGCCGGGTGCCGTAAAACTGGTCTCCTCACCATTCCTTTGTGGAGCATGAGGAGGACGATTGCAGAATATGAACGTAAAAGAGAAATGTGGAAATGAGGGCAAACCTGAAAGCTCCAGGTGAGCTGTTCATGTTCCCTGCGTGGAGTGTTTTGTCTAGCAATAGGAAATAACCCCATACATACATATGTGACCTCCGCTAGACTCTGTACTTGATGTCCTCTGGAGGTCCCTTCCAAACCCTAATGATTTGTGTCTGTTAGCAGGAGGAAAACAGCCCCAAAGTGCTGGTCTGCTCTTTGCTGGGAAAGAGAATCTAGGAGTGCTGACAGAGCTTAAACTGGTCCGTGCTTTATTGCCAGCAGTCATTCTGCAGGCAGCTAGCAGAATTTAAAGCAACAGAGAAGGAAGATTACAGAAAAAACCCCCAGACTGGACTAAAAAAGCCCCATAGATAGGTGAGTGAGACTATGAACTGTTGCTGGTTATCTTCAAAGGACAGGTTATCTTTGTCACGATGGCTGAAGATTTAAACTTAAAAGAAACAGCTGTATATTTAGTGTCTTGCTTTTAAAAAGGGTCAGAAAGGCCCTGAGGAATTAGAATTGTATGAACTGAAATTAAAAAAACCCCTAAACACCCCAGAACAAATAATCAGATAACATGTTTGCAAGCAGCTGGAAGATAACAGAGCTGGAAAACAGCTAACACGGTGTGACACGGTTTGGGGTTGACAAATCTAATGTAACTGGGTGTTGTAAGAGGCAGAGGGATAATTCTTGTGGATAAGGGATAACCATGGATGTCCACTTTGACTCCAGGGGGCCTTTGATGCTTCCATGAGCTGTCTGCAAGTGGGCTGCATGCACAGAGTTGAGCAAATGGACTTGGAGAGGAATTTGCAAACTGGCACAGCTCATCACGTTGGGTTTCACAGAGGTGCGTCCCATCTCCTGCGTGTTGTCAGTGTTCCTTAATGCTCTGGCCGACCAAGTGGAAGGAGAAGCTTGTAAATGTTGGATACTGATTGTTTCCTTGTAATGATTCTTGTGTTATCACAGAATCATAGAATTATTGAGGCTGGAAAAGCCCCCTGAGCTCATCCAGACCAGACCAGGACCTGCCATCGCCACAGTGGCCACACCAGGGCACTAAGGGCCACAGCCAGGCTGGCCTTCAACACCTCCAGGGATGGGGACTCCACCATCACCCTGGGCAGTCCATTCCAGGCTCTGATCACCCTTTCCATGTTAAGAAGGGCTTCCTGACATCCAACCTAACCCTCCCCTGGCAGCTTCAGGCCCTGCTCTCTCATCCTGGTGCTGATTACCTGGGAGAAGAGCCTGACCCCCACCTGACTACAACCTCCCTTCAAGGAGTTGGACAGAGAGGGAAGGTCCCCCCTGAGTCTTCTCCAGGCTGAATACCCCCAGCTTCCTCATCCTGTCATCACCAGACTTTCCTTCCACGTTCCTTGCCCCAGGACAGAAGTAACAGGGCAAGAAGTACAAGGTTTACATTGCATGAATAGAAGTTAGGGATAAGCACATGGGGAGAAGGGGGAAACTTTCCCAGCTGCCAGAATATTGAAGCACTGCCTAGACAGCTTGGGTAGAGTGAGTAGTGATCACTGGNGGGTGGTTGTGGCCAGGAGGAGGTTGCTCTCTTCTCTCAGGCAGCCAGCACCAGAACAAGAGGACACAGCCACAAGTTGCGCCGGGGGAAATTGAGGCTTGAGGTGAGGAGAAAGTTCTTCACGGAGAGAGTCATTGGCCACTGGAATGGCCTGCCCGGGGAGGTGGTGGAGTCGCCATCTCTGGAGCTGTTCAAGGAAGGATTGGACGTGGCACTTGGTGCCACGGTCCAGCCTTGAGCTCTGCGGTAACAGGTTGGACCTGATGATCTGTGAGGTCTCTTCCGACCTTGGTAATACTGTAATGATGGATGTAGAGCTCATCTGGCTGTAGGCAGGGAAGTGGGCTGGATAACCTCTCGATCACTTAAAAACTGAACTGGAAGAGTTTGTGTGGAATAAACTGCTGGGTTTTATTACGTGTTCAGGGAAATGTCTGCCCTGGCTCCTGTACTGCCCTCCTCTGTGCCTGTGGTAGGGGCACAGGTGTGCGTGCGTCGGGCTCTGAGCAGCGCAGAACGTGCCGTGTGCGTTGGCACCGAGTTGAGCGGCTCGTGACAGCAGGTGTGGATGGCTTTCAGCTACAGTTGCCTGTCCTTTATAACAGGCAAGTTGTTTGCAAACTGTGGCAGGCAGTCCAACTATTACACCAAAATATTTGCTCTGATGGTTTCTGCTTTCGGAGAGTTAAAGTAAATCCCCCAGTAAAGCCGCTGGCAATGCTTTTGTGGTAAAAATCACCTAGATATTTGTAGAAGGCAGTAGGAGGTCTCTAATCAATACACAGGGGTCCAGCCTGCTCTGTTTGCATGTGAGCAGTGGCGCTGGTTCTGTGATAAACTCTGCTTTTGTCTGGCCTGATGCTTTAGAGCTGGCTTTTGTGCTTGCCTGGTGGGACCACGAGGAGGCTTTACAATTGCAGATAAAACTGGGTTGCAAAATCAGGTACTGAATTGCACAAGACTTGCCTGCTGTTTGCAATTCATGGCTTCTGAAAAGACCAGCCCCTAGCCTTGCCTCTGTGGACTGCTCTACCTAGAGCTTTCCCAGTGGGAGAGTCCAGCGCAGAGCCACAAAGACGATGAAGGGAATGGAGCATCTCCCTGATGAGGAAAGGCTGAGGGAGCTGGGGCTCTGGAGCTGGGAAAAAAGGAGACTGAGCTTTATAAATATGGAAAGGGTGGGTGTCGAGAGGATGAAGCCAGGCTCTTCTCAGTGGCATCTAATGATAGGACACGGGGCAGCAGGTGTGAGCTGGAACACAGGCAGTTCCACATCAATATGAGAAGGAACCTCTTCCCAGTGAGGGTGATAGAGCCCTGGAAGGGCTGCCCAGTTTGCCTTTCTGTGCCTCCTGGAAATAAGAAAGAAACAGTAATGCATGAGTGTGGATGATTCCACCCTTGTACTTTATCAGGAAGTTACCATCAGTTCCAGAAGATTCAACCAGCTGATCCTTGAGTCGTTCATAAGGTGTAAATGCCTCCTCATGGGACAAAGTAAAACTCAAGTTTTACTCGTGCTGCCCTCAAAGCAGGTGGGGGAAGATGCGCTGGTTTTCCTTTCTGTGTGACTACAGCAGTTTGAAATCTTCTCAGGAAGAGGGTAGTATTTCCTCAGGAATTGTCAGCTCTATCAGAAGTTAAATCTACTTTTCCTTCTTTTCTTTGTGACCTGTGCCCCTTGTGCCATTTGGAAAACAAAAGGAGAAAAATTCGGCTGCTGGCTGTGTCTGTCTTTGCTGAAGCTTTAACAGCCTGATCTTGGCTGGCGTCACTCTTTTAAATGCAGATGGAGAAGTGATGAGGGGACAGCTTTAAGGCTGGTACTCTGCTGACCAACTCTTGGATTATTGGGATGTGGGAATGAGCTGTCTGTCAGCTCTGCGGCAGTGGGGAGCCAGCTGAGGGCTTTGCTGTCGCTCCAGAGAGCTGTTTTAAGTACAGCTATGCCTCCCTGCCCAGGGAAGTTGTGGAGTCTCCTTCTCTGGAGACTTTCAAGATGCATCTGGGTATGTTCCTGTGTGACCTGCCCTAGGTTCTATGGTCCTGCTTGAGCAGGGGGGTTGGACTCAATGACCTCCTGGAGGTCCCTTCCAACCTCTAATGATCAGAGTATCTGTGTGTGTTCAGTGAGTAGTGGAGGTGGTGAACACCCTGGATTCACGTCCTTAAGTCCTGTGTCCTCAGTGGTGTTGCACTGGCCTGAGCTCCCCTCCGTAGTGTCTGTATATCCTGATTCCTTCCCCTTCTTGTCCTGCAGCACCTCCAGCTCTGAAGTGCCCTAGAGAGCCTTTCTGCTCCCTGCTTGTCCCCCCCAGCAGTGGTCTGAGAAACATGGAGCTTCCGTTACACCTGGTTCAGAGCTGGCAGAGGCAGCGCCAGGTTTCCACTTGCTGCTTAGGATTTTCTCTAGGTCTCTGTGGGTGACTTTTGGGCAAAATTCCCACTACTACTTACTCTGCTGGCAAAAATAACTACAACATTATGTAAATAGAGTTGGCTTATTTACAGCTTCACTGTGAGCTGCATTTGCTGATACCACATACATGGGAGTGAGTGTCCTAAGTCTCACGTGAGCCACTCTGATCCACGCTCCACAAGGAGGAAACTGCTTGTTTGCTTTTCTGAAGGTTAAGGCTGCTGTTGGAAGGACTATTTTGTTACACAGGAGGTACTGTTGAACTCCTCACGTATAAATATAAACACACAAAGGTAGCTATCCCAATATATTTTGGAATATTCCTCCATTGCCTTCATCTTCTAGAGTTCTATAGATCAAATGAACAATGTCCTAGTAAACTCTACAGGGTGCCAAGTGGTTGGGCACTGGAACAGGCTGCCCAGCGAGGTGGTGGAGTTGCCATCCCCGGAGGTGTTTAAAAACCGAGCAGCTAGAGCACTTGAGGCCAAGGTCTGAGGGTTAGGGAGCTGTTGGGATGAGGGCTGGACTCTATGATCCCAGAGTTCCTCTCAGCCACAAGTGATTCTATGAATTGCAGTCTTCACAGAGCAGTTCTGTGAGATTGCCTACTGCCATTCCTTGTGACTCAGAGCAGCCTCGTTAATATTAACTGTGTAGGAAATGTCGTGTACCCAGCGTCTTCCTCATGCTCAATTTTGCTTTCTGTTTGGAAATGCAAGTTAGTCTTCAGGGAAGAAGATAATCTGTGGGGATCTCAGCAGAGTGGTGCTGGTGAGCTCGGGCAGGTCGATGCTAATGTCTTAACTTTTCAGATCTGCTGGAAGCAGAGAGGAACAGATGAGCTGAAGTGGAAGAACAACTTTACCCAGCAGCACTCAGAGCATTTAGCACTATTTGCAATGTTAAGTTTCGGATGCTTTACTTGCACTCATGTCCTGTATTAGTGGTTTTTTCACTTGTAGCTCTTGCAATGAGAGGTTGTTCCTTCCACTTCCTGCAGCAGTGAAAAACACACCCCAGACAGCAGATCTTGCTGCATTCAGCGTGATAACGTTGCACATGGTCCAGTCCAGACCAGTCACCCAGCACAGTGCCCTTGGTGCCCAAGAAAAGCTTTAAGTAGCTTACAGAGACCTTTTTTTCACTCTGAACATAAATGTTGGGAGCTGTCTGATAGATTAAAATGAGGAGGAAATCATCAATAATTAAGGAAGGAAGCCGGGCGGGGGAAGCGACTAATGCAGGGGTTTGGAATGCAGCAAATAGCTGATGAATTGGCTCAAGGAGTCTGGTGTTCCAGGCGTTTGCAGCAGGAGAAGAAAGCAAAGGAGGCTGTATGGGGGATAATTATATTGTCTACTGTTTTACAGACTTGCTCAGAAAAGAGCAGAGTTTGTAAATCCGTGACACAGACCTCTGAGATAGTTCTTGGCGTCGGCGGCTGCAGCTGAAGTGCAAGAGCTAAGCTGTATCCCGTCGGTGAGAGGACGACTCCAAAGGCAGCTTCCTCCACAATTGTCCTGCTGATGTAGGAAAAGAAACCTACAAGCTGTAGTGGTAGTTAAGCAGATTTCCCAGGCAGTCATTAAATTTGAAGTTTTTCACCTTTTAGTGAAAGCAGCGGTGCTTGGAGTCTGGAGTCTGACTAATGGGGCTGGTTTTCCTTTTTTTCTGTGTTTTTATCTTTTTCACAAGTATTTGCAGTCCATCTCCTCAGCCTCTGCAGACAGCAGCACTGTGTTTCTACTCTGCTCTGTTGTATCTTGATGTTTTCGTGGAGCCAATCTGAAGTAATATCCTGGATAATCATGAACAGAACTTGAGCACAGCCCGTGTGTATTCCTTCCATATGTGGAAAATGGTGTTTGCGTGGGTTCACTCAGCTCAGTAGCAGTCCTGAAGAATTCTGTGGGATGGCTCATTGTTCTGAGGGCTCTTGATTTGCTCAGGAGCGTGCAACACATTTTCACTCTGCATAAATAAGTCATTACATTGCCATTAACATGAAACCTAATTGTTCTGTTGTCTCTAGAGATTTTTGTGTTTTTACTGACTGGTTAATCCTGTTGCTTTAAATCATTATTTCTGTGTTGGAAATGTTCGGTAATCATAGAATCATTAGGGATTGGAAGGGACCTCAAAAGATCATCTAGTCCAATCCCCCTGCCACAGCAGGATCACCCAGACCAAGTCACACAGGAACATCCAGGCGGGTCTCAAATGTCTCCTGTGAAGGAGACTCCACAACCCCCCTGGGCAGCCTGTTCCAGTGCTCCGTCACCCTCGCTGGGAAGAAGGTCCTTCTCATCTTGATGTGGAACCTTCTGTGTTCCAGCTTACAACCATTGTCCCTCGTCCTATTGCTAGATGACACTGAGCAGAGCCTGGATCCACGAGAGGGTGTTGGCTGCTCCTCGGGCAGGCGTTTTGTTAGGGTCATACAGATGCTGAGGTTTCAATTTAAGATACCAGGACCATTTCCTTGTGTCTCCTGTAACGTTCACACGTGAAAAGTCATTTCATGCAGACAACTGTATGAAAAGAGAAATTGTTTTTTCTAGAAAAAGGACTGTAGCAGGAAAAATGCCCTGACGTAAATAGCTGAGGGGGCAAGGCAGCATTCTGGTGGGGAACGGCTGGAAAACGTGGTCATTTCCAGCTGCCTTCCTTCATTGTGGGATTGGCATCACTTGGGAAAGTAATTTTAACCTTATGGCTGCTTTAATTTCCTGCTCTGTAAATTGGTAGCTGCTCAACTTCTCAGCTTAACAAGCAGTGATTCCAGTTGTACGTTATGCATCTTCTGAACGAGTCGCTAGCTGTGGAAGTACCAAAGAAATCGCAGTAGTCTTGTCGAGCTGTCAGCTAGGGGTTTAGAATCCACTTAATACGGAATGTTTCCAGAACACAAGGATGAGGAAAGGCTGGGGGAACTGAGTCTCTTGAGCTTAGAAAAAAGGAGACTGCAGGATGATGCCATGAATGTTGATAAACATGTGAAGGGTGGGTGTCAGGACGATGGAGCCAGGCTCTACTCAGTGGCACCCAATGATAGGACAAGGGGCAATGGGTGTGAGCTGGAACAGAGGGAATTCCACATCAATATGAGAAGGAACTTCTTCCCAGATAGGGTGACAGAGCCCTGGAAGGGGCTGCCCGGGGGGTTGTGGAGTCTCCTTCTCTGGAGACGTTTAAAACCCACCTGGTCATGATCCTGTGCGACTGGATCTAGGGCATCCTGCTGTGGGAGTGGGATTGGACTGGGTGATCTGTCGAGGTCTCTTCCAATCTCTAACATTCTATGATACACCAGCAACCTGAGGATGCAGGTAATCCTTTTCCAGTAACAGGAACTTGGCAACTTCAGTGTAAATAAACCCTGATTCATCCAAGTCGCTACCAAATGCCTCAGTCTGCTACTGAATTTGCATTTCAAGTGTGAATGTGTGGCAGAAATTCCATTCTTTGGGATTTCACGTGTCCTGTGTTTAGCCTTTTGTTTCACAACCAGCTACAGTACTCACAAGCAATTTTGACAGCTTCGGCAGAAACAAGTGTAATGAAGCTCTTAAAGTTTAGACCAAGTAGCTGCTTAGTCAGGATTGTTCTCCTCCTGGAGAAGAGGAGGCTCCCAGGTGACCTTCCAGCAGCTTTCCAGTCTCTGAGGAGGGCTACAAGAAAGCTGGGTTAGGGCTTCTGACACTAGTGGTAGTGAGAGGACAGGGAGAAAGGGTTCCAGACTTGAAGAGGGGAGATTGAAGTTGGACATGAGGAACAAATTCTTTGCTGTGAGGATGCTGAAACAGGCTGCCCAAGGCAGTTGTGGCTGCCCCATCCCTGGCAGTGTTGAAGGCCAGGTTGGCTGGGGCCCTGAGTAATCTGCTCTTGTAAAGTTGTCCCTGCCTGGTCGGGGGGGGTTGGAACTGGATGATCTTTGAAGTCCCTTCCAGCCCTGGCCATTCTATGATTCTTAGTGAGACAACATTTTTTCACGTCAGCTTTGAATGACATCCTAAGTTGACCCCAGCTTCTGCTTGAATGACTCCATGTCAATCAGTGTGTGGTTAAATGTATTTAAAGTGCTGATTTTTGTCTCCTGTTCCCTCCACAGGTGCATTCTGCTCCCTCTCTTGGGAATGAAACCCCCTCAGCAGAGCCTCTTCCTGCTTGTAGATTCAGTCGACGAGGGCTGTAACGTTTCCGAGGCCGAACAGACTTCAAGAAGTTTAGCTGGAACGATCGCAGAGCTTTTAGCTGGTCACTTTGAGTTCTTCCCTCCGTGGCTGCTCCTCCTGTGTTCTGCCCGCAAGCAGAGCAAAGCTGTTACAAAAATGTTTACAGGTGAGTGCTGAGCACAACAAGGGCTAGTTCCTGGCCCCCCTAACAGGGCTGAGGTACCAACAGGGGGTCCTAGGTGACAGCTGGAACCACTGATGCAGTCTTAGCGCTAAAAACCAACAAGCAGCACAGTGGCAGTTCTAAACAAAGCACATCCTGCTTGCCTGGGGACTATAGACAGCTGCATCCAGACAAGGATTTTGGAGGTGAATGCTGCATAGCTGTGTCTGCTTGGAGTTCTCCTCTTGCTTTGCTGGTTTTGTGAAGCCTTGAAGTGCTGTAGGTGCTGTGTGAGTGTGTAAGTGCGTTGGCTGTGTACACCCAGCCCTTACAACCTCAAAAGGCTGCTTTTTCAGTTTCATCTCCCATTAAAATCTCTCCCCTTATTTTCAGAAAGCAGGGAATAGCCTCTGAAGGTGGAACTTGAAAGGGAAAGAATGTAGATGTGGATTCCTGAAGTGTATTTTTGGCAAAGGCTGCACAGTACAAAAATTCCTTACAGCTTCTTCAGGCAGGCTTGAGTGTGTCATGAGAACATTTCTTCACTGTAATGACATTATTGCTGGAGACCTTCTCTGCAATTTCATAAAGGTCAATATCTAGACTGGATGCCAGACCTATGTATGGAGCCTGTGTGTATTAAGGGGACAATTAGAACAAAAATGTGATTATAGGACATAGACCCACAGGCCTGCTCGTTTCCCCAGTAGCAAAAGGTCAATGGGATAATTGCATTATGGAATGAAGTACTGTATTAATCAGTGGCAGGCATGAAGACTGGCATTTGGGAGCACGTGAGAACTAAAGGAAACTTGGGGGTAGCTTCACAAATCTCCTTGGGACGGTCATATGGGAATAGTTTTGTTAAAGCTTGGCTTATTCGACACGTCGTCGTTGCCAGAGACTCAGACACAACTTTCTTCAGAGCTCTTTTGTTTCCTTTCCGCTGAATCATAGAGCATTTCAAGACTAGTCCTGAAAAATTGCTGTTGTCTCCTAAGTACATTTCCAGATGGAATTCCTGACAGGAAAAAAAATCAGCAGGACTAATGGAAGTGCCTTTAAATAAATTGAATTGAAATGAGTTAATTCCTCATTTCCACAGAGAACAACTTGATGAATAGGATAAAGGAAGTCGCCTTGCGGTATTAGAATCCCATCTTCACTGTGGAAGAGGTACAGCAAAGAGGAAAGTGAATTCCAGAACCATCGGGTGCAAATTGATTGGAAATTTTAGGGTCTGTTTGATGGAAGTGGTGCTTTAGCCACTATGAAAGGAAAGTGTGACACTGCAGCCGATGCATCACAACAGCTGCCCACTTTATTCACTCTTGGATTGTTTGCTTGTTTCCCACCAATAATCACATTTCTGAGGGTGCGAGGAGCGTGGCTGAAGCTTCCTCCTTGAGATACAATGAAAACTTCCTCTGGTTGTCTGCTGAAGCAGGAGGTCAAAGCAGGTGTTTTCAATGTTGGGGAGCAGGAGCACTGCAGTGGCCTGGTCCTGACGATGCTTTACTTTGTGTGTCCGATACAGATGAGAGTCCTGCCATGGCAAAGGTTCCTGGGTTTAACTGTAGGTGATAAGAGAGTTCAAATGAGACAACTCTTTACAACTACCTGAAAGGAGGGTGTAGAGAGGTGGGGGTTGGCCTCTTCTCCCCAGTCACCAGTGATATGACAAGAGGAAACGACCTCAAGTTGTGCTAGAGAAGAGTTAGGTTGGACTTTTCCCTGACACAGTGGTCAGGAGTTGGAACAGGCTGCCCAGAGACAGAGGTGTCACCGTCTTGAGAGGGTTTCAAAAACCAAGTAGGTGTGACTCTGGGGAAGAGGGTTTAGTGGAGTGATGGTTGGACTGGATGGGCTTGGAGGTCTCTTCCACCCTTAAGGATTCTGAGATTCTGCAATCGTCTCCTTATCCAGAAATAGCAGTGATGTGGAAGAGAGAGCCCAGTATTTCTCACCCGCTGTCATCTTACTGCTGCCAGCAATGAATACATCATCCACTCAGAGAAAAGGAGAGAAGGGTGTTTATTCTGCTCCTCTTTGTTCCTTCACTTTTGTTGGTGACTTCTTTATGAAAGTTGAATAGTTGTGCCTGCGTCTGCTGCAGCTTTCTGGCCCCTTCTCTATTCCCACATTCTGTAGTAGCACAATGTGCTACAGATTTCTCCCCCCCACCCTTATTCAGACTCTCAGCTTTCATTAATTAAAGAAAAAAAAAAAGAGGGCTTTGCCTCTTGTGGCTGCAGAGACAACCTCAAAAATATGAACCAAATGGCAGATGCTGCCTGCGAGAGCCTGCGGTCACCCTCCACAGTGAGCTAACGCAGCCGGCTGAGTCCAAGAGGAGGGGAACAGATTATGCGTGTCCTTCCACCCTCCTGCGTGCGCTCTCGTTGTCAGCAGCTGCCACATCAGGTCCCTTTGTTTTCCCTGTGAACCTTCTTTCCCTAAATTTAACAGATTTCCTTCCAGTGGATGTAAATGTGAGTGAAAAAGCAGCATAAAGGTAAAAAGAGAAAGTCATCTGTGTACGGAGGTTCTCCTCGCTGGTTTCAAGCAGCGTTTTCACTAGGCATTTAGTAAACTGGTATGATCAGTCCTGGCTGGGAGAGGATCTACTGGAGAGCAGCCCTGTGGAAAGGGACTCGGGGGTGCTGGTGGATGATAAACTGGACATGAGCCACCAGTGTGCAGTGGCAGCCCAGAAGGCCAGTCACACTCTGGGCTGCGTCAAAAGAACTGTGGCCAGCAGATCAAGAGAGGTGATTCTGCCCCTCTACTCTGCCCTGGTGAGACCACACTTGGAGTAATGTGTCCAGTTCTGGAGCCACCTGCACAAGAAGGGTGTGGCATGAAGACTGGAGCGTGTCCAGAGGAGGGTCACTCAGATGCATCAGGGGAATGGGGCATCTCTCATGTGAGGACAGGCTGAGAGAGTTGGGGCTGTTCAGCCTGGAGAAAAGGGAGGCTTTGGGGGGACCTTCTTTTGACCTTCCAGTACCTGAGGGGGACCTATGTGAAGGCAGGGGAAGGTCTTTTCAAGAGGATTTGTATGGGTAGGTCAAGCAGCAGTGGGTTCAAGCTGGGAAAGGACAGATTGATGCTGGATGTTAGAAAAAACCCTTCAGTGTGAGGGTGGTTGATGGCTGGAATGGGCTGCCCAGGGAGGTGGTCGCTGGAGTCATTTAAGGTCAGGCTCGATGAGGCTCTGAGCAACCTGACCTACGTACAGTTATCGCTGTATAGGGAGGTTGGACTAGATGACCTCTAGAGGTCCCTTCCAGCCTAGAACATTCTGTGGTTCTAAGATTTACCTCATTTCTTCTTGTTTTTGCTTTACTGCATGCACGAGTCTAGTACCTGTGACTGAAGGCTTGACTGTAGCCTTCAGTTAAGCACTGGTGTGCTTCACCCAAAGGCTGCCTTCTCGTGCCTGGAGTGCGCCGGTGTGGTACCAGCTGGGCAGATGTCGTGTCTCAGGGAGCTGTCGTCTCCAGAAATTAATGTTACTGCCAGAAAGATACTGAAGACTGGGAAAAAAAATGAACAGGGGATGTGCAAAGGGGTTCAGCTCAGCCTCAGGAGCAGCTTAAGCTCCTTTCACCCACTTATCCATAGGCCAAAACAGTCAATCTGTCGTTCATTTTTCACTCCTCCTTTTATCTGTCATTCAGTTCCAGACTGGCAGCTCTTCAGAGCTGGTATTTATCCCATTTTCTATACATTCAAAATCACCACCCAGCTTCTCTGCACCCCCAAAACCCATACTGCCTGGGGCATAAAGCTGCTGGGCTGGCAGAATCATCACACAGTTGTTGAGGCTGGAAAAGATATGAGGTCCTCAAGTCCAAAAGCAAACCCTGTTGCTGAATCCCCCAACCACATCAGTTGCCTGATTTGGAGCAGAACCTTTTCTCCTGAGCTGCCATTTCAGAAAATAAATGAATTGAGACAACTTGAGGAGAGAGGGCTTCAAAAAAAGAAAATCTGAGGGGTCCTCTCATTTTTCATTGGAGGTTGGAATGAATTTGGGTGGTGTCACATCACTTTGAAGTCTTTCTGGCTTTTCTTACAGAAGATAATTTTCTGTATTTTGTAGTTGTCAATTTTACTTCTGTAGTGGGAGAGCTTTGGAAAAAAAGGTTATTTGTTGTTTTGGTTTGTTTTTTGGGGGAAAAAAGTTATATGTAGAAGAATACTGATTGGAAATGACTGCCTAGATCAGCAGTGTGGGTTACTGATGCCGCCACACTGCCAGGCGTGAAATCGAGCAGATTAAAGTTCACAATGTGCCTAAGTGAAATGATTTCAAATGTATTTAAAGCTTTTATAATTAACTTATGTAAATGTATTGAGAGATAGGAAAGTAGAAGAAGATTTGGAAGTGTTTGTTGGAACCTGCTAATTAACTAGGGATGTCATTCAGCCCCTGTACTGGGCACTGGGGAGGCCTCCCCTCCAGTACTGGGGGCAGTGCTGGGCCCCTCACTTCAGGAAAGATATGGAGGGGCTGGAGGGGGTCCAGAGGAGCAATGAGGCTGGGGAAGAGACTGGAGGGAAAGGCTGATGAGGAGAGGCTGAGAGAGCTGAGGGTGAAGAAGACTCAGAGAGGACCATCTCCTTCTCTCCAAGTCCCTGAAGGGAAGTTGTAGTCAGATGGAGGTCAGGCTCTTCTCCCAGGCAACCAGCACCAGGATGAGAGGGCAGGGCCTGAAGCTGCCAGGGGAGGGTTAGGTTGGATGTTAGGAAGCCCTTCCTCAGGGAAAGGGTGATGGGAGCCTGGGATGGACTGCCCAGGGCAGTGGTGGAGTCCCCATCCCTGGAGGTGTTGAAGGCCAGCCTGGCTGTGGCCATTCGTGCCCTGGTGTGGCTGTTGTGGTGATGTTAGGTGCTGGTCTGGATGAGCTCAAGGGCTTTTCCAGCCTCAATCATTCTGTGATTCTATGTAATTCTGCAATTCTTTATTATTTTTACTCTGAAAAGGTTCACATACTATCGTGTATTTATATGTATTTAGGTAGCCAAGATCCTATTCTTTCCCTTTTTTATCCTCCTCTGAATGACTGTAGGTCCTGCCAAGAAATACATTTGGAACTGATTTGTTTACAGAACTGCCAGGAATTTAATAAATCAGGAAAATCCATATTGGAGCTCCCCTTGGGTCGAGAGCGACGCGTAATGTAAGGAAAAATGTTAACAATGCAAAAAGCAGGGTCGTGGGACTGCGAGTTCTGTCTGCTGCCCTCCGGTTTGGCTGAGCTTAAGTAGTCCATGGGAATGCATCTGGAACAAAATGAGCTTTCTCTTCATCTCCTGGTGCTTCTCGTCCATGAAAGTCACTTATTGTATCTCATAGGGTTGAAAAGCAAGTTTGTAGGATCTTTATTTGGAAATGTAAAATGACCTCATTTAGATATCGGGGGCACAAAAGCCCCGTGCCTTTGTTTGCCTGCTTTGAGCTAGCAGCAAGAATGTGAGATTTAAAAAACCCACAAGAATTCCATCTATAAAGCCTCTCTTAACTTTTTTGCTTATTATAGTAGGTGCAGTGGTTAAAATTAACACCCAGGGTCTGTTCAGTAGTGTGTTCCTGTGGCAGCTGGTTAACCCCAGCCCCGAGAGAGCCCGTTTGCTTCACGAACGATGTCTAAGCTCTTGTTAATAAGGACTGTTTTGAAACGCTGCAAAAGGGAAGTGTTCAGCCTCTGTGAACGTCCAGCAGGTTGTTAAGTTGCTGTCTTCTCAAAGCCCCACTGCTCTGAAGTCCTCTGGCAAGGGGAAAGGGTTCCAGACTTGAAGAGGGGAGACTGAGGTTGGACACGAGCAACAAATTCTTTGCTGTGAGGGTGCTGAGATGCTGGAACAGGCTGCCCGAGGCAGTTGTGGCTGCCCCATCCCTGGCAGTGTTGAAGGCCAGGTTGGCTGGGGCCCTGAGTAACCTGCTCTAGTGAAGGTGTCCCTGCCTGTGAGGTCGGTTGGAACTAGATGATCTTTGAAGTCCCTTCCAGCCTTGGGTATTCTATTAATCTGTGACATGTACTTGCTTGTCTGAAGTGCTTAAGACACCAGGGCACTATTTTTAACCCCAAAGTAAAACAAGGAAATGATTCAGCCTCACTGGAAGGGAAAAAACCCAACAAAACACATCAACCCTTGTTTTTTGGGTGTGTGTTGGGTTGTTGGGCTTTCATCACATCCAGAATATGTTTTGGTTCAGTTTCTCACCCATTTTGGGAAGCTACATGAAAATCAGCATTCAAGCACTGCGAGATGAGCAAATATTCTTTTGAAGCAGCACGTAGTGGGATCGAGGCTCTTAGTTATCACTCGTCAAGTTTTTGTGCGAAGGGAGGGACTCGAGGGAGGTGAAGTGCAGTCATTAGTCAGGCAGTGCTGAGCATCAGGTGGGAGTCACTCGGGGGGTTCTCGTTGGGACAAAAGGAAAACTCTGCAAACTGAAAAAAAAGCACTTGAGGGACTGAAAAATAGAATGAACGTACACGTGCAGGTAGATACAGGACGGAGGGAGGTGGGATTCATGCAAGAGACCGCGGATGCTGCGATGGAAGATCATAACCAAGAAACCTTGGAGTGGCTGCTTGGGATCTGGAGAATGCCAGACAGGTGCTGTCTGTTCACACTTTTTTCTCACTTAGCTTCTGTGCAAGAGTGAAGGGCTCTGCGAAGTCATGCACGGACTGTTTTGATCAGTAATTTAACAAGTGGTCTGGGGGGAGGCACGATTCTGGTTTGGCTACTCTGTTGATTTGGTCCTGTTGGATTAGCACTTGTACCATCATGAACAAGGGAAGCAGTTCTGATTTAGCAACACCGCCCTAGGTTGCCTTCCAGTTCTAATCTCCTGTGTTTGTACCATGCTCATGGAGACTAAACAATCACCAGAGTGAGCTGAAGGTGACGTTCAGAACCTCCGCTGAAGGCAAGACACCCGGGGACAAACACCACAGCTCTGTTATCAAGGCAGATTTTCAGTCAGAACAAGGTCACAGAGCGAGCCGTTGGATCTGCAGAGTGCTTAAACACAATGAAAACACCCATCTGAAAGGAATGTTCTTCAGTCTGGCTTCAGAGTCTTTGTTCAGTGCTGATGAGGTCGGAATTGCATCAAATTTGTCACTCTGTGGTTGCATTTCCTACCAGAGAACTGGGGTGTTTGTCTAAAACCCAGTCCTTCATTAAAAAGGAGATAATTTTCAGTGCCCAGAGGTGGAAAGTTATTTAAGTCTTTTGGAGTGCCTGTATCGTCTATATCATAGAAGCTTCTGGAAGAAACCAAGATGACGAGACTGGAGTGATTTATGTACGTGTCACCATGCACATGTACCGGGTGTGAATAAGCTCTTCTATAATACTGTTAATAAAACAGTTGTCTTGATCTAAATAGCTACAAATAATTTGGAATCGCCTTGCGTAACCATCTTGGAGAAGGGATTGTTCACGTGATAATAGAATAATCATCTCATTTGGGTTGGAGTTGTGGTGGTTTTGTTTAGGTGTCGAGGGTAGACACAGGATGATGGATTCAAAGTGAATTTTAAAATGTTCTTCATCTGGGTTTGATGATCTCAGAGGTCTTTTCCAGCCTCACTAATTCTGTGATTATCATCATCTACTATAAGAAGAACATAAAGATGTGCCCGTTACCAAAGTTCTCCAGTGTTCTTATGAAATGATGGCCTCAGGTTGTGTCAGGGGAGGTTTAGGTCGGATCTTAGGAAGACGTTCTTCCATGAGAGAGTGGCTGGGCACCGGAACAGGCTGCCCAGGCAGGTGGTGGAGTCCCCATCCCTGGAGGGGTTTAAAAACCGAGTAGCTCGAGCACTTGAGGCCACGGTCTAGGGAGCTGTTGAGATGAGGGCTGGGCTGGATGACCTTGGACGTCCTTTCTAGGGACGTCCTTTCTAGCCATGATGATTCTAAATGACATTCACTGTGTGTCCATACCAAATGCATCAGTGGGGCTGTTCCCTACCCAGGAATGCCTGTCTTTTACTTCATTTTTTTAAACTCTGAGTTAAGCAAAAGCAGCTCAGAAATAATAATCACGATTTTCTTCCCTTCTAACAGGTTTTCGAAAAATAAGCCTAGACGATCTGCGGAAGGCTTACATCGTGAAAGACGTGCAGCAGTACATCCTGCATCGCTTGGATCAAGAGGAAGCACTGAGACAACATCTCACAAAAGAGACCGCAGAAATGCTAAATCAGCTTCACATCAAAAGCAGCGGGTGCTTTTTGTACCTGGAACGCGTCCTAGATGGAGTGGTGGAGAACTTCATTATGTTACGAGAGATCCGGGACATCCCGGGAACGTTGAACGGTCTGTACCTGTGGCTCTGTCAGAGACTCTTTGTGAGAAAGCAGTTTGCAAAAGTGCAGCCCATTCTCAACGTCATTCTGGCCGCCTGCAGGCCGTTAACCACGACGGAGCTGTATCACGCGGTATGGACCAAAAACATGACGCTGACCATGGAAGATTTCCAACGGAAATTGGACGTTCTAGCCAAAGTCCTCGTGGACGGACTGGGGAATACAAAAATCTTGTTTCACTACAGCTTTGCAGAGTGGTTGCTGGACGTAAAGCACTGCACGCAGAAGTACTTGTGTAACGCGGCGGAGGGACACAGGATGCTGGCCATGAGCTACACATGCCGAGCCAAGGATTTAACGCCCTTAGAAGCTCAGGAGTTTGCACTGCATCTAATTCATTCGAATTTACAGTTGGAGACTTCCGAGCTGGCTTTGTGGATGATATGGAACGGCACACCCGTCAAAGACTCCCTGTCCACCTTGATTCCTAAAGAGCAAGAGGTGCTACAGCTGCTGGTAAAAGCTGGTGCTCACGTGAACAGCGAAGACGACCGCACGTCTTGCATCGTTCGGCAGGCTCTGGAGAGAGAAGACTCCATTCGCACCCTGTTAGACAACGGCGCGTCGGTCAACCAGTGCGATTCCAACGGGAGAACGCTCTTGGCGAACGCGGCGTACAGCGGCAACCTCGACGTGGTTAACTTGCTGGTTTCCAGGGGAGCGGATTTAGAGATAGAAGATGCTCACGGGCAAACAGCACTTACCCTGGCTGCTCGGCAGGGCCACACCAAGGTTGTCAACTGCTTGATCGGCTGCGGGGCTAACGTGAATCACACCGATCACGACGGCTGGACAGCGCTGCGGTCTGCAGCGTGGGGTGGGCACACGGAGGTGGTCTCTGCGCTCCTGTATGCTGGAGTCAAAGTGGACTGTGCAGATGCCGACAGTCGAACGGCGCTGAGAGCGGCGGCTTGGGGTGGGCACGAAGACATTGTGCTGAATCTGCTTCAACATGGTGCTGAAGTTAACAAAGCTGATAACGAGGGCAGAACAGCTTTGATCGCAGCTGCGTACATGGGCCATAAAGAGATCGTGGAGCACCTGCTGGATCACGGTGCGGAGGTCAACCACGAGGACGTGGATGGCAGGACTGCGCTGTCGGTCGCTGCGCTTTGCGTGCCAGCCAGCAAGGGCCACGCGTCGGTGGTCAGCCTGCTCATTGACCGGGGTGCTGAAGTCGACCACTGCGACAAAGACGGCATGACGCCGCTGCTGGTAGCTGCTTATGAAGGACACGTAGATGTTGTCGATCTGCTTCTAGAAGGAGGAGCCGATGTTGATCACACGGACAACAACGGCCGAACACCGCTCCTGGCCGCAGCCTCCATGGGCCACGCTTCTGTTGTGAACACTCTCTTGTTTTGGGGCGCGGCCGTCGACAGCATCGATAGCGAAGGGAGAACAGTCCTGAGCATAGCTTCTGCACAGGGCAACGTGGAAGTAGTACGGACTCTGCTGGACAGGGGGCTGGATGAGAACCACAGGGACGATGCAGGCTGGACCCCCTTGCACATGGCAGCTTTTGAAGGTCACAGGTTGATCTGTGAAGCTCTTATAGAGCAAGGTGCTAGAACAAATGAAATTGATAACGACGGGCGGATACCTTTCATATTAGCTGCACAAGAAGGACACTACGACTGTGTGCAGATATTACTGGAAAATAAATCCAACGTCGACCAGAGAGGCTACGACGGGAGAAACGCTCTCCGGGTTGCGGCTTTGGAAGGTCACAGAGATATCGTTGAACTCTTGCTCAGCCACGGAGCAGATGTAAACTACAAAGACGCCGACGGGCGGCCGACGCTTTACATCTTGGCGTTAGAAAACCAGCTGACGATGGCCGAGTACTTTTTAGAGAACGGTGCAAACGTAGAGGCGAGCGATGCCGAAGGAAGAACAGCGCTCCATGTTTCCTGCTGGCAGGGCCACTTGGAGATGGTACAGGTGCTGATCACGTACCACGCCGATGTGAACGCCGCGGACAACGAGAAGAGGTCTGCCCTGCAGTCTGCCGCGTGGCAAGGTCACATGAAGGTAGTGCAGCTACTCATTGAGCACGGAGCTCTGGTTGACCATACGTGTAACCAAGGTGCTACTGGACTCTGCATCGCGGCCCAGGAAGGGCACATCGATGTCGTCCAGATATTACTGGAGCATGGTGCTGATCCAAACCACGCCGACCAGTTTGGGCGCACCGCTATGCGTGTTGCGGCTAAAAACGGACACTCTCAGATTATCAAGTTACTGGAAAAATACGGCGCATCTACTCTGAACGGCTGCACTCCGTCCCCGGTCCACACAATGGAGCAAAAGCCCTTGCAGTCCGTGTCCTCCAAAATGCAGTCCTTAACCATGAAGTCCAACAGTTCGGGGAGTACCGGGGGGGATATGCAGCCTAGTATGCGTGGCTTGTCCAACGGGCCCGCTCATGCCTTCAGCTCTCCCTCCGAGTCTCCCGATTCAACAGTCGACCGCCAGAAGTCGTCTTTGTCAAATAATTCCCTGAAGAGCTCCAAAAACTCTTCTCTCCGCACCACGTCGTCCACCGCCACTGCCCAGACAGTGCCCATCGACAGTTTCCACAGCCTGTCGTTCACAGAGCAGATCCAGCAGCACTCCCTGCCCCGCAGCAGGAGCAGACAGTCCATTGTTTCTCCTTCTTCCACAACCCATTCCCTGAGTCAGAATCACAATTCGCCGAGCAGCGAATTTGAGTGGAGCCAAGTAAAACCCAGTTTGAAGTCAACTAAAGCTAACAAAGCGGGGAAAACGGACAACTCCGGGAAGTCTGGGTCAGCTGGGAAAAAGATCAAGCAAAGCGGTTCCTCCCAGCCAAAGGTGTTAGAGTATGAAATGACTCAGTTCGACAAACGAGCGCCTCTTGCCAAATCCGGGACCGGCGTGCCCCTGAAACCGATGCCGCCAGAGCCCCACTGCAAAATCGTGATCCCGCCGGCTCAGCAGGAGCTCGGCCGCGCTCAGCAGCAGTTCCTGATCCACCAGCAGAGCGGAGAGCAGAAGAAGCGGAACGGGATCATGACGAACCCCAATTACCATCTGCAGAGCAATCAGGTTTTTCTCGGGAGGGTTTCTGTCCCGCGGACAGTGCAGGACCGAGGGCATCAGGAGGTGCTGGAAGGCTTTCCTCCCGCCGAGACGGAACTCAGCCTTAAGCAAGCCTTAAAACTTCAGATCGAGGGGAGCGACCCGAGCTTCAACTACAAGAAGGAGACACCATTGTAAAAGGTAACGTGTCCAGTCGCGAGGGGAGCAGACCTGCATTTCTTTCTGAATGTGGGCAAGTAACCTTCTGCTGTTGTTGAGCTGCATCGTTGCTTCGTAACGTTAAAAAACCCTTAACCTGGCGGATATGCCCAGGTGGCCAGTGGCATCCTGGCCTGTGTCAGCAGTAGCGTGGCCAGCAGGACCAAGGAGGTGGTCCTGCCCCTGTACCCAGCATGGCTGAGGCTGCCCCTTGAGTACTGTGAGCAGTTTGGGCACCGGAGATGGAGCAGAGAAGGGCAGCTGGGCTGATTGGGGTCTGGAGAACAGGTCTGCTTGGGAGAGGTTGAGGGAGCTGGGGCTGTTCAGCCTGGAGAGGAGGAGGCTGAGAGGAGACCTCACTGCTCTCTACAATCGCCTGAGGGGAGGGTGGACTGAGGTGAGAGTTGGCCTCTTCTCCCTGGGGACTGGCGGTAGGACAAGACGAAGTGGGGTCAGGTTATGCCAGGAGAGGATCAGGTTGGATCTTAGGACAAACTTGTCCCCAGAAAGAGTGGGGAGGCCTTGGAACAGGCTGCCCAGGGAGGGGCAGTGAGAGCAGAACACTGCAAGCTTTTGACTGTATTATTTTACTGAGAAGGTACCTGTCCTGCAGGGATGACATTCCTCGGAGAAGCTCACACTCCCCATTAGAGCACCGTGCTGTAGTGCTGAGTCAGAGCAGTCCGCTTAGACAGCTCCCTGCCTCTCCCACACCCCTTTCTGAGCTCCAAGGGGTCTGTACACATCTCTCTCAGGCCCGCGTTGTCAGTGAGCCAGCTCAAACAGGACTCCTTTCCTCCCTCTCAGTGCTGAGCTTCATCTTTTGTGGGTATTGGCAATGTGTTAATAATTAATATCCTTTCTATTTGAATTTCAAAGCGGCAGCATCTTTAAGAAGTGTTTGCACAACTCTCGCTGCTTAGTCGCTTGTATTTGAAAACATTTTTGTGCTGTTTCTGCAAGTGCGGCGGTTTTGACAGCTCAGGCTGCTGCTCCTCACAACAAGAACGTTCTTGCTGGCTGACTCAGTTCTGCTGAAAGTCATCAAATCCTCCAGGCTTCTAGGACAACCGCAGGTCGTGCAGAATCCACAACAGATCCACCAGTTACCCACAGAAAGAGGGGGCTTTCAGCCGTCAGAAAGACAGGCCGGAGGGTGGGGTTTTTTACCCGAATGTCCTGAAAATGAATTTCACTCTGGAACTGAGTCCTGGGGGCAGAGCAGGGCCCCTCACTTCAAGAAAGAGGTTGAGAGGCTGGAGCAGGTCCAGAGGAGCAACCAGGCTGGAGAACAGACTGGAGGGAAAGTCTGATGGGGAGAGGTTGTAGTCAGCTGGCGGTGTTGAGCCTGGCTACATTAAAGTATTTGACCCAACATCCTTTCAGAAATCTCTGTACTGGAGATTTTTCCATCTGCACATCTGTAAGATGCAAATATTAGCAATGGCTCAGAGGAGCTGTGGGGCAGGTTGTAGGATGTTTGGGTTTGACCTGACTTCTTGTATCACAAGACGTCGCTTTGGTGAATAAAATAAATATAAAGTAAAACAAATATAAAATAAAACAAATATAAAATAAAACAAATATAAAATAAAACAAATATAAAAGTAGGAGCTTCCACGTCGAATTTCAAAGCTGGGGTTTGCTCTGTCTGGGGCAGACACTGCTTTATGGGAAAAGCAGGGGGTTTCTTCTCTCAAGTACTTGGTTATTGAGCAGGTGGCTGAGTAACTAAACAGCTCCTTTTGCTTTTCTCTTCGCTGATTTTTCACAGCTTCGTTTCCAACAGGGAAGTTTCAAGCAGTTGTGTGTGGATCACAAATTGCTCCGTGCAGGCTGTAATTTACCTCCCTTTTTCCAAGTCTCCAGCACAAATCCAGTCATTTCCCTGACCAGTGAATAAATTAGGTGCTGTGGAGAATCGCAGTAGAAACATTCGACTGGAGCACCCAGGCACTGGTTTCCCTTCCCTGGCTCCTACTTCCAAGCTCCTGCTGGGATGCTTTGCTGCTGTGGGGACCTTGTAGCTGCTGTGGATGGCAGAGAGCGCAGGGAGTCAGTCCTGGCTTTGGAGTTAGGCAGGAAATCCTTTTCCTCGTTGCTGTCTGCTTTTAACTTTAATTAGAGATGATATCACTCTCTTCCTGGTAACATTGAGAGACATTGAGGTGCTGGAGAGGGGACAGAGTAGGGCTGGTTGGGGGTCTGGAGGACAGGTCTGATGAGGAGAGGCTGAGGGAGCTGGGGCTGTTGAGCCTGCAGAAGAGGAGGCTGAGGGGAGACCTCACTGCTCTCTACAACTGCCTGAGGGGAGGGTGGAGTGAGGCAGGGGTTGGCCTCTTCTCCCTAGGGACTAGTGATAGGACCAGAGGAAATGGGGTCAGGTTGGATCTTAGGAAAAACTTGTTCTCAGAAAGAGTGGGGAGACCCTGGAACAGGCTGCCCAGAGAGAGCGTGGAGGCACCGTCCCTGCAGGCGTTCAGCAAATGGGCAGAGCCAGGCTGTTTGTGAAGATGGGTTAGTGGTTGGGGGTTGTAGGGTGGACGGTTGGACTTGATGATCTTGAAGGTCTTCTCCAACCCTGATGATTCTATGATTCTATTTCAAAACTGAGTGTTTTTGTGTTGTGTTTTCAGGCCAGCTCCACAATGCTACAATGGAACAGAAGGGCTTCTGCTTCGAGCGCGGGTGTCGGCTGGCTGGGATGCAAGTGCACGCCGCCTGTCTAGTCCACCTAGAAACTGAAGAATGTGATTCCTACAGTACAGTTACCTTCATTACTGTAACGTGCCTACATTTTCAGGCTGCCTTCTCAGTATAACCCTCTGCGCTTCGACAGTTTCTTTCGCGTCCTTTGTATTTAATTCACAGAACGAGCACTTTTTGTTTTAAACTGCAGAAAGGTTTTTGCTGCATTCCCCTGACAACAGCAGGAGAAGGAGGAATTTGGCTGTCCCGTTCCAGAACGTTGGGCAGAGGTGCATGTGCCACTGCGCGTGGAAAGGCAGCGCTTTTTGTATTTATTTCCCCGTGGCTAAAGCAAACGAGCCCGCGGCCGGTCCCCTTTGCGTCGTCGTCGTGTGTGATTGATCCCCCTGTCTGCTCCAGAAATCCAAGTCTTGTGGCAGTATTTTATAAATGCTGCCCTTGTCGCTCTGTCTGCGTGACGGCTGCTCGCTGGCAGCAGAGGAGTCGCACTGCCACTGCCCGCGGTGGCCGGCGGGTTGCTTGCGGAGGCAGAACCCGCTCTCTGGTGCTGCAGCCCACCGAAAAGCAGTCGGCAGAGTTGCTCTGGACACTTGATCTTAAATCGCCTCCGTCACCATTGCGGTGAAGAGGTAACTGAATATGGGTATGTTTTAGGTGCTAAAGGTCTGATCCTGCTCTTGTTTATATCTTGATCCCTTAGAAACAGCCCTTCCTTTTCTCCCCAAGGTAAAGGACTGCTTTGAGGTAAAAGAATCCATGGCAAATAGAGATGCTTTGGTTCCAAGGCTGGGAGAATTTAGGGTGAGAGTGTAGTGGAAAAGCACATGGTTAGTAACCCCCCTGTGTGGGGGGTACAGAGGTTCCCGAGTCCTGAGACAAACACTCTTTAAAGCACAAACTGTATGAATGTGGTTACGTTAGGCAGAGCCAGCACGCGTGTCTCTGCAGCTGGACAGCCCATCTACGCGTTGAGCAGAGCTGGTTCCCCGCTCTGGCAGCAGCAGAATTCTTACTGGTATGGAAAGGGAGCACAGTCAAGGCCGTTGCTGTGAAGGTGATCAGCTGGAGTTGTTCCTCCGAAGGCGCACGGCTCGCTCGCACGGCTCCACAAAGCAAATGGGTTATTTGCTCCTGCTCCATTCACCATCATCCTGCCTTGCTCTTTAGAAAATCAGCCTATTTTTGTATGCGAGTCGTTCTTCTAAAGGCTTGGGCTTCATCTTCTTCATACTCTAATCCTGATCATGCCTGTGCCACTTGGTCTAGGTGATCCTGCTCTGGCAGGAGGATTGGGCTGGATGATCTCTCCAGGTCCCTTCCAATCCCTGCTGATTCTGTGATTCGCTAGAAAGCCGAGGGTGTTTGTCACCGAGGACTAAGTGGATGTGTGGCTGTCCAACTCCGATCCAGCGTCCCCTGGATGCAAGCTCCGTGCATATTCTGAGGCACTGAAGGGCTCTGCCCTTGCTATTAGGATTAACAGTCATCAGGACATCTGTGACTTAATAACTTGCACCTCCGTTCGTATTTGCTCGTTACTAGATGTAAAAGCAGCAGCTTTCTGTAGCCAGGCGCTCGGCAGGTGATGATGGCAGATGTTCAGCGCTGACACACGGCAGCAATTGCTCCAACTGCTTCGCGTGTTGAATTTCTTGTCCCCGTGGGACAATTATAAAAGAAACACAAGAGGAGCTTGCTGGCAGAATGGCCTTAAGAGAGGGTTAGCGAGCGGCTCGGCAAAGAGAAACAACCAAAATGTTCTCAGCAACCTCGTTCCGAACCTCAAGCGTGGTGCAGCCGCAGTGCCGTGCGAGAACGCGGCTGTTGTTCGTCCCTGGCTGTAGGTGTTGTCCTGTAGGGAGGGATCCCCACGTGCCGATGTTTTTCTCCTGACCCTGCCTGTCGTTGGGATGATATTTATTTAATGTTACTGTGTCGTTCCCGGTCGCACCTTGGGGACAGAGGACCTCAAGTAAATACAGCCAATTCACAAGGGGCTGCAACGTAGAGGGGCAGCCGGAGGGGTTTTGGTGGGAGGAAGATTCACGTTGGAAGCCAAATGGCTGTGTCAGCAGGAAGTGGACCAGCTGAAAGTTTGGAGAATGACAACCGGTACCCGACTCTGAGCATCGCTTTGGCCTGCAGCATGGATGGCTTGAACGTGTCCCTTTCCTCACGAGGTCCGTGTAGCTGCGCGTTGCCGTCGCGTGTGATTTTCAGTGTCCTTGTCTGTGAGGGTTTTGCGTACCCAGGCGAGCTGCCGTTCCCCCGTCGTTAGCTCCGTCCCGCTCTGCTTTTTCCCATCTCCGCAATCCGACGGAGGCGAAAGGAGTCGCGTAGCTGTGACTCGGCACGCGAGTTCTTTGGCCAATGCGACGACAACCTAAAAGAGAAACCAAACTGGGATAAAACGTGGCTCCTGTTCCGCTTCACCCCATTCCACTGGTCATCTCCGTACGGCATCCGAAATTCCTGATGGGAGAGCTAGGGCTGAAGCCTGGCTCGTGGGCACGGAGCTCGATCCTGCATGTGGAGGATCTCTTTGGAAGAGAAATGCATTAAGAGATCCTGAGGCACAACGGATGCATTTCTGTCTGCTCTGTGGTCAGTACTGAAACCACCACCACTGACTTAAACAGCAAAAGGTCTCTCTCCTCATCAGTTACTCTGCTATGCAAGTGTCTGTTACGCTTCGTCCTCCTCCCCATCCAGACTCCTCCTCGGCTGAACTTGGTTTGCAGATAGACCGTTGGTTTTTCTTGGAGTGGGTTGTAAATAGCCTTTTCCTGTACATTGAATGAATTTCACAGTGTAAAATTGTTATTTTATTCCTTGTATTATACAAAGCGAAAACAAATCCCTGTGTATATCAAAGTGCATAATAAATATATTTGCTTTTCAGCGGACATCTAACTGTCTTCATTTGACTGCCTCGTTTGCTGGAATGTCTCTGGAAAAGGCTGCTAACCTCAGGGAATGTTTGGGTAGTAGTTAGTCATAGACTCACAGAATCATCATGGCTGGAAAGGACCTCCAGCATCATCAAGCTCAGCCCAACAGCTCCCTAACCCATAGACCATGACCTCAAGTGCTCAAGCTACTCGGTTTTTAAACCTCTCCAGGGATGGGGTCTCCACCACTTCCCTGGGCAGCCTGTTCCAGTGCCCAACCACTCTCTCAGGAAACAACTTCCTCCTAAGATCCAATCAAGACCTGTTCCTGTGCAACTTGATCTAGGTGATCTGCTGTGGCAGGGGGATTGGACTGGATGATCTTTGGAGGTCCCTTCCAATCCCTAATGATTCTTATTGCACATTAGTCTGTTTTGTTTTCCGTGGGTCCGTGTTAACTAGCCGAGGCTCCAGAAGCCCTCTTCTCACGTCTGCTGTTCCTGCATTTGAACCTGATTCTGTGTTTAAATGCTGTTAGGTCGCCAAGTTAAGATGAGAAGTCTGACTCACACAGTGTGGGCGAGTAGCGGCCCCTTAAGCAGTGGGTTTCCACCTGTGGTCTGCAAACCCCTCATGATTCAGGAATTAATTTTAAGAGCTTCATAAAAAGGTAACAACAAAAAAAAAGGGGGGGGAAACCTCTCACTAAGATGACTTGAATTCGTTAAGGGGCCTCAGGTGACTGCAAATGAAAAGCCTGGAAACCACAACCCTAAAGTTACAGCGGAGTGAGCGAGTGGGGTTCAGGCTAGAAACTCGCGACTCACAAGGAGCTCTGGGAGCAAATAAAACCCAACGTTTGAAAGCTGCCCCTGGCACCTCTTGCAGGTTTCTCCCGTCAAAGCCTGGCAGTTGGATTGGGCTTTGATTTAAAGATAGGGTTGTATTTCTAATTAAAGTTGTCTTCATTTCAGACCCAGGGCAGACCTGCTGGGGAGCAGCACCTGCACCTCGGCTCAGAGAGATTTGTTTACATCATTCACGTTTGCTCTACACGCATCTCTGGTGTTCCCAAAAGAGAAGGCAGCCTACAGAAACACAAGGTCAGGCTGGATGGGGCTCCGGGCAATCTGATCTGGTGAGTGATGGCCCTGCTTGCTGTAGCAGGGGTTGGACTGGGTGCCTTTTGCAGGTCTCTTTCAATCCAACACTGCCCGATTCTGTGACTCTCTGATGGTCTCATGGGAAGGCCAAGCCAGTCTACATTAAAGTTGGAATTCAAGACTCCACTTGTGGTCTCACCAGGGCAGAGTAGACGGAGAGATGAACCTCTCTCTACCTGCTAACCACCCCTCTTCTGATCCATCTGAGGATGCTGTTGGCCCTTGTGGCCACAAGGGCACATTGCTGGCTCCTGGCTATCCTGCTGGCCACCAGGACCCCCGGGTCCCCTTCTCCTACACTGCTCTCCAACAGGTCAGTGTCTGAGTCTCCTAAGTGCGAGATGCTCCCTGTGTTCTCTGTTAGCGACTTAGTAACAGACAGGGACTCTCCAGACTGCAGGGTGTGTGTGGGAACACGACCCACAAACCTCCACACGTAGGCCGGCAGGTTTATTAGCCCCGAGGTGATCCGGGCTCTTCCATACCTGTGTTGGCTCCTCCAGGGCACATTAGTGCACGCAGGAGGAGGCGGCTGAAGCCAGGACCAAGAGGAGAGGTGCTGCACAGCTCAGCCTGTCCCCAGGGCCTCCATGCAAAGGCACTCGGGTTCCTTTGTGCTGCCTTGTCTGGGCAGCGTTCATGGGTCCCTCCACCAGAGGCTCCCACAAGTGCCATGGAGCAGGTGGGGACTCGGCAGCATGGTGCCAGCTGGTGGTCAGGCTGGTGAGCCTCTGAGACCTGCGGTGTTTCTGTATCTGCTGCTGCATTGAGATCCCTCTGGAAACAGACACCTACGCGCCACTGGCTGGAGATGCCACCAGGCAATGCCCCTTTGAAGTGAGGGAGACCTGTTGGTGCAGCTCCTAGCCTGGGCCAGCACGCTCCGGCACCAGTCTGAGCCTGCCAGCCTGGCTGTGAGACAGTGTGAGCAGTGACACCTGGCTGCAGTGACCTTGGGCTGCTGGAGCAGGGTGCCCAGAGTCTCTTGTAGACCTTGCTAACCTCATGTGCAGTGAAGACCTGTGGTCTCCATCTCACATGAGATTTGCACCAGGTCTCTTGTTTCTGCTTCCCCCACAGTTTTGTGTGTCACAAGTGAAACGAGTGTCCAGTGGGAGCTGTGTACTGGGATCAGCACGGTGCCAGTCTCCGCTTCCCTTTCGAGGTAGGTTGTTACCAGCCTCTTGGCAGAACATCCCCTCTGTCTGGACTGGACTGCCCAGGGCAGTGGTGGAGTCTCCATTCCTGGAGGTGTTGAAGGCCAGCCTGGCTGTGGCCCTTAGTGCCCTGGTGACCTCAGCAACTGGCAACGGGGCTGGGGAGGATCTTTGTGGATGTGAAGCAGGGTGACTGGAGAGGGAAGCTGCTCCTCGGAGCAAGAACCACCATACTGGATTTGAGAAAGGAAATAAGCAACCCCAAGCCCCTCTCCTCCCACCAGACCAGGGGTTCTAAGAAAGAACAATGTGACTCGTGTGTGACAGCACCAAGTGTTTTCCCCGGCATTGGGTCAATTGCTGCAGCAGCTCTTGAAACATTTCATGTGAAAAGCCTCAACACGTGGCTCTGACAGACCCAAAACCCCAAGAAACAAACCCAAACCCCAGGGGCTGTGGGCGATGCAGCAGTGCAGAAATGACAGCGAATGAATTTGCTGTATCACTGGGCACGAGGAGCCCAGTCACTGCGACTCCACTGAAGGAACAGTCCTGCTCAGGAGAAAATACTCGAGGAGGCAGTTTTGATCATATTTGAGTCTGTGATAAATTACCACGGAGCAGCGTTTGGACAGCCCCGGGTATAACCAGATGCAGCGGGATCCGGGCTGCTCCATTGTCCAAGAAAATGACTCACATGTTCCTCCTTCATCCTGAGGGACAGATGAAAACCTGATGGCAGGCTCTCTCCTGGCCACCTTCTCACGCTGCTCAGTCTGTCCTGTGCTCTAGCTGGCTCAAAGGAGGAGAAAAGGCGCCTGTGTGTGAAAGATCCGATGTGTTCAGAGGGTGCTGACTGGTGTGTCCCAACCCCCAGGCATTGTTCCAGGGAGAACCCCTGAGCTCCGTCGCGCTCATACGCTGGCTGGCTCCTCCGGCTTTGCGGGCTGGTTTAACCACAGAGTTAAGCTGGAGACTGCTCAGGGAAACGGCTGCTGGGCTAATCCAGATTCAGCTCCAGAGAGAACTGCTGTCTCCTTGCAGGAGCCTAAATCTGATGCAGCTTTGTCCCAATGAAAGGCTGTTGGTAGCTGAGACCCATAGGTGCTGATGAGGCTCAAAGCCAACTACAGCCACAGTCAGTGGCCCAGAGGACTTCTTTTCTGACTCGCACCAACAGGTCGTGGTTAATGTCTTTGTTGCAGCACAGGCTGGTCTCTGAGCCTAGTCCCTGCTAGCTCAGGGTGCCCCAGGGTTGGAGCTTGGAGGAGCAGGTCAAGCTTTTTCAGCTGATCTGATGCAGTTTCTTCCACTTCAAATTTCTGACTCAAAGTGGCTCTCTGATGTTGATCCCAACATCTTCAAAGACCCACATTTTGATCTGCTCTTGGATCTTAGGAGATGATCTGCTCTTGGATCTTAGGAGAAAGCCTCTTCCCAGAAAGAGTGGGGAGGCCTTGGAATGGGCTGCCCAGGGAGGGGTTGGAGGCACTGACCCAGGAGGGGTTCAACAGAGACACAGACAGGGTGTTTGAGGAGGGTGGTTGGGGCTTGTAGGATGGATGGTTGGGCTTAATGGCCTTGAAGGCCTTTTCCAGCCTTGATGATTCTGTGAGTCTGTGATTCATTTTGGCTGCACAGACTTCCTCCATCCGCAGCATGCCAGGTTTTCCACAGGGCAGGGCTCTGCCTCCTTTCAGCCTGCTTCTCCAGCCAAAAGGCTCAGAAGTATAAACAAGCGGATGGCCGTGTCGCTCTGCTCTCCAACTTGCCTCTGGCTCCTGTCCACAGCAGAGCAGCAAAGGGGCTCAGACACCTTTTGCCTTTATGGGAAGCAGTGGAGAGGCTTCAGAAGGCAGGGATGCAGGAAGCTCGCTTCCTCCTCTTGCATCTTTTCCCTTGATTCCACCAGTCCAGGTACCCCAGGGATCCAAACTCTGAGCATGGCTGTCTTACCTGCTCGCGATGCTTCTGCTCACCACAAGCAAACCGAAGGCGGGGGCTCTCCCAGAACATATCTGCTCATATCTTCTCGGGCACTTCAATCCTCCATAGTCAGGCTGAAGGTTCCACATCAATATGAGAAGGAACTTCTTCACAGCGAGGGTGACAGAGCACTGGAAGGGGCTGCCCAAGGGGTTGTGGAGTCTCCTTCTCTGGAGACATTTAAAACCTGCCTGGACGTGTTCCTGTGTGACTGGATCTAGGGGATCCTGCCGTGGCAGGAGGATTGGACTAGGTGATCTTTCGAGGTCCCTTCCAGCCCCTAATGCTCAGCGATTCTGTGATTAGTGCAGTGTAAGGGGTGCAGAGCCTCCCTGCAGACCCAAGCTGGGAGTTCACAGCCTTCTGACTCCTGGTCTCATTAAAGAAAGCGTTAAAGCTAATCCTGCAGCCTCCAGGGCAATGAGTGGCTCTATTCAGAAAGTGGCCGACACAATGGGTGCTAATGAGGTTGGTGGGGGCAGGTTTTTTTTCCCCCACAGAATCGGCCCTATCCCCTCCAGGTCTCAACTGCATCAACTCCAGGGTGCGTTTTTATATCTTTCAGCTGGCCTTAGCTTTGTCTCGCAGCAGGGTTTGCCAATAACCTTTAATTTGGGGAGAAGCTACTGCAGGCTGTAATTAAGGCGGCCATCAGGCTCCGGGTTTTGTTGGAATCGGAGAAGCAATCAGCCGACATCAGAGCAGGAGACCTCCTCCTTGTTCAGTTGCTACGAGAGGTTATTTGTAATGAGGACGTCGTGCAGAGCCTCGAGGAAACAACCTCCTTTTCAACTGGCCACCAGGTATGGTCCAGATGCTCCCACCGAAGGTGACTTCTTGCCGAGCCTTTCCCCACGGCAGGAAAACAAAGCTGGGGAGGGTTTTGATTATCGCCCGGCTCCCACTTCATCCCGAAGGGAGGAGAAAAGGCTTTGGGTTGTTTCTTGAATAACTGCTTGTGGTGCTGCAGCTGCTCTATAGTTGTGCAGCAGGCAGCCGGCTGGACAGTAGCCAGCAGGGTGCCCAGGTGGCCCGGAAGGCAAATGGCATCCTGGCTTGGCTCAGCAATAGTGTGGCCAGCAGGACTAGGGACATCATTCTCCCCCTGTACTGGGCACTGGGGAGGCCTCCCTTCAAGTCCTGGGGGCAGTGCTGGGCCCCTCACTTCAAGAAAGAGACTGAGGGGCTGGAGCGGGTCCAGAGGAACAACGAGGCTGGTGAGGGGCCTTGAGCACAAGCCCTATGAGGAGAGGCTGAGGGAGCTGGGATTGTTTAGCCTTGAGAAGAGGAGGCTCAGGGGAGACCTTATTGCTGTGTACAACTACCTGAGGGGTGGTTGTGGCCAGGAGGAGGTTGCTCTCTTCTCTCAGGCAGCCAGCACCAGAACAAGAGGACACAGCCTCAAGCTGCGCCAGGGGAAATTTAGGCTTGAGGTGAGGAGAAAGTTCTTCACGGAGAGAGTCATTGGCCACTGGAATGGCCTGCCCAGGGAGGTGGTGGAGTCGCCAACTCTGGAGCTGTTCAAGGCAGGATTGGACGTGGCACTTGGTGCCATGGTCTAGCCTTGAGCTCTGTGGTGACAGGTTGGACTTGATGATCTATGAGGTCTCTTCCAACCTTGATAATACTGTGATACTGTGAAGGGACCGGAAGGAAAGGCTGATGAGGAGAGGCTGAGGCAGGTGGAGGTGTTTAGCCTGGAGAAGAGGAGACTGGGGAGGGGCCTTCTCCCTCTCCAACTCCCTGAAGGGAGGTTGCAGTCAGGTGGGGGTCGGGCCTTCTCCCAGGCAGCCAGCGCCAGGACGAGAGGGCAGGGCCTGAAGCTGCCAGGGGAGGGCTAGGTTGGATGTTTGGAAGCCCTTCCTCCCAAAAAGGGTGATCAGAGCCTGGAATTGACTGCCCAGGGCAGTGGGGGAGCCCCCATTGCTGGCTGTGGCCCTCAGGGCGATGCTAGGCCCTGGTGTGGCCTGGCTGAGCTCTGAGGGCTTTTCAAGCCTCAGCCGCTCCGGGTTTCTGTGCAGCTAGAAATTGTTGGTAAATAAATAGAGATGTTTCACCTCCGAGTAACCTGATCTGGTCGGGTTCACGGTCCTTTAATCCTCCCATTTCAGGAGATAGCTGCTGAAAAGCCCATTTTTATGGTAATTGGAGGCCTAATTAGTGACTGTGTAGGACTGGGCCCTTGGCTTCACCGCCTCGGTAATCGCTGAGGGACAGAGGCGCCATCTCGGATCGTTTCAGCTGGAGAAGCTCATCCAGTGTTCGCGGAAACGGGCTGTTTCGGGAAATACGTTCTTATTCTTAAAAGAATCTCTTCGAAATGGACTCAGTCGGGAAGCAGCTTTCGAGATGCCCTGAGAGCAGCAAGGAGCTGCATCAGTTCATTTCACAGAACATCGGGGATGGGACCTCGACAGATCAGCCAGTCCAATTCCCCGCCACAGCAGGATCCCTTAGATCCAGTCGCACAGGAACACGTCCAGACGGGTTTTTGAAGTCAGTGCCGAGGTTCTTGATTTACAGAGAATAAAACTCCAGTGCGGAGGAGGGAGCTGAGACACCGCAGGGTGCCCCAGTGACCACTGGGAGAGCCCAGGTGCAAGCCCAGGCAAGACTCCCTCCCCTCACCTGCGCTGCTGCAGAGGTGTAAAGAGCAGAACTGATGGGGCTGTGTTGCCGTCCTACAGGAGCGCTGGTGCTGCCAAAGCCGCCCTGTGCAGGGGCTGAGCTGAGAGCAAAGCACCAGCTTCTCACTGGCACAGCGCCGAGGAAAGGGTGTCGCTTTCATCTCCCTCTGCTTTGCGTCCATGGACTCCCTGCGTCAGGGATTCTGCCCCAAGGTAAGAGACTTCGGAGCCATCTAGTGGGATGGATCATGATGAGTGCTGCTGGGAAGGTTCCTGGCTGCAGAGAAGGTGGGAGGTGTTTGCTGTGGAAACCTACACCCGGGCAACAGACTCAGCTGTGTTTCAACTGTTTCTGGCCTCTGTTTCTGCTACTGTGCCCACGGCATTCCTTGGGGAGAGAAAGAGAAGGGTTAGCATCCCCTGTTGGGGTTGGTGCAGGTGGGTTAATGGTTGGGCTTGATGATAGCAAAGCTCTGTTGCAGCCTGAATGATCCTGTGTTACTCTGAGACACTCTCACCCTTGGCAGTCAGGCTCAGGTTAGTTTTTGTACTGTAGACCTCGTTGCTTTGAAAACCGCAACCTAGTTGAGGGTTAGGCTGGATGTGAGGAAGTCCTTCCTCCCAGAAAGGGTGATCAGAGTCTGGAGTGGACCTCCCAGGGCAGGGGTGGAGTCCCCATCCCTGGAGGTGTTGAAGGACAGGCAGGCTGTTCTGCTAGGACACAGGTTTAAAGCGTTCAGTCTTCAAGACTGTATGAGTTGTGTATCTTGATGAAGGGAGTGGAACATCTCCCTAATGGGGACAGGCTGAGGGAGCTTGGAAAACAGGAGACTGAGGGGTGACCCCCATTCATGTTGATAAATATGGAAGGGGTCGGTGTCAGGAGGATGGAACTAGGCTCTGCTCAGTGGCATCTAATGATAGGACAGGGGCCAAGGGGTATCAGCTGGAACAGAGGAGGTTCCACATGACTATGAGAAGGAACTTTGCTATTAGGGTGACAGAGGCCTGGAAGGGGCTGCCCAGGGAGGTTGTGGAGTCTCCATCTCTGGAGAAGTTTAAAACCCGCCTGGATGTGTTCCTGTGTGACTTGGTCTAGGTGATCCTGCTTGTGGCAGGGGGATTGGACTGGATGATCTTTTGAAGTCCCTTCCAATCCCTAATGTCCTGTGATTCTGTGACTTGTGGTCAGCAGCCTCTTGCTTGCAGTGCACTGCAGCCAGGATCAGGAGCTCCTGTCTCTACTGGCCTAAACTGCTTGTGACTTGGTTTTTAGCTGTGACGTTGCAGCAGCTCTGAGACAGGACAGTTCCAGGCTCTCGTGGCCAAGAGCCATCACATAGAAGAAACAGAAAAAGAGCTGATTTAGACGTCAAGGCAAAAAGCTGAAGAAAATTAGGCACGGCAATTATGATCTATGTATTTTTAATTAAATTTCATAGATTTTTTAAGTGTCAATGAGCAGAGAATTCCCAAGGCTAGCAATTATTTGCTGCAACTTCTAATATCTGTAAAGAGCTGCTGCCTTTCATCAAGAGCAAAAAGACAAGAGAATTCTTCAAGCGTCATGCAGGGAAGATTTATAGCCCTGGAGAAGTGGGTGAGGATGATAATGTTGATACCCAAACGTCAGCTGCAGCGGTGTTTGCTCTTTGTCTAATCTTTTGCTCTAATCTCCACGCATAGAATCAGCTGAAAGCCTCTAATATTTTTATAATTCAAGGTTTATAAAAAAGCCTGTGCTGGCTGTGCCTGAAGGATCGTGGAGATCGCTCTGATCAGCTCGTGCGTTAGTGCTTTGTGCTCTGCAGGCCTTGTGGGGAAAGGCTGAGTCTAGAGAAGAGGCAGCTGAAAGGAGACCTTCTTGCTCTCTGCGGCTGCCTGAAAGGAGGTCGCAGGGAGGCTGATGCTGATCTCTTCTCCCAAATAACTAATGATAGGATGAGGGGAAGTGGCCTCAAATTGCATCAGGGGAGGTTTAGGTTGGATCTGAGGAGGAAGTTGTTTCCTGAGGGAGTGGTTGGACCCTGGAACAGGCTGCCCAGGGAGGAATGTGGAGTCACCATCCCTGGAGGTGTTTAAAAAACAAGCAGCTTGAGCACTTGAGGCCATGGTCTAGGGAGCTGTTGGGCTGAGGGCTGGACTTGATGATCCTGGATGTCCTTCCCGGCCATGATGATTCTATGATTCTACATGTGCAAGTGCTCCTGGTTTATCGTCCCATCCAGTCTTTTCCCATCACTTTTTCCTAGAGTTTTTTGCTTGCACTGAGTTTCAGCTGGTACAGGTGGAACATGACTTCCCAACAGCAGCACAGAGTCAGCCCGCTAGAGGAAAGCCCAGGGATATACTTCTCCTGAGCAACATCTCTGCAAAGAGAGAGGCAGAAACAGCTCTGGGAGATCCTGCCTTTGAGGGTTTCTAATTATCTAATCACTTCCACCCCAGTATGAAGGGAGCAATTAGCTGGCATCTTGCCGCCGCTTGAAAGGGAGGAAGTGCTGCATGGGTCCAATTAGAAAAGGATTTAATAAAAACACTGCAGGGCTCAGTGCAAGGAGGAACCTGTAGGGCTAGGTGTTGCCTTTCGCTATCGCTGCAGATAGAACAGTTGCTCCGTCCTACCTTCGAACTTGATCAAAACAAGAGCTCTGGCAGTGCAGGTAGGCAGGTCATGGAGGGGGAAAGCTGTTGTGTAAATAAGGTGGACGTCGATGCCAACCAGAACACAGCTCAAATAATAAAGTCAGGAGTTAATTTTTCACCTCTGAACTGGAGTGTTTCCTTAACAGGGCTCAGAAAAACTATGGGAGGCATCTCCATGAGCTCTTGAGCAACAGCCATTAGACGCTGTCCTTCATATTGAATTGCATCACAACAGCAGCTTCCTGACACGTGCAAAGGCTGTGATGGCTTTAAAGGGCTGATAGTGTAGTTGGCTTGTATCAGCAGTAGTGTGGCGAGTAGGGCTATAGGGATGTTGCTGTCCCCCTGTACTGGGCGCTCGGGAGGTCTCCTCTCGAGTACTCGAGGCGATTCTGAGCTACTCACGTCAAGAAAGAGACGCAGTGATGTCTGCGGAGAGATGCCCACGGAGCTGTTTGTAAGCAAGAGAAGCATTTGAGCTTGTTGCCTAAGGAAGCCTGTGGCAGTGTGGGCAGACCTCGGGCAGCGGCGTTTCCCTGCAAAGCCGAGGATGCCCCAGCCTGGCAGCACTGAGCAGTGTGTGTTTACGGGGTAGCTGTGGGATTTCTGTTGGCTCTGGAGGAAGAGGCTGCCTCCAGCTTTCAAGCTGCCTGTTTTAACCCTAAGCTTCTGGGAACTTCTTTCTGCGTTGGCAAACACGCAGTCTGTGCGCTGGGGTTAGGGTAATCTCTGCGACTACCACACTGGTACAACAAACTCTTTTCTGCTGAGGGCTTCAAGCAGACTTGGTCCTGTTGGCAACTTGTGGATTTTGCAGAGAGGGTCTTGAGGAAGGTGCAGAGGCACAATTTTAAGGCAGCTGTAAAAACAGTTGATTCCTTGCACCCTTCTGCCTTGTGCAGCAACAGGAACGGGGTCCTGGCTGCAGCACGTAGCTGCTGGTTGTGTTGTTGGGAGTTAGAAGGATTCACAGAATCGCAGTGTGTTAGTGATTGGAAGGGACCTTGAAAGATCATCCAGTCCACTCACCCTCCCACAGCAGATTCCCTAGACCCAGTTGCACAGGAACACGTGCAGGTGGGTTTTAAATGTCTCCAGAGAAGGAGACTCCACAACACCCCTAGGCAGCCCCTTCCAGGGCTCTGTCACCCTCACTGAGAACAAGTTCCTTCTCAGATTGATGTGGAACCTCCTCTGTTCCAGCTCACACCCAGTGCCCCTTGTCCTATCATTGGGTGCCCCTGAACAGAGCCTGGCTCCATCCTCCTGACACCCACCCTTTCCATATTGATCAACATTCATTGGGTCTCAACTGGCAGCAGAGAACACGGTTGGAATATTCGGTGTAAGGGAGGTGGAACTGCTAGATTTGCTGCACCCCAGCATTTTAAGGACAGCTGTCTGGAACGTAGGAGCATTGTGGTGTTACTCCAGTGGAATCTGAGCAGGAACAGCCTTTCCTGCCCTTCTCCTCAGTGCTTCTATTGTTTCAGCTGTCTCCAGCCTCTTGCTTTGAATCGTTGATTAGAATTGACCTAAATTCCTGAATTACCATTCCTGTGTTTTCTTCAGGAAGCTTCTGTCAGAGCCCAGGATGCAGTATTTTAGGAAGAGGAGATGAAAATAGAAACATATGATTCGGAGAAATGAAAGGAAAACACTGGCCTCCATGAAGCCATCTGAACATCTAGCCGGGCTGCCTTTTGCCCACTCTCATTAGACAGCCTGAAATAGAGCTATTGAGCAGGGCATGGCCAGTGAAGTCTGCCATTTGCCAAGCTGGAGGCTTCCTGATGGAGCCTCCTACCATAATGATAAGGAGATGGAAAAAGCAAGCGGTGATTAGCGACGCTCAGGGAGTTGGGGTTTCTTGATGTGACTCGCTCGCGGTAGCCGCGAGAGGCAGCAGGGCTCAGTGGCTTGTTCTTAGACAGCTCTCCTTGTAGTGAAGAGGGTAGTGATGGTGTTTCCCCCTGTACTGAGCACTGGTGAGGCCATACCTTGAGTACTGGGTCCAGTTCTGGGCACCTCAGTACAAGCAAGGCTGGAGTGAGCGCAGAGGAGGGCAGTGAAGCCAAGGAAGAGCTTGGAGAATCAGTCTGATGAGGAGAGACTGAGAGAGTTGGGGCTGTTTAGTCTGAGGAAGAGGAGGCTAAGGGGAGACCTCATCGCTCTCTACAGCTCTGTGAAAGGACACTGCAGAGATGTTGGTGCTGGTCTCCTCTCACAGGTGATTGGTGACAGAAGCAGAGGGAAGGGCTTGAAGCTCCAACAGAGGATGGTTAGCCTGGCCATCAGGAAGAAATTCTTCCCGGAGAGAGTGGTCAGGCCCTGGAAGGGGCTGCCCAGGGTGGTGGTTGAGTCCCCATTCCTGGATGTGTTTAAAGGTTACTTAGATGTAGTGTTGCGTGATCTGGTTTAGGGGTGACCATGTAGAGTAGGGTTGATGGTTGGACTCGGTGATCCCAGGGCTCTTTTCCAACCTGAATGATTCTATGAACTCGCCCAAGAAGACTCCTGGATGGTGGATCACAGAGGGGTACTTCTGTGTAGTGAGCACTCTGTGGCAGACCAGTGTTTTGAACCAGGTACCTGTAAAGGCAGTGGACTAAGATCCTTGGCTAAAGCTGAGCCTGTTCCTACTCCTGTTTATGGATGGAGATGTCTTGGACATGATTCTGTGGTTCTAACAGGGGCATCGAAGTATGTTGATGGGTTTGCAGACCTGGGAACTCAGCATCCTCATGTTCACTCAGCAGCACGTGATTATCGGGTTGGAAGGTGCCACTTGGTTCCCACAGTTCCAGTCAAGGAAGGGTTTGGGGTCTTGGCAAAGGTATCGCGTGCACTGCCTGCACTTCAGGTGTGAGTGTTTCAGAGGAGCAGCCCATTACGCTCCTGCACTCGGGGTCTGTGGTCCCAGAGATATGAGAGAGGAAGGACTGAACATCAAGAGGTCTTTCCAAGCCTAAAGTGTTGTAGATTTCTCTAAGATCTTAACCTGAGGAAGGAGGTGGGGATTCATAATCATCCTCCCATCCCTGCAGCAATCCTTCTGTGCCAGAGGGATTGGACTGGATGATCTTTTGAGGTCCCTTCCAATCCCTAATGTTCTGTGATTCTGTGAATCTCTTTGCTCAGTCTGAGTTGTAGATGGAGCTTGCTCTGCTCCACCGAGTGAGCAAGAGCTGCTTACTGAGTAGTTCTGCCTCCTGACAGAAAGCTCTTCTTCACTGGAGAGACGATGTGGTGCTGAGAAGTGTAATTATATCATCGTCTTTAGAGAGAGGAATCCACCGCAGTCTGTGTGTGAGGGAATGAAACTCTGAGGTCTGTGAGGAGACAGCCTGAGGGTTGTTTTTTACTGTCAGGGAATTTGGGATTGGACTTGATCATCTTGTAGGTCTCTTCCAACCTGAATGATTCTAAGACAGCGTGTAGCTGAGAGAGAAGTTATGGGGGGGGGGAAGGGAGGAATTCTGAGATCAGTACATGCACGCACTGGTGAAAACTCACCTGAAGGAGCCTTTAGAAGCTCTGAGACTAAACAACTGATTGGTGCTCATTTCTGAAGGAAATTGGTGAACGAGTGGCTTATTGAGGTGATTTCTGTCCATAGCTCACCAGTCCATGAAGGAGAGTGACACCACACTGCAAACTGGCGCGTGTGCCGGACTCTGGGTTAGTTACAAGCGAAAGCAGGCTGCCACGGAATTGAGATCCCAGCCGTGGTGGCTCTGCATGGTGAGCTGGAAGCTCCAGTGATGTCTCATAAATGCAGCCATTGTCTCTACTGGCTCCGTGTGGCTTGGAGCAGTGGTAGGAGTCATGTGAGGCACTTAGTGACCTCAAAGGGCAGGGAGCAGCTGGGAAAGTCGTCTTCATGTTATCTGGGGCAGCAAAAACCTCACAGAATCACGGGATCACAGAACATTGAGGATTGGAAGGGACCTCGAAAGATCATCTAGTCCAATCCTCCTGCCACAGCAGGATCCCCTAGACCCAGTCGCACAGGAACATGGCCAGGTGGGTTTTAAACCTCTCCAGAGAAGGAGACTCCACACACGCTTCTAGACACCAAACATATTTACGTTTAGGTTTGGTTTATTGTTGCTTGTTTTTTTTGGGCTGTTTTCTTCAGGGATTGAACACGGCTGCAGCTGAGAGCAAATTTCAGTGGAAGCAGCATAGATTCTGTTTTCAGTGCAGGTTTTCTAGTTCTGGTAGGATGGATGTGATAACGTCTGAGGAACGAAGCCAGGGTGAGGCTTGAATGCGGGAGCCCTCTCTTGTCAGAAGTAGATTTTTCTCCCTGAGTGTTTTCCTCTCGGTTTTCACATCACACCAAGTAACGAGGAAGATTGAAAATCACTTCTTCACAGTGAGATTTTTCTGGGGATAGGCTGCTGCATATTGATGAAACCTGAAATGGGTTTTAAAAAGAACCTGGATGTTTAGGTTTTCCTCGTCCATATCCGGAGGCTGATGAAGGAGCTTAGCAGTGAGGCTGATGTGCTGTGTTGGGGGGAAGCAGATGAGGAGGGGCAGCAGCTTAGCTCCCTGAGCAGAGATCAAAACAAGATTAGCTGAGCTGGTGTCATCTGCCTGATTTGGAAAGTTCCTGTTGGTTTCGGAGGGAGCTCACGCTGACTTCTGCCAAAGGCAAACAGCACAAGGCACAGGAGCAGTGCCCTGCTTCCCACAGAGAATATTAGGAGCTTAGCGGCTCGAAGAGGACACGGGAGCTTTGCAGCAGTTGCCCTGTGAGCCCAGCCTGATGCAGCATTTAGTTGCTGGAGCCAGCTGTTTTAGCAGGAGTCTTTGACCTCAGTGGGTTCAACCCACACAAAGAGAAGTCCTTCAGCTCACCTTGTGTCAAGGGGCGATGGGTGTGAGCTGGAACAGAGGAGGTTCCACATCAATCTGAGAAGGAACTTGTTCTCATTGAGGGTGACAGAGCCCTGGAAGGGGCTGCCCAGGGGGGTTGTGGAGTCTCCTTCTCTGGAGAGGTTTAAAACCTGCCTGGCCATGTTCCCGTGTGACTAGATCTAGGTGATTCTGCTGTGGCAGGGGGATTGGACTGAGTGATCTTTCGAGGGCCCTTCCAATCCCTAATGTTCTGTGATTCCATGTCTGAGCTGGGCTTTAGGCTCAGGGAAGCAGCACACCTTGTGTTAGCAGCAGGAACGCATACATCTCCTGGAGGAGGTAGGTTCTCATGTGTGGCCTGTGATGCACAGGAAGAGTTGGGTATCTGAGGAGTACACTCAGAGTAGACTGTACATTCAATAAAGAGTCTCTTCAGAGGAGGAAAGGCCAAGAGGCAAGTTTTGCTTGCCGTCCATTATTCAGAGAGACTTGGAATCCTCATTTCATCCTCCTTTTGAGCCAGAACAATCTCCTGTTGCTCTTCCCAAAAGGTTCAAGCTCCTGAGAGCTTCCTGTGTGACGCCTGGTAAAAGTCAGAGATGTCAGTTACTTACGCCTGACCTCTCACACGAACAACGACTGCATCTATTCATCTTTCAGTGACTGTTGATTTGCTTCTCCCAAGTCTAAACCAATATTTGTCGCTTTCTCCTTCATTGGGGTTTCTAATGAAATCCCGATCACTGAGGTGTGAAAGGAAAAGGTCCCCAACTGTGAATTTCATTGCCCGTGAAAAGCCACTTGATTTACTGGTCTTCCAAACCGCTGTGTCCACTGAAGGACTAATGGAGCGGCCTGACCACTGCTTAGGAACCTCTCAAGAAGACCCTGAGATTGTCCTGCTGGTGGCTTAGTTACTAATAGGGGTGTTAACTTACTCAGCAGGAGTATTGATGTCCAGCTAATCTGTGCAGGTGGAACTGGCATCGGTGTTGAGGGAATCCAACACTTCAGTTTGAATCTGTGGAGTTTCAAGCCCTCTCTAGGCAGTGTCACCGATGAGGCCGGTCTTCTCTGGGGATGTGCTGTAGCGGGAGCTTTGAGAGAGTCCAGTGCAGAGGCACAAAGATGAGGAAGGGAGTGGAGCATCTTCCTGATGAGGGAGCTGGGTCTCTTCAGCTTGGAAAAAAGGAGACTGAGGGGTGACCCCATTGACGTTGATACATATGTGAAGGGTGTGTGTCAGGAGGATGAAACCAGGCTCTGCTCAGGGGCATCTAATGATAGGACAAGGGGCAGTGGGTGTCACTTCTTCCCAGTGAGGGTGACGGAGCACTGGAACAGGCTGCCTAGGGAGGTTGTGGAGTCTCCTTCTCTGGAGATGTTTAAAACCCACCTGGCCATATTCCTGTGTGACCTGATCTGAATGATCCTGCTGTGGTGGTGGGACTGGACTGGATGATCTTTCAAGATCCCTTCCAGTCCCTAACACTCTGTGGTTCTGTGACTCCCTGGGTGCTGCCTCCCCTTCCTTGGTATTGGAGAGAAAGCAACTTCTGCATGTGCTGTCCCCACTTTTCCTCCTGGCCACTCACGCCCGCTTCATCCATGAGAAGTGAAGGCGAGGGCTTGCAGAAAACCAGGGGACTGAGTGTTCTGGTGTTACTCTAGCTTAGTCTTGTTTGCTGGATGCATCACCACACCAGGCAATGGCTTAGCTATCGATTCCTTACGGTTCAGAAAGCACTCTCAGCCCTTCTGTGACATTTGGACGAAGCTGGAGTGGCTGGGATTTATGGAGTCGAGCTGCAAAACCATCGTTGATCAGAGAGCATCAATCTAACAGAGGAGGGGGAGGAGGAAGGGCACCCAGTAAATGCTGGAGCTGGTGCGTGCGTTGTGAAGCCTGCTGGGAATTGAGCTGTAGGTGGAAATCCCTCTGTCCCCTTGATCTGAGACTGCAAAGCAGCCAGGAACTGCCACGATCTGATGAATGTTACTGGAGTGAATGAACGTGGTGGCTTTTGCTGCCAAAGGTTTACGGAGCACATTCGCTATGGGCTTGCTCAGCCCTCAGCAGGTCAATAACCTTTAATGCAGCCCTGTGGGGAAATAGAAATGTCAGAGCTATCAAGTCGCCCCTATCAATTTCAGGCCCTTCTGAATAGCTGCTGTGACTTGTGGATCAAAATACTGAACAATAAATCAAAGTCTTGAGATGCCAACCACCTCCCTGCTGCTGAGGCTTCCACAAGAACAACCCTGCTGCTGAGGGCCCCTGTTATCATTCAACAGCAAGGAAGGGTCCCAGTTCCCACTCACTAGCCATGAGCAACTGCTTTGCACTTCTGTTGCTCTGTGAACCTTGCAGGGCTGCTGTCATGTCCTCAGAGTCACTGACACGAGTCGCCTGGCTGACAGTTTTATAAGCATCTGGTTCTTTCAGAGCTAGCCACAACAGTCATCTTGGTCAGGGTTGCCTGGTGTTGACATTGTTCTAATGTCATCTCCATGGATATCGCCGTCTGTTCCTGCAGAAACAAAACAAACGCAAATCCAACCAGCCCCTCCAGACCTTGGAGTGCGATGGAAAGACCTCGAGAGCTTTCGTTCCTCTCCACGCGTGCTTCTCACAGGCAGCTCAGCCTCGGTGAGAGGTCACAAGAGAAAAGCATTTGTGTCCTCAGGGGGTGAAGTCTTCCTGGTGTAGCGCAAGGCTTCGGCTCTGTCCACGATGCGAAAGCCTCTGGGAGAGCAGATCAGGTTGGAAAGGTGATCAGAGAATGGTTTAGGTTGGAAGGACCTCAGAGATCATCTAGTTCTAACTCCCTGCCATGGGCAGTGACACCTCTCACCAGACCAGGTTGCCCAGAGTCTCATCCAACCTGGCCTTGGACACTTCCAGGGATGGAGCAGCAATGATCTCCCTGGGCAACCTGTTCCAGGGCCTCAGCACCCTCACAGGGAGGGATTTCTTCCCAAGATCTGATCTAAATCTCCCTTCTTCCAGCTTCGAGCCATTGCCCCTTGTCCTAGCACTACAGGCCCTTGTACAAAGCCCTTCTCCAGCTTTCCTGTAGCCTCCTTCAGGTACTGGAAGGCCGCCATTAGGTCTTACCGGAGCCTTCTCTTCTCCAGGCTGAACAGCTTCCATTCTCACAGAACATTAGGGATTGGAAGGGACCTTGAAAGATCATCCAGTCCAATCCCCCTGCCACAGCAGGATCCCCTAGATCAAGTTGCACAGGAACACGGCCAGGTGGGTTTTAAACATCTCCAGAGAAGGAGACTCCACAACACCCCTGGGCAGTCCCTTCCACCCTCTCTGGGAACGAGTTTCTTCTCATATTGATGTGGAACCTCCTCCGTTCCAGCTGACATCTGTTGCCCCTTGTCCTATCATTAGATGCCACTGAGCAGAGCCTGGCTCCATCCTCCTGACACCCACCATATTGATCAACATTCATGAGGTCACCCCTCAGTCTCCTTTTTTCCAAGCTGAAGAGACCCAGCTCCCCCAGCCTTTCCTCCTCAGGGAGACATTCCACTCTATTCATCATCTTCCTAGCAGAGGTGCTCCAGCCCTTGGATTGTCTTTGTGGCCTCTTCTGGACCACCTTCAGTAGGTCCACATCCTTTTTGTACTATGGGTGATGTCCTTCCTTATGGCAACGGTTGAATTTCCAGTAGCCCAAGGGGCTGAAAGCGGATGCCACAAGAAAAGGATGTTGGCTTATCATCACATCAGGGCACAGACATTAACCAGTGTTTACAGTTTAAACCGCTCAGAGTCTCTAGCCCCACGAAGGCACGTACTTTCACGCCGGCATGGGCTGCTGGGAGCAGAGGTGCGAGCGCGAGACGGCTCTCTCATAAATCGCCGGCTTAAGCAAATAGCGTGAGGGCCAGGCAACCAAACCTGTGAAAATAGTTTTGTTTCACTCCTCCTTAATCCCTTCCAGCCAGGAAATACTGAGAAAGCACGGCGGTGAGGGCTGGGCTCTGCTGTGGAAACACGCTGTTACGACTTCGGGTTCCTCTCAGAGAGACTGGGTTTTCTTCTGCGGTCGCAAGGTCAGAAACTTCAGGAAGAGAGAAGCCCCTTTCTGCTTAGGAAGGGTGGGGGCTCCCGTGAGATGTTTTCATCTGGTAACGAGTCTCCTTAAATCACTGGGTTAGGAAACCTCCGCGTGTTTTGTTGGTGCTGGTGTGGAAGTGCACGCTGGACGCAGACTGTTTAATCGCTGAACGGGCGCTCTTGGGAGATGGAGTTTATGTCAACTTAGCTCTAATCAGGAGTTACGGAGGGCAGAGGTAACAGCAACGTTCTGTCTGCGCTGAGCAACCTCTGGGGATAATGTAGGCAGGCATGAGCCCTGGGAGCCTGGGCACACACAGACCAGGAACCCAGCACGATTCATCCTATGGACTTCACAGAATCATTAGGGTTTGGAAGGGACCTTCAAAGATCATCCAGTCCAATCCCCCTGCCGCAGCAGGATCACCTAGACCAAGTTGCACAGGAACACATCCAGGCAGGTCTTAACACTTCCAGTGAACTTGATGATCTTAAAGGTGAAAATGATTGTGATTCTAGGGGATCCTGCTGTGGCAGGAGGATTGGACTAGATGATCTTCCCTAATCATCCCTAATGATCATCCCTAATGTTCTGTGACTCTGTATGGAAAGTCCTAGTTTTACTCTAGGGCTGACCCTGGTGGTCACAGATGAGATCCTGAACCTGTTTCCAATGGTGTGACATCTAAAGGGGCTCTGGGGCAGTTTGGAGTTTTATTTTATCCTTCTCTGGAAATGCACAAGTGGTTCCATCTGTCCTTAACCTTCATCTGTGTGGTCAGAGCCAGCCAGGCTGCAGTGAGCTCTTGCTCTTGGAAGAGCCCACACCTACCAGCTGCTTCCTTTTCCTCTCTCCTCCTTTATTGCCTAAACCTGGTTTGAACGTGCAGTCACTGTAAATCATTGATTACAAACATTTCCCTGACATTTAGAGTTTATCCTTCCCAGGAGGCTCCTGCATCCAAAGATGCTTTTCCAGGAAACAAATCACAGAACGTTAGGGATTGGAAGGGACCTCAAAAGATCATCCAGTCCAATCCCCCTGCCGCAGCAGGATCACCTAGATCCAGTCACACAGGAACATGGCTAGGAGGGTTTTAAATGTCTCCAGAGAAGGAGACTCCACAACCTCCATGGGCAGCCCCTTCCAGTGCTCTTCCCTCACTGGGAACAAGTTCCTTCTCAGACTGATGTGGAACCTCCTGCATTCTAGCTCACACCTGCTGCCCCTTGTCCCATCATTGGATGTGCCTGAGCAGAGCCTGGCTCCATCCTCCTGCACCCACGCCTTTCTGTATTGATCAACGTTCATGGGGTCACCCCTCAGTCTCCTTTATATGAAGTCAATTAACAAATGGCTCTACGTCTCATCACATAAGGACTAGCAGTCACCTCACAGCTCCAGGCAGCACTGGGAAGTGATGCTCTCATCAATGCTCTTTATTTGTGCGTATTTAACGGAGATATATGGTGTTTAAAGTCAGTTGGGAAGATAGAGATCTGAAGTGGTTTGTCAGCCTGGAGAAACCTGTCCTTCTGCCCATCAGCCCTCTACGAGCTGCCTTTTACTGATCTGTCAGGATGAAAGCTGCTTCCTCCTTGCTGCAAGCGCTCCTGCAGCTCCTCGTGCGCTTTGTCAAGCGTGAAGCTGAGCAGCACTGGGCCGACAGGACCATTTGTCACGCAGCGCATGACATCGCTGAGTCCACCCACATCTGCTCAGATAGGTCTGAACATGATCCAGGCTTCACAGAAGAACCTGAGCCGGCAGCCCATTCGAGATCAGACTCTGTGTAACAGCTGGTTGCCAAGACAAGAAGAGCCTTGGTGACCCGTGCTCTCAGAGGTGCTAATGTGATGTAATTCCATCTGTCCTGAGATGGAGTTTAAGGTGAAAAATGTCTTTGCTGTGGCTCCACTCCAAGCTGAATTGCAGCTAAGTAGGGCTTTATTGAGTTACGAACACCTCGCGGGGAAGCGGCTCTGCCATCGAGAACCGAAACCAGCTGCAGGACCTTGTGAAAATTGGTGGTTGATAGAAGTGATCAAAACCTGTTTTCCAGTTCAGGGATTCCTGGTGGCTTTCAGCAAGCCCTCATTGCTACACACCTCGTTATCCCCATGAATGTGTTTTAACGCAGCGTGTCCCGGCTACGTGCTGATAGCTCGGGGATGAGCTTTGCATTTAGTAATGAATCTGGCTCTAGGGGATCCTGCTGTGGCAGGGGGATTGGACTGGATGATCTTTTGAGGTCCCTTCCAATCTCTCATGTTCTGTGATTCTGTGAAAATAACAGCAGCCCTGGATGTCAAATTACATCTTTTTCCCCCTAAAAAAACCTCCTAACAAATTCATGGCTTCAAGGTCTAACAGGAGAGGTTTAGACTGGATATCAGGAAGAAATTCTTCATGGAGAGAGTGGTCAGGCACTGGACTGGGCTGCCCATGTTGGTGGTTGAGTCCCCACCCCTGGAGGTGTTTAAAAATCGCTTTGATGTGGTGTTGGGGGATCTGGTTTAGGGGTGAACTTGTAGAGTAGGGTTGATGTTTGGACTCGCTGATCCCAGGGGTCTTTTCCAACCTGAATGATTCTGTGATTCTATGATCTGCGTCGCCATCCACAGTCTCCACAGTGACAATGGACATCTGAGGATTCAGAGCAGAAGGGAGCTTGGACTGATCTGCAACTGAGCTTTTAATTTTGCCAGTTATTTTCTCCAGCGGAATCCAAAGTTTACGAAATAATCTGGGGATTCTCAGAGCCATAGGAAACAAATGTGCGGTGTTTTGAGGACAAAACACGTCTCTGTTTCATTTTTATTACAGAACCCGCTGTGTTTTTAGCAAAAATAAATCTAAATGTGGAGAATTAATCACCTTTATTTTTATAAATGTCAGAAGTCAATGGTTCCTAATCATTCCCCGGTGTTAGCAACGTTACTTCTATGAGATGTGTTCAGTCTTGCAGCATTTGTAGTTAGGGTTAGGGTTTGGTTCTTCGCTTCTCCTTTGCTTGGCTGGAGCAAGCACGCGTTAACGGTCTCTGCTAAACACGGTGATAAATCCTTCTCCTCACTTTGTGTTCATTGTAACAGCATTGACTTTTGACTAAGTTATTCTTCCTCAGCAGGAATAAGGAAACCTTCCATCATTCATTATCAACCCCCTTATTTCATACCAGGGAACCACCATCCTGGATGTGAAAGGTAGGACAAGGGGCAACGGGTGTGAGCTGGAACACAGGAGGTTCCACATCAAGATGAGAAGGAACTTCTTCACAATGAGGGTGACAAAGCACTGGAAGGGGCTGCCCAGGGGGGTCGTGGAGTCTCCTTCTCTGGAGACATGTTCTCCTTCTGTGCCTGGACATGTTCATGTGAGACTTGGTCTAGGGGATCCTGCTCTGCCAGGAGGATTGGACTGAATGGTCCTTCGAGGTCCCTTCCCTAATGTTCTGTGATTCTGTGCATGTATCTTCTGTGTGGGTTTTTTCCTGGTGTGTGGGGGGTGAATTAAAATGTCTCGCTGCCTATTTTCCTCAAACTGAGGAAGTGGTTTTCTTAAACCCTCCCTTTGTGTTTAGCACTTTAACTAAGGATTCTTGGTCAAACTATAGTTGGGGTTTCTAACCCATTGCAATATAGAGATGGCATCTGAGCATGAAGTATCTGAGATGGCTTCGTGACGGATCACTAACCTGGCTGTGAGCTTCAGATTTCTAAGCAGCAGGTAAAACTGACTCCGGAGGAGTCAGGGAAAGCTCTAGTGCAGTTGAGTTTTTGCTTTGTTGGTGGCTATCTGAGTAAAGAATCTGTGGCTGTGATGGCTGGGCATGTGCTGTCTTGCGTTTCTCACATGGCTCTAGGTACTTGCAGTCTCTGTTTTGTGGTTTCTTTTAAAAACCCATAAAAATCTTGCTTCCTTCCTTGCCGCACATTACAGACAATAGCTTAATTTAAAGGGTTTTTTTCTTGCTTAGATGCCAAAGATACTATAATGAGAGAAATAACTGAAAGAAATGAAACTCACATTTAGTGCTGTGTGCCGTGAAGTCGTAGCTGTCTCCTGGGAATCACATTTTCTCTTCTAATGAGAGCAACCCCCAAGAAAGTTGGTGTGAATCTGCCTTTTAACGTAGCACCCTTACTACTCGGTGAAACTCTCCTGAAAATGAGGGCAGCAGCTGTGAGTGTTCAGCATCTTTCTGCTGTATTTTGCAGCATTTCCCTTCTTTAGGATTTGGGCACAAGTTGCAGTTCCTATAAGAATGCAATCTCCTGGCAACATTGGCAGCTGCAAACTTTAGAGACCTACAAAAACCGGGTCTCCACAGTGTGGCTTGTGGAGAAGGTGATAAGGAGCTTAGAGGAGAAATTAGCTTGGGGGGGAAAGGAGGATTAACCTCTCTGACTGAGAGTGCAACAGACACTTTGGCCTGAATTGCCTTCCTAGCTTGACTGCATCCAGATTTGGGAGAAGATGTTCCTGGGGAGGGTGCGTGGGATGGAACAGCAGTTCTTGGAGGTTGCACTCTGGTTGTGTTTGTGGAGGAGGCTCAGTAGCTGAGTCAGAACTGTGTTGCTTAAGTAACATCTTTTTCTTATATAGAATCATAGAACGGGCAGGGTTGGAAGGGACCTTCCAAATCGTCTAGTTCCAACCCCCCTGCATAGGCAGGGACACCTTCCCTAGATCAGGTTACTCAGAGCCCCACTAACTTATTCCTAAAATAAAGCAGGGGGCAAAAATCACCTCCTCGCTGCACCTTTGTTACCGGTGACTTTCCCTTCCTGCTATGCCCCGTCTCGGGTTGTTCCTCAGAACCAGCTCCTCACAGAGCAGCTGGCCGGAGCGAACCCGCCACAAACGGCGCGGGCAGCCGCGGCTGACTCCTCGATGTTGATCTTGGACACGATGAAGAAACACAATCCTCTGTTGTGGGGGACTTGGAGTCTGATCGTTTTGGTGCCGTTCCAAACCAAATCCGAACCCAAACATTTCTGAATTGAGTTCTCCATGAAAGGGAGCAGAGCCTTAGGGGAAAGGGAACTTGCTGGATGTCCCAGGGCTGTGGGTCTTCAGCTGGGGAGGAGGTTGCATGGTGGGCTCTCCTCAGCTGGTCCCTAAGAAGTGAGGCTGTCTGTCACTTGCATTTTTGTCACCCTGGCAGCTGTCCTGCAGGGCACCCGCGGGGAGCTGCAAGCCACGGCAGAGCAGGATGCACCAAGCTGCTCAACAGGAGGGTGTGAGGCAGGCAGGGAGCCAGCCGGGTGTCCAACAGACTTTGACTGTCCAGGTAAGCAGCAGCAGAACTTCCTGGCTCTCAGAGCATCCCTGCTAGGGTCAGTCTCATAGACAAGGTGTGGAAAAATGGGCTAATTAACTCAGTGAAGTGGTGCAAGATTTCTTCTGAGCAGAAGTGAAGGTGTATCTTAGCACTGAGAAAGTACCTCCAGTACAAGTAGGAAACATAAACTGAGAGTGCCCAGTGGACTGGAAGTCCAGTGGCAGAGTCCCAGGCGCTGGAGCACTGCTCCGCCCGGGCAGGAGGCCAGGATGTTGGCATGGGTGAGTCGCAGAGGGCAATCCCTGTGAGGTCTGGAAATCCTAGCCTGGAATCCACCTCTCCAGGGAAACTGCTGTTCACTTTGGATCTGTGTCCCAGCACAATTTCCTCCTCAGAAGACTGAGGGAAACAGCTAATGGGGAAATCAGGTGTTTAAACCTCACTGCTTTGGCCAGGGTAGTGGTTGCAGTGGTGGTGTCTGATGGGTCTCTGCATCCAACCCCAGACCTTGCTGTTGCTAATGCATCTTGTCCTTGCTGCAGGGAGGCTCAAAGTTCTTCCTTTGCTTCTAACCCATCTGGACATGTTCCTGTGTGACTTGATCTAGCTCTGGCAGAGGGATCGGACTAGATGGTCTTTCAAGGTCCCTTCCAATCCCTAATGTTCTGTGATACTCAGGACTTTCTTATCCCATTCGTGGCACAATTCCGGTTGCCCTCCTAAATGTTTTAGAAAACATCACTTCCAATAAGATCTCCAAGGCTTAATTTAGGCAGGAATATTTCAACTTTTCCGTAGACATGAAGTCACCCATTGGCACTAATCTGTGTTTATAGAAAAAAAATCCGCTGGTTATTATTTGCTCCGCTGTTGGTTAAGCTCCTTTAACCCGTGCTGCTCTCCACACCGGCCCCTGTCCACTGGTGGCCTGACAGGTGGTGAACTTCTACTTCAGTTGCAATTTCAGCAGTCGAACGACTTCTACAACTGAGTAACTTTTAAATGGAACAAATTCCACAGCTAAAATAACTTTTAAAACATCAAAGTTAGACCTGAACAATATCTCTTGTGCTTGGCTTTTAGATTAAACATCCCCATCTAGGACTGATTCCTTCTCCTACGGGAATCCTTTTCCTCAGGTGCTCAGTTGGAGGGGAGTGATGGCTGGAATTTAAAAGCAAATGTCACAGCATAAATGTGGGAGACAAAGTTAGAGCTGGTAATAACTGTTTTATCGAGAAAATTATGTGGAAGTGATACTGGCAACATTGGACTAAGTGAGAGAGTTGAGCAGACGCAGTGATCTATTCGCAAAGGAACTCCAGCGCTTCAGCACAGAAAATATTTGGAAGAGAGAAGGATTGGCAATCACACTTTATTGGTTTGTGATCCATCCCAGAAAAGCTGGAGAGATGTGAAGATTGCAGTGTGAATGATTTTGCATTTTTCACCAATATGTAACAGGTTTCTAGTGATTTGTGGCAGTGAAACAGGGACAAGTATTGTTTCAGGGGTGTTATGAAGAGCAGGGTACGTGGTCACACTTGATGATCTTGAAGATATTTTCCAACCTAAATGATTCTATGATTCTATTGAACAATGATCAGAAGCACAGAGTGATTGAGGCTGGAAAATCAGCCAGCCCAGACCAGGACCTAGCATCACCATAGCAGCCACACCGGGGCACTAAGGGCCACAGCCAGGCTGGCCTTCAACACCTCCGGGGATGGAGACTCCACCACTGCCCTGGGCAGTCCATTCCAGCATCTGATCGCCCTTTCCCTGGGGAAGGGCTTCCTAACATCCAGCCTAACCCTGCCCTGGCAGCTTCAGGCCCTGCCCTCTTGTCCTGGTGCTGGTTGCCTGGGAGAAGAGCCCAACCCCCACCTGACTAGAACCTCCCTTCAGAGAGTTGTAGAGAGGGAGAAGGTTCCCCCCGAGTCTCTTCTTCTCTAGCACCCTCAGCCTCTCCTCATCAGCCTTTGTCTCCAGTCCCTTCCCTAGCCATGTTGCTCCTCTGGACCTGCTCCAGCCCCTCCATCTCTTTCTTGAAGTGAGAGGCCCAGCACTGCCCCCAGTACTCGAGGGGAGGCTACCCCGGTGCCCTGTACAGGGGCAGAATTACATCCCTAGTCCTGCTGGCCACAGTGTTCCAAACTGCTGATATTCCAAACTGCTGTTCCAAGTGAAGACTGTCATCATGAAGATGCCCCCTCAGGAAAGACACTGAACACAAAGAACCTACCTTGACTGGATGTCTTGAGCTGCGTGTTATTCCTACCCCTTCCAGGAACACCAACATCCACGTGCTTTTTTAAGCAGTGTCCAAGGGAGGCTGAAAGGACTCATTGTTCATGTTTGTGGTGTAAATGTTTCTGAGCTTTAAATGGCAGCCCGTGTTGTTTGGATTGGATTTGGATCCAAAGCAGCTCTTGAAGCTGTTTTGTCAGGTGTTAACCTTCATGTAGAGACACCAAGGTGCTGACTATTGCCATTGTACCAGAAATTATCAGATTAGAAGAGGACAATGTGCTATTATTGTCAAGAAGAGCTATGCTGCAGAGGAATCCCCGACAGAATCACAAAACATTAGGGATTGGAAGGGAGCTTGGAAGATCATCTTAGTCCAATCCACAAGGTGACAGTCACACAAGCAGAGCCCCTGATTTTTGACCAGCTTTACGTTGTCATTTTCTAGAGGTTATTTGCTTCCAAACCTGAAGCAGAAGGTTAATTTGTAGGCTGCAGCAGAACTGATTAACAGCTGATGCAAACTTAGGAGTGAGCAAAGGGCCATCCCTCCCTACACAGAACAACTCACAGAAAATATCTCTTCTTAGTTTGAAAACCATCCTCTAGCCTGCTTCAATCTGTTGTTTACAAAGGCCTGGAGATATAGGGTGAGGGGCAATGGCTTCACATTAGAGAGGGGCAGATTGAAATGGGCTGTTAGGGAGAAGTTCTTTAGCAGGAGTGGCGTTGAACACCAGAACAGGTTGCCCAGGGAAGGAGTTGAGGCCCCATCCCTGGAGATGTTCAAGGGGAGGCTGTCCCTGCTCACTGCAGGGAGCTTGGAATGGATGCTCTTGGGAGGTCCCTTCCAATCAGGGCCATTCTGGGATTTTATGATTTTTCATCTGTAACCCTTAAAGACAAACAACCTTAAGCAAATAGGAACATTTACAATGGGGTTTCTTCCTGCAGTCGAAACAGAATATTTTTGGTTGGGTTGTCCAGAAATCCTCAATTCACAGCTCAAATTCCCTGTTCTCATACAGGGGGCTTGTTAGGACAAGGGGCAATGGGTGTCAGCTGGAACACAGGAGGTTCCACATCAATCTGAGAAGGAACTTCTTCCCAGTGAGGGTGACAGAGCACTGGAAGGGGCTGCCCAGGGAGGTTGTGGAGTCTCCTTCTCTGGAGACATTTAAAACCCACCTGGATATGTTCCTGTGTGACTGGATCTAAGGGATCCTGCTGTGGCAGGGGGACTGGACTGGATCTTTCCAAGTCCAATCTCTAACATTCTGTGATTCTATTAGGTGATTCATAGAATCATTAGGGATTGGAGGGGTGTTTTTGCTGGGTGTCTGTAGGGGCAGCACCCAGGTGCAATCTCTAGAATCAGCCAGCAGTGATTGTAGCATCAATCAGCCGAAGGAATGGCTTCCAGAATGAAGCTGCATTGGTTTAAACCATAATATTGTTACTGGGACCAGCCACAGAGACAATCACAGAAGGTTTTAGGTTGGAAGGGACCTTGGAGATCACCTAGTTCCAACCCCCTCTGTGGGCAGGGACACCTCTCTCTCGCCAGACCAGGTTGCCGTGAGCGCTTGCAGGGACGGAGCATCCAAGGTCGAGATGAGGCCCTCCTGGAGTCTTCTCCAGGCTGAACAACCCCAGCTCCCTCAGCCTGTCCTCATAGTAGAGGTGCTCCAGCCCACTCTTTGTTTTGGTGGCTTCCTCTGGGCCCTCTCTGTCAGGTCCCTGTCCTTCCTGTATTGAGGGCTCCAGAACTGGATGCAGGACCCCAGGTGAGGTCTGACCAGGGCAGAGCAGAGGAGCAGAATCCCCTTTCACCATCTGCTGACCACACTTCTTGTCATGCAGCCCAGGATGCAGTTGGCCTTCTGGGGTGCAATCACACACTGGTGGCTCATGGCCAGCTTTTCGCCCAGAGGTACCTCCAGGTCCTTTTTCATAGGACTGCTCTCCCCCGCCAGACTGTACTGATACTGCTGGTTTATCCCAGGTGCGGAACCCTGCACTTGGTCTCCTTGAACCTCTTGAGATAGCTGTAGAGAGTGATGAAGTTTCCCCTCAGCCTCCTCTTCTTCAAACTAAAGAGCCCCAGCTCCTTCAAGCTCTCCTCATAAGATTGATTCTCCAGGTCTTTCACCAGCTGCGTTGTCCTCCTCTGCACTCACTCCAGCACCTCGTTATCCTTCTTGTATTGAGGAGTCCAGTCTTCCAGTGACTACAGGTTTGGGCTAGTTTCAGCCGGAGAGGGATGCCCCTAGAGCTGCCAGGTTTGTAGGGTAACCCTATTCACATAGTCACATGCTTTAGTTATTCATGTTTCTCAGAATTCTTCCTGCACCACAGATTTCAGGGAACCTTGGGATCGTTGTGTTCTTTTGCTCCTCCTTTAAGGAGTGAGCAGATCTCTACAGAAAGATACCGCTAAGTATTTACTTTTACCATTAGTTTGGTAAAGGTATTTGGTCAGGATGTGGAACAGGCTGTCCAGAGAGGTGGTGGAGTCACCATTCCTGGAAGTGGTAAAAAAACCGTGTAGGTCTGGCACTAGGGAACATGGTCTAGTAGATATCATGGGGTTGGGTTGACAGCTGGACTTGATGACCTCTTCCAACCTTAATGACTCTGCTTCCCAGTGACGAGTTGCTGGTACTCTCAGATGTCTCCTGGTCCGATGGAGATGCTGTATTTTGAGCAGACCCACTCCACCGTAGCTCGGCTTTATTTATTGACTGTAAACCATACGTCGCTGTTTCTGGGGACTACAAAACTGAGGAACCAGCTGGACACTCCCTGTGTGTCGCTCTACAGTGATTCCCTACAGCACGTGGGAGTGGTAATGGCCCACTGCCGACCCACCTAATGAAAGCTTGTGTAGGTGATGCGGCGCTGAGCCCGTTTGCAAACAAACAGCGAGCCGGCGGCAGATAGCCCGTGAGGCAGAGACCCGTGTGGCATTGTTACGTGTGCGTGGGCAGCCTGAGATATTTGTGGTGAAATCATGGCCTCATTGAAGTGGGTGGCAGCTTTCCCACTGCCTTCAGCATGGCCACATACCAGCTGTCCTGTCGGTGTTTACCCAGAAAGCTTGACTGAGCTCAGTAAAGACTGAACACTATAAAATTCAGATGATGCTGTGCAAAGTGAGCTCTGGAACCAGTGCACAAAGGGTCTGGCTTTACCCCACCATCTGAGTTTCCGCTCAGATTTGTTTCAGCTTAGGTGTGTTGAGGTGGTCTGTGGGTTTGTTGCGTGAAGCGGCGGGGGAATTTGGCTAATTCAAGCCCTCATGCTGTTCGACTGGCCCTCCTTCTAGGGAGCGATCGTCTCACGAATAGCAATAGCAGTCCCTCTGCTATAGGTCTGTCACCCAGACCTTACAAACAGCCTTTATGCTGTAGGTCTGGTTGGTGCTCGTAAGAAACAGTCAATAGTGTGACCAGTATCACCAATTCATACAGGCAGCGTTGCAGACAAGCTCTTTGATGTTGCCTTGGATAGGTTTGCAGAGAGGCACTATAGACTTAAAACAGACAGACAAACATACAAAATAGTTACTGACACAAGGCAAAGTTAGCCGAGGCAGAAATGTTACCACCAGGGCTACTTGCCCTGGGGATATGAAGGGGAGGAGAGGTACAGTCCTCAGGATGTCAGATTCATCTTGCTCCCCTCTCCCTCTGCACTGCGCTATGCCATCCCACTCCTTCATCTCACTCCTGCTTCTTCCTACCTTCCCTGCTTCTTCCTGCTTTCAGTCCCCCAAAGGACTGAGATTTTGTATGGAGTTATGTGGTATCGGTGTACAAAGAAGTCTATAGACAGAGTCGCCTCGGGGTAACAGTGAGCACAAAGATCTTGATGGGCAACTTAGCTTTTGATTAGCTTATTGGTGCAGCCTTTGCGTCCATCACTCTTCTGAGAGATTAGGACCACTTCAGTCCATGCTGCTGTGGCACTGGGATTGGACTAGATGAGGCAGGTAACGGGTGTGAGCTGGAACAGAGGAGGTTTCCCACCAATATGACAAGGATCTTGTTCACGGTGAGGGTGGTGGAGCACTGGGCGGGGCTGCCCAGGGGAGTTGTGGAGTCTCCATCTGTGGAGACATCCAAAACCCACCTGGACACATTCCTGTGTGACTTGGTGTAGGTGATCCTGCTGTGGCAGGGGGATTGGACTAGATGATCTTTCGAGGTCCCTTCCAATCCCTAATGTTCAGTGATTCTGTGATGCTTTTGTGTCATCAGTACAAGCTTCTCACCTTTGCTCCCTCCGGTGGGGCCTGATTTCAGACACAATTCTATGGATGTTTTCACTGGCTGAGGTCTTCTTTTCCTCTTTGTGCTCAATAAGGTTCTCTGTGGGCATTCACAGTTGTCTTGCTAAACAGTTTCCCCAGTAATAAGTATAAATGATGCAACTTCTGCTATCAGGCTGGATGAAGTCCAGTCATGTGGCAGAACGTGTAGGCTTCCAGAGCAAGATGAGCTACAGGCGCATGGTGGACTTATTAACCCCTTTGGAATGGTTTCTTTCATGTGTGTTTCCCACAGAATATGATTGATAGAAAGAGGAAAAGCCTGGTTTTCGGTGTTAAGCAGCTACGTCCGTGTATTGTGTGAAGGCAGAGCTCGGAGCCAAGTTTCTGTGTTGAGCTGAATGCCCCGAGATTCCTCGGGGTTCAATTCCAAGCAAGGGAACACTCTCTCGCATGAAGTGTGTGAATTATTACGACCTTTTAACCGTGGGATATAAAAATCCCAGGTATTCCTGTGCTTTTCAAAAATTGCAGTGTGTAACGAGGACCCGTGAATCTGTGTGGAGAGGGCATGTCATCTCTGGGAAATGGGGCTGTGTAATTATCACCCTTAATATCATTCAGTAATGCTGTCCCAACCGTGACAGATCCCTCTGAGATTGTAAGATATAGAACTGTGCCTTATCATCCAAATCTATTTCAACTGGTATAGCTTAGGTCATCCTGGTTTCTCATTTGTCTGTGGTATTTCCTGGTCTTTAAATATCCAGACCACCTGGGGCTCTTAACCCCCTTTAATAAATAGGCCCATCGCATTTCCCCTGTGTTCTAAAATGTCACAGCTGCTTCCAATATGCCATAAGGGGATCAGAAAATGAAGTACAGTGTAAAACATCATTATAGCCCCATTTCCAGTTCCTCCGGCGCCGCTCATGTCAAGACATTAGCCACACTGTGCTGTGATTATTCCTTCTAGTCACAGAATCACATCCAGGTCAGATGCTGGTACCGCAGGCCTTGAGGTAGTGTTGAGCAAATCTGTGTGGTTAAGAAAGGGCAGGCAGCTTTCTATCCTCAGAGGCTTTTCATCCCATAAAGCAAATTGCTGCCTCTTCTTGGAGTTATTTAGTCTGGAGAAGAGCAGGCTGAGAGAAGACCTGATTGCTCTCTACAGCTACCTACAAGGAGGTTGTAGCGAGGCTGGAGCTGGTCTCTTCTCCCAAATTCCTCATGCTAGGATGAGGAGAGGTTTAGATTGGATCTTTGGAAGAAGTTCTGTTGGGCACTGGAACAGGCTGCCTGGGGAGGTGTTTGAAAACCAAGTGGCTAGAACACTTGACACCATCATATAGAGATTAGGGAACTGTTGGGCTGAGGGCTGGACTTGATGGAGCAACTATCCAAACCTGGGGTGTGGTGTTTGGGTTTGCTTCTCCTAATCCAGCCGTTCTTCTCCCATCAGCGGAGATGTTATAAAGGTCTCTGCAGAGCCCAGGGTTTTATTCAACAATGTGACGGGGTATTTCAAGCATTGACAGCGTGTGGGTGATGCTGGCCCTGCTGAGGATCAGCAGCAACATCTCTGCTGCCTTCAGCAAGGGCCAGGGTTTTACCAGGTACTGTATGTTGTTTACAAATTGCCAAGAGCCAAACAAAAAGAGCAGACGGTTCAGAGGTTCCCGGTTTGTATTTAACCTCTATCTGCAGATCGCTAGACAGAAAGAAACGCGTCATGGCTTGGAGATAGCATAAGTTGTGTTTTGTTTTTATTGTTGTTTTGTAAAAGCACTCCAGAGGTGCCAGTACACACCCTGGAAACAGTGTTAGGTGCCAGCTGACAAGAATCTTTCTGGGTTATCATAAGGGGTTGGTTGTTTGATTTAGGAAGGAGAAAACACAATGACCACAAAATCACAGAGCGTTAGGGGTTGGAAGGAACCTCAAAAGATCACCCAGACCAATCCCCTGGCCAGAGTAGGATCCCCTAGATCCAGTTGCACAGGAACACGTCCAGGTGGGTTTTAAATGTCTCCAGAGAAGGAGACTTCACAACCCCCTCTGGGCAGCCCCTTCCAGTGCTCTGTCACCCTCACTGGGAAGAAGTTCCTTCTGAGATTGATGTGGAACCTCCTCTGTTCCTGCTCACACCTGTTGCCTCCTGTCCTATCACTGGGTGCCCCTGAGCAAAGCCTGGCTCCATCCTCCTGACATCCACCCTCTCCATATTTATCAACATTAATGGGGTCACCCCTTCAGTCTCCTTTTTCCCAAGCTCAGGAGACCCAGCTTCCTCAGCAGGGAGATGCTCCACTTGCTTCATCGTCTTTGTGGCTCTGTGCTGGACTCTCAAGCAGTTCCGTGTCCTTTGATCATGTTGTGTTGGCTCTCAGTGCCTGATAACTTACATCTCAGGCTCTAAGTGGCATTAACATTCTTTTCCAGGAGCCAGACAATGTTTTATGCTCTGCGACACTGTTTCTCAAGGGTTTTCTCCTTCTTCAGTGCTCTGTGGGAGGAGGGAGCATCTTCCTTGCAGAACTTCCTTGCAAAGGGTTTGACTCCCAGTGGGAATTAGAAGCCCTAAATAATCCAAACTGGCAAAAGCCAACCCCATACAGCAGAAACATGGGCACCTCCTGAAGGAAGACTTGCTTTTCCTGGCTCTGCTCTCACAGTCTGGGCTCCTCAGAGGAACCTCAAAGGAGTTTCCATCCCACCACATGCAGTTGTCGAGGCAGTTCAAAGATTTGGAAGTTTCAGAAACGAAACGTGTTTCCAAGAAAGAGATGGATTCCTTCTCTCATTTTAAAAGCATGAACTTCGTGCAAAAGCCCCATTAATAACAAATTACCAAGGGCCTTTTTCTGTTGAGCTCAACTTTGAAGTTCAGACTTGTGCGGATAATTCCATCTTTCTTCTCACAGGTCATTTTTCTTGCTGCATTTGCTCTCGGGACTGAATAACCCTCACAACCAAATTTCTCTCAATTGGTCCCATTTGTACCCGGTGAGGAATGCAGACAGGTTGCCATGGCTACGGTGTCATCCTATTGATAGGCTGTGACCTCACAGGGGCATCCCAAAGCGGAGCAACTGAGAACAGAATACAAAAGCCTCTATTTTCACCTAAATATAGCCTAATTGCAGGCAGTATGCATGAAGACCCAAGAGCTGCAAGTGATATTTTATCCTGTATAGATTATTTTCTTTCCAGCTTTGCCTTTCTGCATGCCAGGCTGCTAAGATCTTTTCTGAGCTTGGAAATCTGCTCCTAATCCGGTCCATTTAGGTTTATGTATTTCTACAAAAGCTGATCACAGCAGTAGGATAACAAAATGATCCTCCCTTAGAAGTACTTCTGAAAGTTTACCCAGAGAATGACAGGGCTTTCAAATCAACATCATCTTCTTTAATTAGATCTTCATCGTTATTTTAATGTTTGTCTTTCCTTCACCCACTAAAAGGCGCTGATTGCAGTTCTGGGCCCCTCACTTCAAGAAAGAGATGGAGGGGCTGGAGCAGGTCCAGAGGAGCAATGAGGCTGGGGAAGGGACTGGAGGGAAAGTCTGATGAGGAGAGGCTGAGAGAGCTGAGGGTGTTTAGCCTGGAGGAGACTCAGGGGGGACCTTCTCCCTCTCTCCAGCTCCCTGAAGGGAGGCGGTAGTCAGGTGGGGGTTAGGCTCTTGTCCCAGGCAACCAGCGCCAGGACAAGAGGGCAGGGCCTGAAGCTGCCATGGAAAGGTTATGTTGGATGTTAGGAAGCCCTTCCTCCCAGAAAGGGTGATGAGATGCTGGACTGGACTGCCCAAGGCAGTGGTGGAGTCTCCATGCCCGAGATGTTGAAGGACAGCCTGGCTGTGGCCCTTAGAGTCCTGGTCTGGCTGCTGTGGTGATGTTACTTTCTGGACTGGTCTGATGAGCATAGAGGGCTTTTCAGCCTCAATGATTCTGTGATTACAGCTCTAACCACCAAGCAGGGGGGATAAAACAATATCTCCAGTAAAGAAAAAATTATTTCCTCAAAATAGAATAAAAATTTTCAAGTTCCAGTATAAAAATGGTGCCTGATAAATTGGTAAACAGGCCAAGTTTTTTTAAGGATGTTTAATGATCAGAGCCAGACGTGGAGTTATTTCAGACATAGGTCAGGTTTGACCCAAGGTTTTCACTAGAGTTTTAGTAATACTTCTCCATGTTTTGCCTGAAGTTAGCTTGCAGGATGCAACTTAAATGGAGAGTCAGTAATGATGGGTTTTGTTCTATCTTCTGCTTTAGTCCTGGGTTCTGATTTTATGTTAAAACCATCCGTAAATCCTACAGTAGCTTCGATTTTATTCTAGGCTGAACTTGATGATCTCAGACATCTTTTCCAGCCTCAATAATTCTGTGATTCTGTGATGAATATCCTCAACATTCCAAGTAGAAGAGGAGGCTGAGAGAAGACCTGATCGCTCTCTACAACTATCTGAAAGGACACTGTGGAGAGGTTTGTGCTGGTCTCACAAGCAATTAGTGATAAACAAGAGGGAATGGGTTCAAGTTACAACAGGGTGGGTTTAGACTTGATATTAGGAAGAATTTTTTCACAGAAAGGGTGGCAAGGCACTGGAATGGGCTGCCCATGGACGTGGTTGAGTTGCCATTCCTGGATATGTTTTAAGATCATTTGGATGAGGTGTTGAGGGATCTGGTGTAGGGGTGAACTTGTAAGGTAGAGTAGATGGTTGGACTGGATGATCCCAGGGGTCTTTTCCAACCAGAATGATTCTGTATCTCCATTATCCAGAACACGTTATCCCAGCACGGGGAGTGCAGCTCATGAGCAGTGACCTAATGCACCCAGCACACCTGGCTCCTGTCCATGGCCATGAATCATTCACAACGAGGCCTGGATCTCTGACTCTGTACAACCACTTATTCTTAGCAAGATCTTTGTCAAGAAAGTGTAGGCTTCTCCGCTGGGTCTCCTGGATTCTCATCCTCTCCAGTGCCAGCAAACCTCTGGTACCACCAGCCACACCGTTGCAGTGATGCTGTTCCAGTTAGCAAGGATAATGTGGTGAGCAACCAGTCGTGCTTCTTGATGCCAAGAAGGACTAGAACAAACTGTATGTGAAATCTAAACGAGTCATTGTCGAGCACAGGCAGCTCTGCATTGTCAGAAGTCCTTCTCCATCCCAAAGAATGACATTCTCTCTCGCTTCCAAAAATGGTGGCGCAGCTGGGAGCGAGGACCGCGGTGTCCTGGTGGAATGATAAAAAGGAGAGATTGGCTCTGTTTGCACATCAGGCTTCTATTCTTGAAACGACTGCTTTCTGAACAACAGTGAGGAAATTAAACAGGATTTGCGTTTGCCCTTCAGGTTATAAACAGCCCCAGTATTTACAGCGCACTTTGCGCTGGGCTCAGTCCTAGCAGGAATGTTAACAGCGGCTGAGTTAAGGTTGCCTCAAGATTTCCATTAGCCCAGGCTGCAGAGATTCACAAGCATGTGTGTGTGCATATAATCTTTGACTTGTGTGAGGAAACCCAATAGCTATTTGTTGTAATTCTTTCCGTAGTCATTTGTAGATGTGTTAAAAAGAAGCTCAAACTTTTCAGTGCAGGTCAGCCCCAGGCTCTGGTTTTCTACCTTTTTTGGCTGGTTTTTGAGATCAGGAAGCTTAACAAAGCCCAAAGGACATTGAGGGGCTGGAGGGGGTCCAGAGAAGGGCAATGAGGATGGAAAACAGGCCCTGTGAGGAGCAGCTGAGGGAACTGGGGTTATTTAGTCTCGAGAGGAGGAGGCTGAGAGGAGACCTTATTGCTCTCAGCAACTACCTAAAATGAGATTGTAGCAAGGCTGGTGCTGGTCTTTTCTCCCAATGGTAGAACTTGGGGAGATGACCTCTAGCTGAGTCAAGGAAGGTTTAGACTGGATCTTAGGAAGAAGTTCTTTCCTTACAGAGTGGTCAGGCACTGGTACAAGTTGCCCAGGGATGTGGTGGAGTCCCCATCCCTGGAGATGTTTAAAAACTGAGTAGCTAGGGCACTTGAGGCCATGGTCTAGGGGTTAGGGAGCTGTTGTGATGAGGGCTGGACTGGATGATCCTGGAGGTCCTTTCCAGCCATGATGATTCTATGATTCTGTTTTGTAATATCTCACTATATAGGACTGCAGGAGAAATCCTATCCACACCATGCTAGGTGAGAGCAACCTTCTGGGGCGATAGTAGGATGTAGCCTACAGTGCTTCGCCATCCGTTAATGACAGAGACACTGTGTAGCCCAAGAGATCTGAATGAGAAACTGCTCATGCTTTTGGGGGGCTTTTTATTTCCCTGTATCTTACACTGCGGTGGTGTTAGAGCAGCAGGCACTTTTCATACCGACATCGTGCGCTTACAAAACGCAGTCTGCAATAGCTTCACCACTGCAGGATTTGCTCCCAGAGAGCCTCATTTATCTGCAGCCAAAAGATTTACTGTAGATAAGGTTTCTTTTTTAAAAAACTTAACTAATTAAACCATTATGGATGGCGATTGAGATCTCGTTGGAATGTGTCTTATTGACAAAACCAGGTTAGCCCAGGAGAGTTTATTAGGCATTAGCTGTGCTCCCTCTCCTCAGACAAGCCATATGGAAGTGGAGCAGTATTCGTGAGACACTGGTAGGGATTGTACATGGAGGAAATGCTGCATTTCCTTTGTTCGTGGCATGTTCTATAAATATCCCGTGTGTTTGTTAAAGCTCTGTTATTTCTGGATGTCTGCCCATTCTCTTGTGAAGTTTTCCCGAATCCTTCAGGACAGCAGATAGCTTGGGATGCGCGGAGAGTTAACATTCCCTGTGTATGCTCTGTTAATAAGCACCACATGAAGATTAGGAATGTGAAGGAGTTGTGAGCAAAGGAAGGGGGAAGTTTTCAGCATCTCTGTAAAAATGACTGGACTTGGAGTCCTTTTGGTGACAGACATTTCAATTAGTCAGACGTTACTTTCTGTCCTCCTCACAAAAGGAAATAAGAGAAAGGTCATCAGAGCATCCTCAACTTGGTCAGATACTGCGATTCTCCTGCTGAGTTTTGCATCTCAACACTCTGAATGAAAACAAAAGGCGTTTTAGCTGCAAGCTCTTCCTTTTCCATCTTTATATCTTCATTTTTCACAACCTGTGGTTGTCCCCAGCTCCTGTTGATCATAGACAACTTCTTCCCTCAGGAAAGAATATGGCCCAATACCAAAATGTTATCCATTTATCCCTGTAAGTTAAATATAAAGTTTTAGGGTTTTTTTTGCCACAGTACTCCTAAGACACCCCAAAAAAAGATCATCTGAACTGTGTGCGGTTCTGTGCCTCCCACTTCAAGAAAGAGATGCAGGGGCTGGAGCAGGTCCAGAGAAAACCTGGACATGATTGGATTTTGCAGTGCAACTGGAAAAAGAATGATTTCACCTTCTGCTGGATAAGGAGATGTGGCCTGAAGTCTCAGAACCCTACAGTTTCAGAATAAGTTTTCCTTGGTTATTGGCATCTCCAGGCTGAAGTGATAACGTGCAGGATATTTCATACAACACCGGCCACTTGTAGGATGGGATTTTGATAGCATTGCACGCACTGAAAAACCTTTCTGCATGAGCAGTCCCACTAACAGCAGTGAAATTCCTCACAGCATAAACTGCTGCGCAGTAGATATAGGGCTGCCAGAGTGTGATTTCTCGTGTTTTCAACTCCTCCATCTACCAGGCAGTTAGGAAGGGTCGGGTGTATATTGGGAAAACAGGAGAACCATCGGTGCAGCAGAACCCAAGGCCCTTTTTAGTGTTTCCAAGGAATGGTGCAGGAATCCCGCGCACACCCCAGAAAATAAAACTCCCTGAGAACAGAGGCCGGAGTCCTCTGATCTCCCCAGGGATTCAACATTTTTATTTGCTGTGATGATTATCTCTAAAAAGTAAGAGAGCAGCTGATTCACAAACCATAATGGGAGTTTCGAGGGTATTTGCTCGGTGAGTGAAATCCTGAGATGATGACTACAAGCCTTGGCAATTGCTCAAGCGCTTTTATTGCCGGTTTAAAACTCATCGGTGCGATTTCCCATGTGAAAGGCGAAGCCCACGCAGGTTTCTTGTGCTGTGTTAGCATTCTGCTGCCTGAAGTTTCAGTTTCAGCTGAGGTCCAGTGTATAGGGGTGGAGACCCCAAACAGAAATCAGTGCTTCTTGTTTTTCTAAGGCCACAAGTAACTGCAAAACATGAACTGTCTTTGCCTAAAAGCTCATTGCTTTAGGGTTTTGTTCTTCACATCTGAATGCCTGCCAAAGCTTCGACTGGTGGTGTCTGCAGAGAGAGCATCTTCTTCCATAGACCTGGAGATTCAACCTGAATGAAAAGAGCTTTAGAGTCAATCAGGCAACAGCTCTGCCTCTTTCAGCAGTGCCATAGAAAACTTTTCAAAATAGGTGCCTTTTAGAGCCAACAGAATGTTCTACTACCAGCAGAAGTGGAGGAGAATCAAGCCATAAAACGAGAGAAGACAAATTGCCTTGTGCTGAGATTCGTTGGCAGTCACTGTGCCGGAGCCAGAACTGTCACGAGTAAGTGATGCTGACATGGAAGGTGTCAGCACTGCCAGTGCAGCTGAAAGTCAGATCGAGAGCTTCTCCCCACCTCTGCTCTGCCTTGCTGAGACCACGTCTGGAATACTGTGTCCAGTTCTGGGCCCCTCAGTTCCAGAAGGACATAGAGCTGCTGGAGACAGTCCAGTGCAGAGCCACAAAGAAGATGAAAGGAGTGGAGTGTCTCCCTGATGAGGGAAGGCTGAGGGAGCTGGATCTCTTGAGCTGGGAAAAAAGGAGATTGAGGGGTGACCCCATGAATGTTGATAAATATGGAAAGGATGGAGCCAGGCTCTGCTCCAGGGCACCCAATGATAGGACAAAGGGCAATGGGCATCAGCTGGAACAGAGGAGGTTCCACATCAATCTGAGAAGGAACTTCTTTGTTGTGAGGGTGCCAGAGCCCTGGAAGGGGCTGCCCAGGGGGCTTGTGGAGTCTCCTCTGGAGACATTTATAACCCGCCTGGACGTGTTCCTGTGTGCCTTGATCTAGGGGATGCTGCTATAGTAGGGGGTTGGACTGGATGAATCTTTGGAGATCCCTTCCAATCCCATATGTTCTGTGAAAGCTTTGCAATGATCATCATCTCTGCTGCAGAGATGATGCTGGAAGCCCTTTGGATGCAACAGCCTGAGGAATTTCCTTCAACACTTTACCTGCCTACCGTGGCTCTCGGGGTTTTACGTCATTTCCACAGGTTGTGTTTACAGAGTGAGCCCTTGTGTCTTACCAGTTCTTCAGTTGGGTTATCTCAGTGTGTTTTGGTCTTTGGGTACCACAGGTTTGGGTTTTCTTTCTTTATTTTGAAGGGATAAAGTCAAGAACTACTTAATAGGGTTTTTTCCCACTCCTTTGTTGATTTTTCCACCGAAACATTGCAGTCAGTGTTCTCGTAAGTGCATTCTCTTCTAAAAAAAATTGAGTTATTTCAGATAAACATATTTTTAATGACTCACCTTGAAAAGCTGCAAGAATTATGTCATCCTAAACTCTGCCCTCTTCGTTTTTTAGCTTCTACTGGACTTCCAGACTGACTTGACAAATCTGAGGTAATCTAGGTTTGTTTATTTCCTGCGAAATCTCAGGCCTTTGCAATCATTTATTACTGGTGTTTGATCTGTGAAGTCTTGATTTGGACTTCCTGGCAGCTTTGTGCCGAACAGCATCTCTAATCCCTTTTTTGAGGGAGGAGAATGTGTTTCATAGGGCTGAAAGAAAGGGATTTTTTATTTTAACATAGGCAAAATGTAAAAAAGATTTTCCCCTAACCCAATCCTCTTTAAAGCACGAAACCCAACGCTGAGTAGACACTAATTCCAATTTGTAACAACACCAGGAGAATGGGGGAGTGCCGGTGGTTAGGCGTGAGGCTCCGCGTGAGCCAGACAACTTAATAACGTCATTTATTAGAGAAGCCTTTAAGGTAATCCCATTAAAGCTATTCAGCAGAACACTGATATTTTGCTGAAATCTGCTCAGAAGCAGACAGGATTACTCGAGTGAAATGGGAACAGCTTTCCAGTAAACCGCATCCCCCATCTCTCGCTCCTGAAGACTTCAGACCTTGGTGCTCCACTGTCTTCTGAGTTGATGCATCTTCTGCATCTCCTCTCACAGAATCACAGAGTGTTAGGGATTGGAAGGGACCTCAAAAGATCATCTGGTCCAGTCCCCCTGGCACAGCAGAATGCCATCGATCCAGTCACACAGGAACATGGCCAGGCAGGTTTTAAACGTCTGCAGAGAAGGAGACTCCACAACACCCCTGGGCAGCCCCTTCCAGGGCTCTGGCACCCTCACTGGGAAGAGGTTCCTTCTCAGATTGATGTGGAATTCCCTCTGTTCCAGCTCACACCCACTGCCCCTTGTCCTATCATTGGGTGCCACTGAGCAGAGCCTGGCTCCATCCTCCTGACACCTGCCCTTTCCATATCTGTCAACATTCATGGCTCACCCCTCAGTCTCCTTTTTCCCAAGCTCAAGAGATCCGGCTCCCTCAGCCTTTCCTCATCAGGGAGACACTCCACACCCTTCATCATCCTTGTAGCGCTGTGCTGGACTCTCTGCATCAGCTCTGTGCCCTTCTGGAACTGAGGGGCCTAGAACTGGACACAATATTCCAGATGTAGTCTCAGTAGGTCAGAGTAGAAGGGGAGGAGAACCTGTCTCAACCTACTGACCACACTCCTTTTCATCCACTGCATATCCTCTTGTCAAGGTGTGATTGTGAGAGCTTGCACACGTTGCCATCCAGTTTTTCCCTGGCTCTGTATGTTGGTAGTTCAGGTAAGCTGGCTGCACCGTTGGCAGTTAATTTTTGGCAGATGTCTTTGGTTTATGAGTCAATGAATGCTGAGGAGCTCACCACTCGTTATCCAGATGGCCTTGCATGGACAGTGTTCCCCATGTGTTCCTCCTACTTAACAGTGCCTGCCCTCTCACCTGAGGCAGTGCTGTTTCTGGACCACGTGAGGGGTCCCAGTGATCCTACCCTGTGAGCGAGACTGCAGTTGGGCTGTTGATGCTGCGAGCGAGAAGTGGTGGTTTGATAGAGGTGCAGAGAAATTTGGAACGACAGGAAACGACGATCTTGTTTGAACCTGAGAGAGAGTCGATTTCTGTTTTCAAGCACCTTATCTAAACAGTACTTGAGGAAGGAAACCTTGTGAACTCTTGTTAAAAACTTATAGCTATAATTTAGAAATTCCTTTCATCTAGCATGAAGGGGGTTTTTTTTGCCTCGAAGGAACAAAGATGCAGTGTTCTCATTTGCATGGACTGTGTCAGTGAAACAGGGGTACTCCTGGCAGCACTGCTTTCCCCTGCTTAATTGTACTCTTTCCAAATATCTGTATTTCTCTTGCATTTTTTAAACCCTTGAAGATCCCTCCCCAAAAAATTGTTCGTGAAGAAGTCAGGGCTTGGGTTTTTTTTCCTTCTTCTTTTCATGTCTACTTTATTTGGGTTTAACAATAGAAGGAGATAACTGTGTAAACATTCTGTGAGGAGTTGAATCCAAACCTACAAGGATATCTGGTTTCTCTAAAGGCGTCCGTAATTATATGGCAAAGCTCTGAAGAATGTAATTAGACGTTTTAGAAACAGGGATGGAACGTTACACGACTGTCTGGCACAGGCTTGGAGCTGGGACTAGCATGGATCTAGAGGATTCTCTTTTAGATCAAAGCCTGCTTTGGTTTGGGCTGGTGTACTGGGATGACAGCTGCGGGGGGTGTTTGAGCACCGCTGAAACCACCCATTCAGTGACTTCCAAAACGTTATCAGGCCATCTCTGCCTTCCATGCAGGGCTCTGGAAAGGAGGTTTTTTTATCTGGCATGTGACTGGATGCTGGGATTTGGTTTTTCCAGTATGGGAGATGAGTGGCTGGAGAGCAGCCTGGCAGAGGGGTACTTGGCAGCAACTGGTTGACAGCCAATTGAACGGAAGCCAGGAGGGTGCCTAGGTGGCCCAGAAGGCAAATGGCATCCTGGCTTGGATCAGCAATAGTGTGGCCAGCAGGACTAGGGACATAATTCTCCCCCTGTACTGGGCACTGGGGAGGCCTCTCCTCAAGTACTGGGGGCAGTGCTGGGCCCCTCACTTCAGGAAAGAGATGGAGGGGCTGGAGTGGGTCCAGAGGAGCAATCAGGCTGTGGAAGGGACTGAAGGGAAAGTCTGAGGAAGATGGGGGTGTCAGTGCATAGCTGGAAGCAGCTCTCTTCTTGTAGCAGGATAATTGCTGGATGGCTTTTACCCTTCCATGGGCTGGCTGAAAACTGACAATCTAGTGATCCTTCTGTGAAACATCCCTGGTGTATCCTGGGGACACTTTATTAATGTTTATAGATATAGAAAGGGTGAGTGTCAGGAGGATGGATCCAGTCTCTGCTTGGTTGCATCCAGTGATAGGACAAGGGGGATATGGGTGTCAGCTGGAACAGAGAAGGTTCCAGAAAGGAATGTCACTTGTCTTGAAGATATGCCAGCTATGTCCAGCTACGGTCTCTGCCTGGCTAGGACGGCATGAATGTCTTTGGGGTCCCTTTGAGCCAATCCATGCTGGTCATCTGTGCCATGCTGGGAATATTCCCATTTTGGTGGCTCTAGTGTAATTCCTGCTTTTCAGTACATCTTGGAACATTTATCTTCCCTCTGCAGGACTTGCCTTTCAGTTTGCCCAGGAGCTGTTGACATGGCTTTGTGTTTGTCACAACTTTTCCTTCCCAGCGAGCGTCTCCATTTGCTTCAGTGCAGCTGTCAGGTTCCTTACAGCTGGAAGGAGAAGGGTTCTATCTGCTTGTTTCCCCTTCGTATGCAGCAGTACATGCGTTTCAAGTCAGACTCACTCTTGGTACTGTAGATATTCTTCAGAGGAAGAATTGATTCCAGACTCTGGCACCTGCAGAGTTAGATCCTCGTTGATTCTGCTTTCACAATGGAGCAAAATAAGAAAGGCTACAGCACTGCTAAAAATAGAGACTCTCTGTGAGCATCTCATGAGACTCGGATGTCTTGATGTTTCCTTCCCAGGTGCATCAGGAGAAGAGCATATAAATTTGTCAGTGGCTGCTTTTCCTCTTTGCTTTCAAATCAGGCACCGAGGGGCTAACAAAGTCCGCTAATTGCTCATCTCTTGAAAGCTCTAGGAAATATTTCCAGCCGGAGGAAGCAAAGGAAAACGTAGAGCCTCAGTCATCCCACAGGCCTTGATGAATAGGGGGCAGACATGCTGAACAGCATCACTCAGGAGGAAGGAAGGGGAGGAAGTGGGTGCTGCGGGGCTGCACGTGCACTTGTAGGGGTTACAGAGGTTTGATCTCTGCTGAGGCATGAAGGCAAGGCCAGCACAGGGTCATGAATGCCGCTTGTTGTTGGGACTTTAAACTCCTTTGCTGCTGCTGCCCTTTTCTCTGTCCCATTCACAAAGCACAAAGAGTTATCTAAACTCTGGGTGCCAGCTATATAGTTGGGCCTGATGGCCAGATGGTGGAGGACCTCCCCAGGGCCTGAAGGGCTGTAGGGTTCATCAGCTAAATTAAACCTTACTTAGAGAAAGGGCAACGAGATTGTCCCTTCTTTTATCACAATGTTCCTGTTTTCTAACCACCAAGCAGCTGGGTGACCTAGAAGCAAATGCTCTTGTCAGAGAAATTTCAAAATGCACCAAAAGAAGCACTGACTGTCAGTGAAGAGAGGTGATTCTCCCCCTCTACTCTGCACTGGTGAGAACCCCACGTGGAGTAAGGGGTCCACTTCTGGGGTCACCAACATCAGAAGGACATAGAACTTCTGGAAGGGGTCCAGAGGAGAGCAACCCAAATGATCAGAGGGCTGCAGCACCTCCCCTGTGAGGACAGGCTGAGCAAGTTGGGCTTGTTCAGCCTGGAGAAGAGGCTTTCCAGCCTNACCCCACGTGGAGTAAGGGGTCCACTTCTGGGGTCACCAACATCAGAAGGACATAGAACTTCTGGAAGGGGTCCAGAGGAGAGCAACCCAAATGATCAGAGGGCTGCAGCACCTCCCCTGTGAGGACAGGCTGAGCAAGTTGGGCTTGTTCAGCCTGGAGAAGAGGCTCCCAAGTGACCTTCTAGCAGCTTTCCAGTCTCTGAAGGGGGCTACAAGAAAGCTGGGGGAGGGCTTTTGAAATTGGTGGCAGCGAGAAGACAAGAGGAAAGGGTTCTAGACTTAAAGAAAAGTGATTGAGGTTGGACATGAGGAACAAATTATTTGCTGTGAGGGTCCTGAGATGCTGGAACAGGTTGCCCAAGGCACTTGTGGCTGTGCCACCCCTGGCAGTGTTGAAGGCCACGCTGGCTGGGGCCCTGAGTAAGCTGATCTAGTGAAGGTGTCCCTGCCTGTGCAGGTGGGGATTGGAACCAGATGATGTTTGGGATCCCTTCCAACCCTGCCCATTCTATGAATCTATGAGTCTGTGAATATAAAATCTGTGTCACCAAATTTCCTAGTTTGAAGTCTGGGAAAACGTTTAGATTACTCTTAAATTGTCCTCACAAGTGAAGGAGGAGGCTCTCCTCCCCTTCTCCTCTGCCCTAAGGAGACCACATCTGAAATATTGTGTTTGGTTCTGGGCCCCTCAGTTCCAGAAGGTCACAGAACTGCTGGATGGAGTCCAGTGCAGAGCCACAAAGATGATGAAGGGAATGGAGAATCTCTTTGATGAGGAAAAGCCAAGGGAGCTGGGTCTGTTGAGCTTGGAGAAAAGGAGACTGAGGGGTGACCCCATTCATTTTGATAAACATGGAAAGATTGGGTGTGGGGAGGCTGGAGCCAGGCTCTGCTCCGGGGCACCCAATGATAGGACAAGGGACAATGGGCACCAGCTGGAACAGAGGAGATTCTACATCAGTCTGAGAAGGAACTTCTTCCCAGTGAGGGTGACAGAGCCCTGGAAGGGGCTGCCCAGGGGGGTTGTGGAGTCTCCTCTGGACACATTTAAAACCTGCCTGGATGTGTTCCTGTGTGACTGGATCTAGAGGATCCTTCTGTGGTGGGAGGATTGGACTGGATGATCTTTCAATGTCCCTTCCAATCTCTAATGTTCTGTGATTCTGTGATCTGCTGGATGGATTCAGTGGAACATTCCTGAGCTAAAGCTTTCTTGGAAACAGCTTTGTTTGTTGCAAAATAGATGAAAACCACTGGAGAGCATTTTGAGATTCAAGGCTGTCGGCTGGTTTGGAGTAGAAGAACAGGTCTCTCTCTTACTTTCCTCCACACCTTGACTGGCTGTTCACCAGTCTGTTATTGGTTTTCTAATGTAAACACTCTTGTGTTTTACAACATTCACTTTGTAAGTGTTCTCCACAAGCCATTGAAACGGTGCTATTTCTATAAACATCCCTGTTACTAAATCCATTTGAAGTGATATTCACTAGCAAATAAATGTAGACAGTGCAAGAAGACATGAAAGAAAAATCCCTTGGGGAAGGAGTGGGGGGTAAATCACAGAGATAACAAATCCTTTGGAAGTTTTTATATAAATAGACCTACACGTTTCCACGTATTTAGTCACTGGAGAAGATTAAAACGTTTGATGTGCAGTTACCATTTCACATGAAAGCAAAAGGTAGTTTTTCAATTGCATTTGGTCCTTATAATTCAAGTGCTGACAATGGCTGGAAACCTAATGTAATGAACGTTTTAGAGGATCTTCAAGTGCTCTGTGGAAATTCCCCCCCTCCCTTTGCCTGGCGATGCGTTCCCTCTCGCTGTGGTTTCATGGCCGCAGGCCCATTCCTTGCGAGCCCTTCGCATGCCAGTGGCTCTGCTGGAGCTGCTCTCATCGGCACAGGCGCTCGACGTGCCTACAGCTGCTCAGCTCTTCTCAGCTCTGTCGGGCTGTTTGTTTACTCAACACAATCACTTTGGATTTGGTCAACACAACAAGGTGAACGTGCTTCCAGTCTTAGGGCTTGACTCGTCGTCATCCTGCTCCGAGGGAGATGCCTGACTTTTGCCCTTGTTTTCCTGTCTGGCCCAGTTTCACTCCCTTCTGTCTCATGGGACAGTCACCAGCCTTCGAGAGTATAACTGTCCTCTGCAGCCTTCTCTGTAGGGCCCTGATATCTGTTGTTCTTAGCAAAGGTTGCTTTAGATTGGGAAGGTGGGCCAGGAGGGCACAGTGAACCATCACCAGTCAGTGTGTCTGTCACCAGTCACCCTCCAGTCTTCCTCTGATCTCTCTTGTGCAGAGAAGACTCATGATGTTTAAAGCTGGACGTTAGGAAGAAGTTCTGTAGCAGGAGGGGGGTTGAACACTGGAACAGGTTGCCCAGGGAGGTAGCTGAGGCCCCATCCCTGGAGATATTCAAGGGGAGGCTGGACAAGGCTCTGGGCAGCCAGATCTAGTTGAGGCTGTCCCTGCTTACTGCGGGGGGTTTGGACTGGATGATCTTTGGGGGTCCCTTCCAACCCAAGAAATTCTATGATGCTGTGATACAAGGTTCAAAGGGCAGATGGTGACAGATCTGGAAGGGCAAGGATCCCTGTCCCTCAGTAAGTTGCACTCAGGGGATACCCGTTTACCCCTCTTCTTTTCCCCAGCTTTGAGTGAAACAAAGAGCTGCACTTGTGGGTGTAATAAACAACTTCCTCTGGAGTGAATTGCTTTGCAAATTCCTGGGGGTTCTGGCATCCCATCAGGGTCAATCCAGATGTTTATGGCCCTGAGCAAGGCAGTTTTGCCATGTTGAGAAGGATGATGCATTCAAGGGGATAAGGGGAAGCTTTACGAAGAACCTTGTATTTCTTGAGTGTTCTCTGCAGCAGGAGGAAGCAGTTGGCTTTCCCAGAAAGCAACCAAGTGTGTTAGGAAGAGCGCAGGGAAGTCTGGAAGCTGGGGAGAGGGTCAGGAGGAAAGGCAGGCTGTTGGTTTCCTGGATGGCCTCAGAACAATACACTTGCTTCTATTCATCAGAGCATTTGCCAGAGAAGCAGTTGCAGCAGCCCACAAATGTCGCATGACATTGCAGAGAGGACCGTTTAATGAGAATAACAACCTCTCCTGCTGTAGCAGCCAGGCGTCGTAACCCACCTCCACCGCGAGACTCAATCCTCCAGAGCCTTCTCCGTTGTAACGGGACAGGGATCGCTTGGAAAAGGCAGCAGGCTTGCAGCAGCAAAAGTTATGCTAGAACAGCTTTTAAACCAAAAGGAGAGCGGGGTGCTTTGCCCACTTCCTCACGCTGCAGTTGTCAGCTGTACTGGACCTGAGCCGAGCGCAGGACGGGGGCAGAGCGCTGCCACCAGCCAGGGTTAGGGTTGGAGTTGGGTCAGATTTACTGAAGCAGCAGTGTTGTGCAGCAGCAGATGTTTTCTCCAGGGGCTGCGGTGCGATTTAACCCTTTTCTGTGGTCTCTCAGCCCATGGAGGAGCTGCTCTTTGCCGGTTGCCATCAGGAGGAGGGACCTGTCACGTCCAGGTGGTTATGTTTTGTCAGCTTTGTAATGCTGGATGTGCCTCCTCAAGTAGGCTTGCAGCCAGATATGATTTTGTCTGACCTGGCCTGGAGCCATGTGAATGCTGTCAGAGAGCTGCTGAGCCTGCTGCAGGCACTGAGCCTGGCTGCCAGGAGCATTGCTGAGCCGTCAGGACGGGTCACATCCCAGCCAGGGTAACCCCATAGCCTGGCTCTGGTAGAGACTGGGAGCAGATGCCTTTGTGCAAGTCACGCAAGTAATGGAGCATGCAGGGTGCAGAGCTTCCCTGCTCTTGGCGAGCAGCTGTATGGGGCCTCCCCGAGACACCCAGCGTAGGAAGAACCAATATACCTGGCCCTCAGGAGATGACAGTGGTCTCCATAATGTCCTCTGGCAGTGAGTTTCACAGATCAGGTTATTCCTTGTGTGATTAAAAAGGGGCCATCTCACATACCCTTTCCAAATGAAAGCAATGGTGCTATAATGCTATTAAGAAGGATTTATTTATTAAAAAAATCTGGAGAGGAAGAAGCAGAAAGAGTCACCCTATAAATATTGCACAAAACCTCGCTGGCACAAGCGCACGAATGAAAATAGCAGCAGTCTTTCACATCTTTGCACTTTTAATGAGCACAAAGTGCAAAAGGCAGGAAGCCGAGTGCAGATTTTATGTGGGGATTTGACGTAGATTCATTGGAGTCATCTCAGTACTCATTTCCCACTGAAAAGTCCAGCTGTAGAAAAAGGGTTGTGCAGGACAGTGGCAGCTGTATCACAGCATCTCTCTTGTTTAGCTTCTGGGGTTCTGTTCTTGGGACACAGGTTTCCTTCTTTTGTTCTCTTCACCACTCCACCGGTACCTTCAAAAGGAGCGTCCCCGTGCTAACCATCTGCTGCTTTCAAAGTGATAGGAGATACAGAGAGCAGTGTGTGATAGCTGATGGCTGGCTGGGGTGTGGTAGTGAGGTTGTGCACAGGGTGTTTCTAAGTTTAGCTCAACAGCTCGACTAAACGGCTTCTCCCTGCTCAGTGTAAAAGGGAATATGTTCTCAAGCCTGGCTGAGTGATTCCAGTTTTTCCATCATCTATTTTATGAACGAACTTTCCTTATTGCAGAGAATTGTTTGACATTCCAGATTGGTCCAGTAATCACTGGGAAACATGCTGAGTCTGCCTTTGCTTGGGTCCTGTGCTTTGGCCACAGTAACCCCCTGCAGCTACAGACTGGGGGATGAGTGGCTGGAGAGCAGCCTGGCAGAGAGGGACCTGGCAGTGCTGGGTGACAACTTGCTGAACAGGAGCCATCACGGTGCCCAAGTGGACTGGAAGGCAAATGGCATCCTGGCTTAGATCAGCAATAGTGTGGCCAGCAGGACTAGGGACATAATTCTGCCCCTGTACTGGGCACTGGGGAGGCCTCCCCTCGAGTACTGGGGGCAGTGCTGGGCCTCTCACTTCAAGAAAGAGATGGAGGGGTTGGAGCAGGTCCAGAGGAGCAATGAGGCTGTGGAAGGGACTGAAGAGAAAGTCTGATGAGGAGAGGCTGAGGGAGCTGGAGGTGTTTAGCCTGGAGAAGAGGAGACTTAGGGTAGGGACCTTCTCCCTCTCTCCATCTCCCTGAAGGGAGGTTGTAGTGAGGTGGGGGTCGGGCCTTCTCCCAGGCAGCCAGCGCCAGGACGAGAGACCAGGGCCTGAAGCTGCCAGGGCAGGGTCAGGTTGGATGTTTGGAAGCCCTTCCTCAGGAAAAGGGTGATCAGAGCCTGGACTGGACTGCCCAGGGCAGTGGTGGAGTCTCCATCCCTAGAGGTGTTGAAGGACAGCCTGGCTGTGGCTCTTAGTGCCCTGATGTGGCTGCTGTGGTGACGTTAGGCCCTGGTCTGGTCTGGCTGAGCTCAGAGGGCTTTTCCAGCTTCAATCGTTGTGGGATTCTGTTATTTCACTTGTCTGACTATGAGCAGCAGCCCCTCTGAGTAGTTCTAGCTGTTTGCTCACTTGAAGCAGAGCGTGCAGATATAACTCCTTATCCAGAGCTGGCTCTTCTCACTGAAAATTAACATCCTGGTAATTTTAAACCCTGAAACCCACCAAGGAGTCCAGCAGGGCTGGGATGGTGTCCAATAGTACCGTTTTTTCACTCTGCAACAACAGCAAAGATAATAATTGCATGTTCTGTTTAAATAAACAGAAGTGCTGCTTTCAGAGCTCCTGACTGCTATCAAAGCATTCAGGGCAGTTCATGATCTCAGGGCTTTCTAGCCAGAGAGAGGTATTCGGGAGGTCAAACAGCAAGAGAGCAGAGCGCAAGCTGAAACACACTCTATCCCAAAGGAAATGGGCGGCTTCAATGCAAAGATTCAAAAAAGAAATAAAAATGTAAGGCCAGAGATCACAGAAGAATAATTTTCACTTGGATTGCTCAGATGAAATATTTGGAATGAAAGTGAATGTAGACTGAAGGGAAACAGCAAAGAGAACTCTGCCCCAACAATTCCGTCAGTGCAAGTCAGCTTGAAATGTTTTCACTTTGCTTTTGGGCTCTTCAACCCTCTTGTTTAACTTTGACAGAAAAGAGAAGTGTCTCATGTGTGTGTATATAGAGTTTTATATATATAAATATATATATGTTTGGATTGTTGTAAGCCTTTTCTCCTTCACTTGTGAGGACAATTTAGGAGTAATCTAAACATTTTCCCAGATTTCAAACTAGGAAATTTGGTGACACAGATTTTATATTCATAGAATCATAGATTTATGGAATGGGCAGGATTGGAAGGGACCACAAACTTCATCTAGTTCCAACCCTCCTGCACAGGCAGGGACACCTTCACTAGAGCAGCTTAGTCAGGGTCCCAGCCAGCCTGGCCTTCAACACTGCCAGGGATGGGGCAGCCACAAGTGCCTTGGGCAACCTATTCCAGCATCTCAGGACCCTCACAGCAAAGAATTTGTTCCTCATGTTCAGCCTCAGTCTCCCCTCTTCAAGTCTGGAACCCTTTCCCATTGTTCTCTCACTACCACCTGTTTCAAAAGCCCTCCCCCAGCTTTCTTGTAGCCCCCTTCAGAGACTGGGAAGTTGCTCAAAATCTCCTGGGACCCTCGTCTTCTCTGGGCTAAACAAGCCCAACTTGCTCAGCCTGCCCTTATAAGGGGACGTGCTCTCCTCTGGAGCCCTTCCAGGATCTCTCTGTCCTTATGTTGGGGACTCCAGAACTGGACCCAGTACTCCATGTGGGGTCTCACCAGTGCAGAGTAGAGGGGGAGAGTCACCTCCCTTGACCAGCAGTCACTGCTTCCTTTTGTGGAGCCCAGGACACATGTAGAGTCTTTTGAGATTTTGAAAAATGCTTTGTGAAATCTATTGTGATTTAATTTGATCTTTAATTTTGTAGGTGTGTGCTGGCAGAAGTGTCTGGGATATACTTTGCAAACCAAAGGATGTGTTTACAGCCATACAGGTATGTGTATTTTACTCACTCCAGAGCCCTTACCTACTAAAATAAGTTGCCAGCTATCCCAGCACACTACTACTTGTTGGCTAGAAAAACTTCAGAGTCTCATAAGCTGTCCCAGTGCAGGGAAAGAAAGAACTGGCTGATGAGTTTGGTGTTTCTTCATAACAGCCTACTGGCTTGCTCACCAGACAGAACAAATTCCTGTTTCCCATACAGAGAAAAGCCTGCCTGCTGCCCCCCATCTCTTCCAGACAGCACCCATGAGTCTCTTAAAGGGCTCTGCATCTGTGGGAATGGCCACAGCTTTGAGCTCTCGTGTCTTTGCTGATGCAGATTTCTTTCTCTGTTAAATATGATACCCCACCTCATCTGGAGGGAGACTTGATCTGACCCAGAGGGGAAGCAGTCCCAGAAGGAGAGGGGAAGCACAAGTGCGAAAGACAAAGAAGCTGTTTCTGAGGCTGCCAAAAGAAGATTGTTGGTGATGGGCTTCTCAGTTTCTCAGTCAGTGTTTTCCTCCTGGCATCATGGGAACAGGGTTTATGAGCATGAGAAGGATTTGGAAATGAACAGTATCAATGTGTAGGCATGAGGAATGTGTAGACAAGTTATCAGCAAAGCTGAGAGGGAACACCGAGGTGTTTGCTTGTGGCATGCTTCTGCAGGAAAGGGTGAGATCTGAAACCTCTGCAGATCACTCATCACTGGACTTGGTGATAAGGATGGGATGGAGAGGAGAAGAGAAGGCCATAGTATAATTCAGGTTAGAAAAGACCCTTGGGACCATTGAGTCCAATCATTAACCCTACTCTACTAATTTCACCCCTAAACCAGATCCCCCACGACCACATCTAAGTGGCCTTTAAACACCTTCAGGGATGGTGACTCAACCGTGTCCCTGGGCAGCCTGTTCCAATGGTTTTGCAGAAGGTGGGACTTCTCAGGGGCCTGGGTGTGCCACCTCCACCAGGCACACTGATAGACCTGTTTAAACCCAGTCCTGTGTTTGAAGACCAGATAGATTTGATCAAAACCTGGCATTCCTGTTGTAACACTGGAGCTTTGATCTTACCTCAACTAGATTTTCCTGAGGAGGCTGATAGAAAACTGTTGGCCTTCATTTGTGGTTCTCAGAAGATTAATGGTAACTGGTCACCACCTCATTTATTTTGAAGCATAGCATAAAGAAAGTACTGGTTTCATCAAAGGAATTGGCAGCAGGTTATATGTTACACATAATCCCCACCAGCTGCAAATGCAGCTATCTGATATCTTCTGCTTGAGTTATGTGATGATATCTGTCCTCTTCCTTTACTGGTTTTCTTAGATATTCATATTTCTAAGTCATTTTTTCAAAGAAATGAAAAAGAGAGAGAAAATGAACCTGCTTCCTCCCCACTTCTCACTCCGTGTGTAAGAGTCTGCTCGATTCCCCTTTGACCATCACTTTTTGGTTCCTTTGGGCAATCCTCCCACTCAGCTCCTTCTGCAGTTTGATAAAGACTCATTTCTAGGCTGCAGCTTTCTAAAAGCCATTCTGAGCAGCTAAACATAAATCTCTGAGCTCGTACTGCTGTTTCTCTGTGAAGTATGAAATCCACCAGTCTCGTGCTCTTGCCTGAGCCACCAAAGGGCATCATCTAACCACCACATGAACGTGGAGGTATTTGCTTTCCTTTAGATGCGAAAGTGACCTTTACTTCTTTGTCTCTTTTCAAGTTGCTCGCAGTGCTTTTATTTTGGGAAAGGAAGAAGGAAGGAAAGAAGGATGAGAAAGAATCTCTTCCTCTCAAAAACAGGCGTTTTCATTGCGGAAAACCAGAGTATTTCACGGATGAGCTAACAGAGGCGGAGGCTCGTTCCGGTGATAAGATTCTTTTAGGGGCTGTTTTGAACGGTGATGTCTGTTTTTAATAGCACTGCACACCTGTGTCCTTGGGGCTTGTTGTTCACTGGAGGGAGGGAAGCAAAGAGTGGAGCAGGGGATACAGGGTCATCCTGATGCGAGAGGGACCGAATGCCAGTGGAACTAGACAGACCTTTTGTAATTACCCTTGGTGATAAGTGTTGCTTTTGCTTATTTTTAAGAGAATTTTACTCGTCCTCCACAAGCTAGTCCATTCACAAACACCTTAGTGTGACTCTGTTTTTACTCTGTTATATCTTGGTCACTGAAGGACAGAAGACTGAGGTGTCAGATGCAAGGCTTGTTCAGAGCCTCCAGAGTTCTTCCTGCCCTTCATTTCCTTGATGTTAACAGGAGGTGGGAGAAAGTGAAGGTTGCAAGTGCTGATTGTTCATTTCATTTCCTTATTGGTGTTTATTCTGTGTTTTAAATACTGGCTAATACCTAGCACAGCAGAAAAACACCAGAGAAAAGTTCCCAGCATCCTATAAACCCACAGTCAACTCAACCACCATAGCAAAAGTGGATGTAGCATAGGGCTGTGTACTAGTCATGCCCCACGCCCCCAAACAATGCTCTAAGAGAAAGAAAACATTTTAATTAGCTAGTTATTTATTTTTATTCATTTTGTCAACTTGTGCTAAAGCTTTGGGAAGCATCAAGCATGCACTGTGGACTGCACGCTGTGCAGGTGAGCTGCAGATGAAGCCAGACCAACTCTGTCGCAGTTTTGGGCCCCTCACTTCCAGAAAGAGATTGAGGGGCTGGAATGGGCCCAGAGGAGCAATGAGGCTGAGGATGGGACTGGAGGGCAAGGCTGATGAGGAGAGGCTGAGAGAGCTGGGGCTGTTTAGCCTAGAGAAGAGGAGACTCGGGGGCGGGTACCTTGTCCCTCTCTGCAACTCCCTGAAGGGAGGTTGTAGTCAGGTGAGGGTTGGGCTCTTCTGCCAAGCAACCAGTTCCAGGATGAGAAGGCAGGGCCTGAAGCTGCCAGGGGAGATTTAGATTGGATGTTAGAAAGACCTTCCTGAGGGAAAGGGTGATCAGAGCCTGGAATTGACTGCCCAGGACAGTGGTGGGGTCCCCATCCCTGGAGGTGTTGGACAGGCTGGCTGTGGCCCCTAGTGCCCTGGTGTGGCTGATGTGGTGATGTTAGGTCCTGGGCTGGTGTGGATGAGCTCAGAGGGCTTCTCCAGCCCCAATCATTCTGTGATTCAGTGATTCTTTGTTTGAGTGTGGCAGTATGCATTTGCCCTGTTGTGTTTACTGAAATCCTGCGTGTCCATCGGGCTGGATACAAAGCGGTATTTTCAAAATATTTCACAAATGCAAAACTTTGTTTCTGTCGTGCCCCAGAAGCAGTAATTACATCCCCTCTTTCCAGAATAACACGCTCTCTATCCTTTTGACTCTCCCAAACAGAATCTGTTCAGCGTCAGGCTTTTAATGCTGCGTTGGGAGGTAGCCATTTGGCTGATACAGGCCTGAGAACGTCGGGATAAATGTCTGGATAATTTCAGCTTGAAATTGCTCTGAGAGCCATTTGCAGCCCAGTCAGAAAGATGTCGGTCTGCGCCCAGATACTCTGGACCATCAGAACACACTGAGAGCAACTGGGCTGTGCTATGTGGTAGCCCAGAGGAAGGCACAGGGCAGCAGCCACTTGGATGGCCTTTTTGTGGGAACTGGAGGACTGCAGTGTGTCTAAACCTAGACACAGTTATACCAAGATGAAGGGTCATGCTTTGAAGCTGGAGAAGAGTAGATTGAGGCTGGACATGAGGAAAAAGTTCTTGAATCTGAGGGTGGTGGATCCCTGGATCAGACTGCCTAGAGAAGTGTCTTCCTGGAGCTATTCAAGGTCAAGCTGGCTGGGGCTCGGGGCAACCTGGTCTGGTGAATGGTGGTCCTGCTTGTTGTAAGGGGGTTGGACTGGATAACTTTTGGAGGTCCCTTCCCACAAAACACAGTCTATGGCTCTATGATTTTCCTTGCCTTTGCAGTGAGCAGCTTCAGGAGTTTATTCATTAAATGAAAACATAGAGATTTAATATAAAGCCACCCATCACTTCTCACATCCTCCAGACAGGGTTTGCATACAATCTGAGTACTTACCTCTTGGAGGGTGAATACCACAGGGATATTGGATGTTTTCTCTGCTTTTTTGTTTTGTGTGTGTCTTCATTTTTATTCTTGGTGTTAATCCTTGTGCCCACATGGCATTTCAGATCTCATCGATTAGCTGCTGGCGAGCAATTAGCTCCGTGACCACGAACGGCTAGTCAGTCAGCACCAGGGAAGGCACTGCACCTTACAGCTCTGAAATGTCACTCCTGTTGACGTCTGCCTACTGACTTTTAAAAGTCACAGAGAGTCTTGGGAGAGCTTTGCTGATGGCTTTTTTTCCTTCACTGCTTTGTTTGGGTGGGAGAGTTTGTTGCTCAGGTGCTTTCTCTCTGTATTCATGGTCTGGTGTGGATGAGCTCAGAAAGCTTTTCCAACCTCAATCATTCTGTGATTCTGTGGTTGCAATGATTTGATTTCCATGTTGTGTTAGACAATGGGAACAGTTCCTCACTTAATGCTGATGCACAAGGTCTGAAGGGTTGGTATTTCTAACCGACTTCATAAATCTCTCTAGATTTTTTCAAAGGCATCTCTTGGTCCAGTACTGGGAAGTGGGAGGATGTGGGAGTAAGAGGCTGATCACAGAATGAAACTATTCATAATTGTTAAGACCTTAGCAGTGCCCCGACTTGCTTCCCTTATCTGCACAAGGCAAAGTTCACTCAAGTGACTTTGCTCAGAGAGTGTAAAAGATAACATTAAGGGAGAGAAAGAACCGTTTGCTTTGAGATGATGAGACAGGACAAAAATACAACTCGAGAGCTCACAAGCCTGTTTTAAAATAACACAGTCCGTTGGAAATGAATTTCAGCTCAGAGATGTTTGTACAGGTCCAAGAACAAGAAAAGAGAATGAAAAATACCTCCCTGCTCACTGCCTTCTCTCGGCCTGCTGAAGGAGGGAGCTGGAGAGAGCAGAAGTGAGGAGGAAGGAAATTTCTTTCCTAGCTGCCTTTTCATTTCTAATAATGACTGTTTTGTCTTGTTTTGCCTCAGAAGACTCGTTTGATTTGAAATCTTGATGAAGAACTCCAACAGGGCAAATTTACAGCCACCTTTAGTATTTTCAGGGCAAAGTTGTCATTTTTGTAATGACTTTAAGATCCCCATGTTCAGTCTTGCTCAGTTTAGCGCTGTGTTCAATAATTCCTTTAATTGCACACAACAGAGGCAGAGAATGGAGCTCAAGCTCCTGCAGAGCCCTTCCTGTGTCACCAAGATGCTGAGCAAGAGGAGTCCAGCAAACTTTGGGGGAAATATCTGTACTATTGTGTTTCATTATTTGGATCCTGGTGCAGGAGCTGGTAATTAACACCCCACTCTCACTCAGATTTATATAAACACTTAACTCTACCCCACTGGTAATCCCATTAGTACCAAGCTGTTCTACCACACAGGAGGAACCTTCCCAGAAAGGCTGTCTGGGTGTGAGTGTGGGTAATGGAAATGTTATTGCGCCGTGAATTATGCCAGCGTTAAAAATAACGATGCTGAAAGGAGGTCGGACAGAGGAAAAATTCCTGCAGGAGCTCGAACCACCGGAGTGGAATTTCATTCCCACTGATTTAGGGGGACTCCAGCTTACCCAAGCAACATCACAAATCACGTATGGCTGGAAGCACTGGACCTTTGAGGGCAGGTAGTCATCTGTAACCAGGCAGCTCTGCTGTGCCTTTGTGTTTGAGGAGTAGGTCTGGAGCACGGGCTGTTACTTCAGAATCAACGGGTTTGTTTTGGTAAGTCACGGAATTATCACAGAATGACTGAGGCTGGAAAAGCCCTCTGAGCACATCCAGAGCAGACCAGGACCTAACATCACCACAGTGGCCAGATGAGAACACTAAAGGCCACAGTCAGGCTGTCCTGCAACACCTCCAGGGATGGGGACTCCATCACTGCCCTGGCCAGTCCAGGCTCTGATCACCCTTTCCGTGAGGAAGGGCTTCCTAACATCCAACCTAACCCTCCCCTGGCAGCTTCAGGCCCTGCCTTCTCATCCTGGTGATAGTTGGCCTAAGAGAAGAGCCCAGTCCCCACTGGACTACAACCTCCTTTCTGGGAGTTGGAGAGAGGGAGAAGGTCCCCCTGAGTCTCCTCTTCCCCAGGCTAAACACCCCCAGCTCCCTCAGCCTCTTCTCATCAGCCTTTCCCTCCAGTCCCTTCCTCAGCCTCATTGCTCCTCTGGACCTGCTCCAGCCTCTCTTGAATGTCTTTCTTGAAGTGAGAGGCCCAGCACTGCCCACAGAACTCTACATCCATGTATAAGGGGAGTCAATGGGGAAAAACAGGACTTAGAACCTTGTATCTTCCAGTTTTTTGATCTTGGAGAATTAAAAAGTGGGGTGATATTATGCCCTGGTTTACACACTGTGTCGTCTTTGCTTCATCAGGATAGTCTGCTGTGTAGCTGTTACAGGGCTCTCTCATCCCACCCCTTACCAGTTTGATGAAATCTTTCTCATAGCAGGGAATGTGTTGCCCTCAGAACCATCTCTGGAAGGGAAAAGCTTAAACCTCCTGTCTCCCATGTGAGGCAGGATGCTCTCTGCTGAACACATCAGGTCCAAAGTGAAGTCGGAGGGAGAACTGAGGCATGTTGTTGACTGGCAGTTGATATTTGATCTACGTTTTTGTTCTCCTCATAATTGTCCAGATTTGGGAAAGTTTTCAGTGTGCAGATACTGTCAGCTCACTGAGAACTGAGACAGGGAAACAGAAGGTGCCTTAAGGAAGATGCAAACAACCTTTGCAGCTTTTATTCGATCTGTTTCTTTTTACAGTCAACTGCTGAACAACTTCTGTCTCTGAAAATATGCAGGCAGGATCTTCACCTCCACGAAGAGAAAGCAAGACAGGAGGCACAGTCTGCTTGGTTCCCGAGCTCTGCTGGGTTTGCTGCTGCAAACTTCACTTTCTGGGCAGCGTCAGTGTCTTTTGTCCGGAATCTGTGACAAAAGCAGATCCTGAGATGGGGCTTTCTGTTGCCTTAACCACATCCCTGTGGATACGGCCATTCATAGCACCCTGTCAAAAACACTGAGGGCATCCTGATCTGTCCCCCTACTGTTGTGTTCTTCCTGCTTAGCGGTGTCAGATGCTGAGGCAGATGATCTTTTTATAAGGTAATTTCTGTTCTGGGCCTCTTGCTGGTTGCATTGAGCCCTTTCATGTTATTAAAATGCAATTGAACAGGAGCAAGGCTCACGTTGTTAGCAATTTGTCATCTTCTCATCCAGATGAGCGGGCCAGCCTTTCACACCCATTATAGTCTGAGCTTTGCTGCACTCTTCAGCATCTAATGTTCTTCCTTTCTCATCTTTGTCCTAGCAATATCACTGACATTTTCCTTTCTTTACGATGATGTTGACAGAAAAAATGCTGTCCCTCCCCCTGCCCTTTCAACAATCCAGGCTTTCTCTTCCCTGTGCCTTCCTTCACCAGGACAGATACTAAAATAAACTCCCTCTGGATTCTTTGGTATTTTTTATCTCTCTCTGTGTATCCTCAATTATCAAGAGCTGATTTACTGTGTATTTACTGCAGTCCCACCAGGAAGTTTCTCTTCAATTTGCTCGGTTCCCCTTCTTTACAGTAGATTTACTGTGACCCAACCGATTGGGCTGAATTTAAACAGCTAATTGCTTTCTGATGCTAATACAGAGTCTTGAATTAACTGCTGAGGGTTATGGTGGCTCCTGCCTCACTGGACCATTTTTACATTGTATGAGCAACGACGCTGCCTACCAGAAGGATTTCATAAGAAATTTGTTTCTCATACAGAGGAAATCAGACATTTTGCTGGCGTTTACTGGGGAGGCTTGATGTGGGAAACCATGCAAAGAAAAGCCAGCCAACTTTTTGCTAGCTGAAAGAATGTCCTCTGGTCACTCAGTCTGTGCCAGAAACAGGAGTGACACGAAGCTGCAGCGTGCTCCGGTGTCATTAAGACAGGATGAGCAACCTGCAAAATTGCATGTGCTAGATACTTGTGCAGAAGGCACTGAGATGCTGGCACAGGTTCTCATGGATCACGCTGTGGCTTTACTGCTCTCAGGGCATTGGGAGCTAACATTTCTCTTGGGATGGAGGTAACGAAGGATGCAGCTACGTATGAATCTTTTCTGCGCCTTGTGCGTATCTAGGTCTCCAATTCAGTCAAGCCCCTGGGAGTTTTAAGGTTGAGGAATGGTTCTCCATGTTGGGTTCTCCATGTTGACTTCACTTATTGCATCCTTTTGCTTCCCCATCTCAGCCTTTTTCACAGAATTGTAGAATGGCCCAGGTTGGAAGGGACCTCTGAAGATCATCCAGTCCAACCCCCTTGCAGTAAGCAGGGACATCCTCAACTAGATCAGGCTGCCTAGAACCTTGTCTGGCCTTCCCATGAATAGCCCCAGGAACGGAGCCTCAGCTCCCTCCCTGGACAACCTGATCCAGTGCTCAACCCCCCTTCTGCTAAAGAACTTCTTCCTAACATCCCATGTCCATCTCCCCTTCTCTGACATGAAATCATTGCCCCTTGTCCTGTCACTCCAGGACTTTGAAAACAGTCTCTCTCCAGCCTTTTTGTAGCCTTCTTCAGGTACTGGAAGGTCGCTGTCAGGTGCCCGTGGACCCTTCTCTTCTCCCCAGCTCCTTCAGCCTTTTTGTCACAAAGGCTGAGAACAATCCAGGAGGGAGCTAGAAGTAGTGTCGATACCAGCTGGATTCATGCGTGTGTGGGGCTGTGCACACAGCTGCAAACCCACATGCATCTATGGGTGTTTGTGGCCACCACGGCTGCATTGCTTTCTTTAGGGTCACTAGTTCTGTGGAAGCTTTAGTTTATGAAGGGAGTTCTTCACTCACAGTGCACTTGGGTTTGGGCATTTCCCATCTCACTTACGAACAAGGGCTTCTGCAAAGAGGAAACTCTTATCACTCCAAATCAAAACCAAACAGCACCAAAGGCCACGGTGGGCAAACCATGGCAAGAAAGCCATTCTTGTAACTGGGAAGGAAACCTAGAACTGGGAGTTAACAGTCCCATTTGTGTGTACAGAATAATGTGAGGATGCAGTGGGGATGTTTGGTGATTGGTGTAAAGCTCCTAGTTAAATTAGGGAAGCGGCGGCGGCAGCAGACGCAGGAAGAAAGGAATCTGAACAAAGTGCTGCAGGCAGGGCTGGCCTCAGCTTGAGAGGTTGTGTAATTGTTTCTTGTGAGTGCCTGCAGCTTAGCCATTTGACTGACTCTGTGTGACATTTCAAATGTTCTCCTGAGGAGCTCACTCGCGTTGGGCTTGCGGGTAGGGCTATGGATGCAGCTGCAGGAAAATGGGCTACGAGGCTGCATCTTAGACTAGTGAGTGAATTGATACTGGAAACAAGTGAATTAAAAGGAGTCAGACTGTTCTCTGGCTGCTGGCGAGTTGATATTTAGTGTTTCAAGCCAAGTGACAAGTCAGTCACATACCAACAAAGAAATAGTAAAGCTAGCCAGGGTTTTCCTTAGGCTGATCAGTCACTGACAGTAGTTAAGAGTAACTGCTTGTTTATGCTACTGGTCTGCTTAGGAAGTGAAGCCGAAGACATTTTACCCCCTAAGCCCCTGATCCTTACAAAAATGAATGATTCTATAGCATCTGTTATGTACTCCCCACCTGGAGTACGGGGTCCAGTTGTGGAGTCCCCAACATCAGAAGGACAAAGAGCTCCTGGAACAGGTTCAGAGGAGAGCAACTCAAATGACCAGAGGGCTGCAGCACCTCCGCTGTGAGGACAGGCTGAGCAAGTTGGGCTTGTTCAGCCTGGAGAAGAGGCTCCCAAGTGACCTTCTAGCAGCTTTCCAGTCTCTGAAGGGGGCTACAAGAAAGCTGGGGGAGGGCTTTTGATGCAGGTGGTAGCGAGAGAATGAGGGGAAAGGGTTCCAGACTTGAAGAGGTCTGGAACAGATTGAGACTGGACATGAGGAACAGATTCTTTGCTGTGAGGGGGTAGGGTGCTGGAACAGGTTGCCCAAAGCAGTTGTGGCTGTGCCACCCCTGGCAGTGTTGAAGGCCAGTTTGTCTGGGGCCCTGAGTAAGCTGATCTAATCCTGAGTAACGTGCTCTAGTGTAGGTGTCCCTGCCTCTGCAGGGGCATTGGAACTAGATGATCTTTAAGGTCCCTTCCAACCCTGGCTTTTCTATGATTTAACTGTATATTCTGCAGACTCGCTGGCTCAGGTGGGATGACCTGCAGAGCATGAAACTGAAGACATGCCCAAGCCTTTGGATCAGCTGTAAATGTATGAGAGTCTTGTTTCCAGACGGGCAGTGCTGTCCCAGCTGGCAAACGTGCCTGTGCCCTCCTGTCAGAGCAGCACACATATTTTCCGCGCTGTTTACATTATCAGTTGCTAAATTTATCCCAGTGCTTCCCTAACACTGCTTTCCTGCCTGGGGGGTTCAGATACACCAGAGCATATAATTGGGCTGCTCACGTTTGGAAAGAGAGCCAACCACCACCATTAACCAGTGAGTGTCCTACAGGCAAGGTTCACCTGCAAGGCTGAAGGGTGGGTTTAGTCTGAGACAGCTGAGTGAGGGGATTTGTGCTGATCCACAGAGACAAATCACATTATCATTGAGTCATAGAGTCTTTATTGCTGGAAAGGACCTCCAGGATCATCAAGCCCAGCCCTCATCCCAGCAGCTCCCTAACCCCTAGACCACGGCCTCAAGTGCTCGAGCTGCTCAGTTTTGAAACACCTCCAGAGATGGGGACTCCAGCACCTCCCTGGGCAGCCTGTTCCAGTGCCCAGCCATTCTCTCAGTAAACAATTTTTTCCTACTGTTCAATCTAAACCTCCCCACAAGCAACTTGAAGGCCATTCAGTTGCCAAAAGGACAGTTTAACTATTTTGCATTGGAAAAATTAGGAGTTGTGGATGTTTCTCCCAAAATGTCACCTTTGGAAAGCTGACAGCATTCCTGTCACATACAGCACAATCCACAAACTCAGGCAGGAGAGGCAGATGGAAGCAGTTTTCAGATTGAGGCATGCTGACATCTCTTCTAACCCTGACTGATTCTATGACTTGGTCTAGGTGATCCTGCTGTGTCAGGGGGATTGGACTAGATGGTCCCTTTCGAGGTCCCTTCCAATCACTAATGATTCTATGATTCTGTGGCATCCTAGGGTGGATTAGAAGGGAGGTGGTTAGTGGATGGAGAGAGGTTCTCCTCCTCCTCAACTCTGCCCTAGTGAGACCACATCTCTTCCAGAAGGACACAGAGCTGCTTGAGAGAGTCCAGCGCAGAGCCACAAAGATGATGAAGGGAGTGGAGCATCTCCCTGATGAGGAAAGGCTGAGGGAGCTGGGGCTCTTGAGCTTTGAAAAAAGGAGACTGAGGGGTGACCCCATGAATGTTGATAAATATGTGAAGCGTGGGTGCCAAGAGGATGGAGCCAGGCTCAGCTAAGGGGCACCCAATGATAGGACAAGGGGCAATGGGTGTGAGCTGGAACAGAGGAGGTTCCACATCAATATGAGAAGGAACTTCTTCCCAGTGAGGGTGACAGAGCCCTGGAAGGGGCTGCCTGGGGGTGTTGTGGAGTCTCCTTCTCTGGAGACGTTTAAAACCCACCTGGGGTGTGTTCCTGTGTGACTTGACCTAGGGAATCCTGCTGTGGCAGGGGGATTGGACTGGATAATCTTTCGAGGGCCCTTCCAATCCCTCATGTTCTGTGATTCACTCGATTTTTCTTCAGAATGTGGTCTGGGTTCTTTCCTGAAAAATTGCATATCCAGGCACGTTTAATCACATCATCCAAATCCAATGGCACAGTCACCTCTGTGGCTTTTACAGAGGCTTCCTGTATTCTAAAGAGACAGAATAAATAGCAAACCAGCATCAATTACAGAGAGAGAGAGCACAGTCAAGTCTTTCTGGTGATGGGAGAAATAAAAGGAACCTCGAGTCATTCGAAAGCTGAGCCGAAATTATAGCCCCCTACTTCAAATAAAACTCTGTAAAAAATTAATGGGTGAATGTAAAATTAATAGTGTTCATTTGGAAAATGCAGCAAAGGAGCAGATCTTTGCAGTGTGCCTGTCTGCTTCTCCTTCCTTCAGCGGTTGGGAGGGAATGTGCCTTGATTTTCCCCTTGTAAAACAACGCTGGCTGAATGCTCTCTGATTTGGAGACACATTTACAAAGATGTTGAGCAGTTTAAAAGTCTGTAGGGCAGCTAACCCTCTAATCCACAGTCTCAAATGTATTTCAGGCCAGGCTGAATTCAAGGCTGTAATCACGAGGCACCAACGGTTCTTGTGGCTGTAGCACAAGTGGAAAAAGGCGACTGCGCATCCCCAGCAGATGATATTTAGAAAATGTGCCTGTTGAAACCCCGTGGATAGATGAGATTTTTCAGCCTTCCTCGGACCCAGCGGAGCAAAGAGGTAGGAGACTGGAATGAGAGGGGGACTGTAGCACTGTGAGAGCTGTCTGGGGCTGTGCCAATGTTTCCACAAAGAATTCCTGAGCTGCTGCAGCCTGACCTTGACTGAGCTTGCTGCTTCATCCACAAACGACCGCGAAGCTGAGGCCCCGTTGTCCCCAAGAGGCCACTTTACAGCTGATGTGGGTGATTTCTTCTTTAGCTGCCCGCTCACTTTCTCTGCAACTACCCAAAAGGAGGTTGTAGCGAGACTGGTGGTGTTCTCTTCTCCCAAATTCCTAATGATGGGACAAGAGGATGCTCAAGTTGCATCAAGACAGGTTTAGATTGGATCTGAGGAAGCAGCTCTTTGTGGAGAAGGTTGTTGGGCACTGGAACAGGCTGCCTAGGGAGGTAGTGGAGTCACTGTACCTGTAGATATTGAGGCCACCACTTGAAGCCATGGTCTAGGGGCTAGAGAGCTGTTGGGATGAGGGGTGGACTTGATGACCTTGCAGCCATGATTATTCTATGATTCATGCAACAGCCACATGCAAAACATTTGTTTGGCCTCAAGTAGCCTCCAAGCACCTTCCCTCCTTAAAAATTAATTCACCCCAACCCAGTGAGTGGGGCTGGATTATTACTTCTGCGGGGTGAAAACCAACAGGCTGAGAAGGACTAACGATTTGCTGCTTTGAAGCCTAAAATAAAACCTTTCATCCTGTAGTGGGATGTGTCGTAAGTGACATCCGTTCCTTACGTTAGCATCTGCAGACTATAATTACCCACAGTGTATAACAGCTGGGGGAGCACTTTGTGATGCTCTGGCTTGAGGAAGATGCTTTGGAAGACTAAGCAGTGCTTATGAATAATAGGATCTGTATGATGCTCCACGGGTCTCTTTGTAGAACCTCCCCTTTTCTGCTGTGAACTCACCATGGGGCACCTAGAAGTCAATGTTCTGTGCCCATCCTTCTCTCCGTGGCTCTGCTGCCTGGAAATCCTGCCATCCCACAGCTGATCCAGTTGCCCATGGTTTGTTATCTCAGAGGAGCCTTCTCCTTTTCCCACTGGAAACAGCAGCCTGCTTCATCCTTTTTGTAGTTTCCAATCTTTTCCTCAGGATCTGCAGAGAGGAGCTGAGGAAGGAAAGCTGGGCCTCTGACCTGCAGAGGGAAAAGAAATCGGCTGGATCTACTCCTTTCACAGGCTGAGAGCCTTCTGAGCAAGAGGTGTAAGAAGAGATTGAATGTGGCCCTTAGCACCCTTGTTCTGGCCAGCGTTAGGTCCTGGGCTGGGTGAGCTCGGAGAGCTTTTCCAGCCTCAGTCTTTCAGGGATTCAGTTTGTCAGCCCCTGCCTGGACTGTAAGAGCAAGAGCAGCTCCTGGTTTTAATTGATTTTACCCATGAGTTATCTAGGGTGGCTCCTGCTGAATGACAGCTACCAAAGAAGAATTCTGAGGTCCACAGATTTATTATCCCCTCAATCTTCTCTTGTCTACAGACAGTCCAGGCAACCATCAACACAAATATCACCCTGAAGTCAAGGCTTTCCTCCACAGGTGAAATGTTGAAGAGGGGAGGAATTTTAAAGTCCCTGCAGTCACCTGAGTGGTTTCTATCCTGACCAGCTATTCATCACCTCCACACACAAAGGGCTTTATCCTTATAAAACCTCAGCAGCACAAACTTGCCAACACTAAACTATTTAAAGCCAGGCTTGCTATGGAGTGTCTGCTGTTCACACCTCTTGTCATGTCCACAGGCTGCATGACAGAGTGGAGAAGCTGTGGGGAGACATGGCAGTGACAAGGCCAGAATAAGATCAGCCATGAGTGTCAGAAAGGCATCACTGCTGAGGCTGCTGGAGGAACACCCTGTGCATCACTGTCACAGACCCAGAGCACCTTTCCCTCAGATTTACCCCTCATTGCTCTTTTCCCAGGAATGGCTCCAGAGAAGGGGTCATTCCTGCAGCAGTGGGAAGGAAGAGTTGTGGTGGAGAGGTCTCTCTGGTAGCACCAAGAGTGTGACAGAGGAGGGCCATCTCTGCCTTGCCTGGTTTGTGAGGGAGTGTGCTTCCAGCTCTTCTTAGTTATGGGGATATTGATACCGTCTTGAGTCTCCAAATGGAGTCCAGTGGCTGCTTTTGGTGAGTGATACAGAAATTCCTCAGCCCTCTGCCAAGTTTGAGAAGCAAGGTAATAGCTAGATCTTTAGATAAAATCTGTAGGCTTTTTCCAGTTGGGGTTGTCAGTTAGGTTTCGTGGACTGTGTGTTCTTCTGGGCACATCCTGTTTTCTAAGGAAATTTATTCTGTAGGAATTAGTTCTTGTGTCCTCTCTTGTTTGTGGGAATCACCAGCTTTAGAGTAAAGCAGGTGATGTATTTCTTCCTCTTTGGGCTTGAAACAAGGGCTGCTTGTTCAGAGTTGGGCTGGGACTGTAGAATTCTTCTTTGGGAGAAGAGCACAAGGGACTGCTCATGGTGATAGTGAACGGAACTGAGGTGACAGCACAACCCCCTCAATAGCTTATAGCTTCATGTCAGTATGAGCCCAGCACAGTGGTGCCTGCTCAGTGCTTCCAGCTTTCAGTGGAGCAGGAATTGCAGGATTACTGAGAAAAGCCCTCTGAGCTCATCCAGCCCAGATCAGGACCTAACATCACCACAGTGGCCACACCAGGGCACTAAGGGCCACAGCCAGGCTGTCTTTCAACACCTCCAGCAATGGGGACTCCACCACGGCCCTGGGCAGTCAGTTCCAGCTTCTGATCACCCTTTCCCCGAGGAAGGGCTTCCTAACATCCAACCTAACCCTCCCCTGGCAGCTTCAGGCACTGGTTGTCCTGGCACTGGCTGCCTGGGACAAGAGCCCGAACCCCACCTGACTACAACTTCAGGGAGCTGGAGAAAGGGAGAAGGTCCCCCCTGAGTCTCCTTTTCTCCAGGCTAAACACCCCCAGCTCCCTCAGCCTCTCCTCATCAGACATCAGAGGCAGAGGGCTCCCCAGCTCTCAGCCTTCTCTGCTGATACAGTCAACTGTTGAGTCACAAACACCTGTTGCGTGGAAAGGAGCAGGACATGGGAATAGCTATTCCAGCAGAGTTTTCCCTCCCTGGAGCAGCCCTAGGGTACCTGTCCTGTTCTGAGGAAGAGAGTCCTGCCGTGTCCTCAGTCCTAGATGGTATGGCCAAGGCAGAGAAGTCTCTTGAGGAACTGAGGAGCAAATCAATGCTGCACTCAAAGGCAGAGCCTGGGAATTTTGCCTCCCAGTTCCCTTACACAGTATCCCTGAGAATTCAGAAGAAGTCAGGGTTGCAACACGAAACCCTGGGAAAATTAATCAACAATTTGTGAAATGGCCAATTTTTACAGCGCTGGAATTGCAAACTGAGACCTCAGAAGACAAAAAGATTCTAGCTGAGCAGGATATCAGTGAAATTTTCTCCCCTCAGCCCCTGCTCTTGCCAAGTTCTGACATTCTTTTACCAAGAGAACAAGAAGCAGAGCACACAAGTGTTTTCCATCTAGATTTTGTCTGAGCAACAGGCACTCAGAGCAAACGTGTAGGGAAAATGAGGAGAAAAGGGAAGATTGGCTCAACTTTCCCACTCAGGGCTTTAACAGAGGGGTTTGCAAGGAAATGAAACTTCAGGATACAGCATTAGGGCTGGTGTCAGGAGGATGCAGCCAGGCTCTGCTCAGTGGCATCCAATGGCAGGACAAGGGGCAGCAGGTGTCAGCTGGAACAGAGGAGGTTCCACATCAATCTCAGAAGGAACTTCTTCCCGGTTAGGGTGACAGACCACTGGAAGGGGCTGCCCAGGGTTGTTGTGGAGTCTCCTTCTCTGGAGACATTTAAAACTCACCTGGCCATGTTCTTGTGCAATTTGATGTAGGGGATCCTGCTGTGGCAGGGGGATTGGACTGGGTGATCTTTGGAGATCCCTTCCAATCCCTAATGTTCTGTGTGTCTGTGATTTATTCCTAAGTCCCGCAGCAAGCTGCCACTCCGTGTTTTCGAGCGTGTTCCTACCAAGCCAAGAGTGGCCCTTCACAGCCATGTGCATGACCCAGTAGGCTTCAATCTGCTTCTAGGGCGAAGTGGCACCATCAGTAGTGAGAAGACAAGTTCACCACGGGAGTATGGAGATTTTCCTGGAAATCCCTTTGTCTTTTTGAGTGAAAGCAGGAGGATTTTGCAGCCTGACGGAGCGTTAGCCGTTCACCACTGGTGTTGCTGCTGCATGGTGGTGAGATAACGGCTCACGGAGCTGCGTGGTGTGATTCCTCAGGGTGTGTGTAACCACATACCACACGTTGAGAGAAAATGACTCTTAGCACAGTCAGTATCTGTGTCTTTCTAAGCAAAAACTGCTCTGATAATTTGCTAAATGAAGATGAGAACTGCTGGATATTACCTGCCCACTAAAAGCCTTTCAAAGTGTCGCTGCTGTGAAAAATGACAACAGCGGTCACATAGAGCCGTTCTTCTGTGGCAACTGTCAGATCTTCTGGAGGTAGACATGTCTGCTTGGTCTGTTTGGAAACTATTTATTTAAAATCATCGAAGTAAATGTCAGGTTCATGAAGCAATGTTGCTTGCCCTTTGCCCCAGGATGAAACCATTTGGGCCAACACACAAGTCCGTGAGATTTTTCTTCATGAAACCACTCCCTTAAGCACCATGGTTGGTCAACACTGATGTGGGAACATGACAACTTCTCTCTGTGGAAAACACTATGCAAATTACTATTAAAAGCCCAAACAGGACTCCTTGGGCCAGCAAGGGAGTCAGCTAGCTGTTGTGGTCATGTTGGGATCCTCTGTGGGACAGCTGGCAAAATGATCCCGTGAGATTTCTTGTCTGTCCTTGTTGGTTACCCCATGGACAGCCAAGATGGAGCCTTCTCTTTGGTTCTAAAGGCAAAGCTCCTGTCTTAAATTGCCCAAAACATTGGCAACACCCCACAACTCATCTGACTCCTCATGGAGTCTTGCACCAGATAAGCAGAAGTCCTCTGATGAGGATGTTGAACACAGACATGGGCACTCTGCGCTAGGGAGGAGTGACGTACAGTGCACAGATGCTGTTCGTGACATTCCTTGACCAGGGAAAGGTTCAGTGCTTCTGGAATGAGGCCCCACGTACGTGATGCCAAAGCTATCTCAGCCCTGGAACAAGGAATCCAAACTTCAATGACTGTTTGCTCGTTCATTCACCCTTAATTAGTGGGTATCCACTAAAGCCGTAATGTGTGGTAACTCATTGACCCAACATGAAAGGGAACAAATTGGGTTAATTGAGAGACAGCGCTGCAAGGCCTGTGCTGTCTGCAGGAGCCAGGGCTCCTGCTTCCCCAGGCAGCAGCATCTCCCAAAGGACTGCTGGGTTATCACTGAGCTGATCCAGGCACCTTCTGGCAATAGCAGCAGCCAACAGCCCCTTGCACTGGCAGGCTCCAGCTGCGTTGTCTTCCCTAATGTTCTTCCTTTGCCCTCCCACACCCAGCTCAGATGCACAGCAGCTCCCACTGCCTGCCTGTGTCAAAGACCCTCAGGTACAAGCAACAGATGTTCCTGTTCCTCCCTCAAGACTGCCTTTTCCCTCTCATTCTTCATCGCCTCTCCGTCATTCCCAGGGTTTGGGAAGTGAGGAGGGCAGAGCGAAGGGATTGCTTTGCAGCTTGCATGAGGCCAGAGCAGCTGTCTTTTTATCTCCCAGGCTTAGAGGATTTGTCCCCATATCCTGCTTCCAGCTGCCTAGCTGTCAGTTCTGCTTGGCTCTCGTTGCTGTTTACTGTGAGTTTTGGTGGAGAAAGCTGTCTCCTCAACTCCTTTTCCTGACAACAGGCAGAGCCCTCTGAGTTCAGGAAGGTCTGGAGAGATTCCTTGTCTCTGCTTGTTGCTGATCCCACAGACAGCCAAGATCATGGAATCATAGAATCATTAGGGACTGGAAGGGACCTTGAAAGATCATCTAGTCCAATCCCCCTGCAACAGGAGGATCACCTAGACCAAGTTAGAGACTTTTCTTTGGTTTTAAAAGAAAAGATTCCTTCTTTATTTCCTTTTAATTGCCAACCATGTGAAAAGAAAGAGCTAATAAAATAAAAATGCAGCTTTATGAAAACATGCTGTTGCATTCAGCAGACTTTGGAATCTAAAATGATTGAAATGTAGGAGGTTGCTTTGACTCAGGTGCAGACCCTTGCCCTTCTTGAACTTCATGCAGTTTGCACAGCCCACTTCTGGAGCCTTGTAAGGTCCTTCTGGATGGCCTCCCTTCCCTCCAGGGTGTTGACTTGACCACACAGTTTTATGTTGTCAGCAGTGTAACTGTCCGTGTCGCCAACAGAGATGTTAAACAGCACTGGTCCGGGTCCCGACCCTCGAGGAACAGGGCTTGCATTCAGAATTCTTTGGCACATTCCAGATGTGAATCTGAAGCAGCAAGCAGGACAGGCTGTTGGTGTGAGGACACGGAGCGCTTTGCACAGTACAAACCCAGAGCCCAGCTGAACACACACTGAAGGGGCATAATTCCACCTTCACGCATCCAAAGGGTGTTTTTAACAGCTTCTTCCCTTAGTTACCACATGTGTCTAGCAGCTGGATGCTGAGGGGGGGGGAAACACAAACAGCGCAGAAAAGCCATAAGGGAGCACTCAAAGAGTATTTTCTAAGTGAAGAGCACAAACAGCATAACAAGCAGAAAGCACAGTTACTCTAATACAAATCCCTCTCTGGCACCACACGAAACCTCTATTAAAAGCTCCAGGTCTCCCAGTTTTTCCTCGTAAGGTAGGTGCTCCAGTCCCTTAATCATCCTCGTGGCTCACCGTAGGACTCTCTCAAGCAGAGCTCTGTCTCTCTTGAATTGAGGAGCCCAGACCTGGACACAACACCACAATATGTGGTGGGGGGAGTGAATTAAAATGCCTTGGTGCCTTTTTCCCCCAAATGGAGTCAGTTGTTTCACTGTCTGCAGATCCATCAGTGGGTTTGTTAAACCCTCCCTTTGTGTCTGACACTTGAGCTAAAAGCTCTCGGTTAAAATACAGTCAGGGTCTCTAACCCACGACATTAATGTTTTCAAGTTGGGAAGGATGGGGTCCAGGGTGGACCCACTACATTAATGGTGGCCCAGGTGGGACACATAGGGATCCAGAGATGGACCCACGACAGTTTAATGCCTGCACATCTACTAGTAACAGACCCAGCCATGGGACTGCCATTTCATTCCTGGTGAGGTGGTAGAATGAGCTGAGGAAAAGGCTGGGACTGATTTCCACCTTCCTTGTAGACCAGCAGCAGAACTGTTTCTTGAGGTGGTGGGAGTGTCGGTGTTTATGAAAGCTGTAATCATGGAGGTGATACCTAATCAAGGATTATTATCTGGGCTGGGAAGGGAATTGAATGAGGTCAGTGAGAAACAACCCAGTTGTCACCATTGGAATTAACTTTGAATCAAGGCGTCGCGTGTTGTTCAGTCGAAATTAAATTGAATTCAATTACAACAGGATGGGGATTTTAGGCAGAGAAAATGAGAAACCAGGGGCAGAGGTCAGTGAAAACACCTGGACAGGAAAACTTGATTATATCAGTACTAGGAAATCTAAGAGGGCTTCTCTGAAAACAAGAAAATGAATAAACAAACAGAAAATGAGGAAAGGATTTAGAGATAAATCACCTGTATAAAGTAAAGAGAAAGCTATGAAACCCTCTAGAAATACAGGTTCAAGAATAATGTCTGTTGTGGGTTTATTAACTGCAGTGTTTCATTTCTCTTTGTACTTCATGGTGCAGTAGAGTTAACAAAATAAAACATAAAGAGAGAACAGTAGTATAAATCAACAATCACCCTACAAGAGACTGGTTTGAGATTGGGCACCTCAAGGCAGTTAGACTTACGAGGACAGACTGAGGGAGCTGGGGTTGTTCAGCCTAGAGAAGAGAAGGCTTCAGGAGGACCTTGTAGCAGCCTTCCAGTACCTGAAGGGGCTACAGGAAAGCTGGAGAGGGACTTCTCACAAGGAACTCCGGTGCTAGGACAGTGGGGATGGGTTCAGACTGAAAGAGGGCAGATTAAGGTTGGATCTTAGGAAGAAATTCCTCCCTGTGTGTGTGCTGAGGCACTGGAACAGGTTACTCAATGAGATTGTAGATGCACCCTCCCTTCCAGTCCCTCACAGACTGGCCCTCCTGAGTCCCACAATCACCCCAGCTGTTTTCAGTGTTGTAATAATACAGGAGTGATGTCCTGATGAGCAACCAGAGGGTATAGATAGGGCACAGCAGCAGCTACCAGTTAGTCTGCTGGCCTGGGGAGACCTTTCAGCATCTTCAGGAGGGAGTGGAGGCAGCCACGTGAGTTTGGTCATTGGACCTTTTTTTTCCTTTTTGATGTCTTACCTGGGCAAGTGCTGGTGACTGAGGGGCTTTACTGGAGACTTTGTAAGGCCCAGTGAGGGAGGGTGTTTGAGTGGTGGTGAGAAGCGCTGTGTGATCTGTCTTGGCTAAGGTCAGACTGGCTGTAACAACAGTAGCAGTAAACTCAGGGGGAACCTCCCCCTGCCTCAAGTTCTTTCATGGAAGTGACTTTATCCCAAGAGTTGCCAAATACTCAGGATGGCCATAAAAACTAGAGGAGAACCTGCATTCAGCTGAGAAACCAGCACCGTGTAAAAGAAACCAGTAAAGTAGGAGCTTCCTCCTTGCCACGTTAACATCCACATGTCAAGCAGCTGATGAAACCCACCGCAGCAGGGTGGCTGCAGTCCTTTTGTGCGTGGAGTGCTGTCAGTGCACAGAGGGGAAGGCTGGCTGTGGCTGATGGCATTCGAATGCGGCTCTGGGCTCGATCCACAGCTCCCTGTAGACTTGTTTGTGCAGTGGAGTCACTGGTCCCTTCTGGTCTCTTTATGGTGCTGATTTACCCAGTGCCAGATGCATTGGGAACAGAAGGGTCGATATTCAGGGTAGAAATGTGCTGACTCCTGTAAGGAACTCGGGTACTGGGCTAGCAGAGACACTGCAGTGACTGCAAGAGAGGAGAAACAGAGGGTTAGTGTGCGTCGTGAGGGTTCTGCATGTTAGCCATGAGTGAGTCCAGCCCACCTGTTTGTTAGCCCAGAGTGGGTCCAGCTTCTGTGTTTGTTAACGCAGAGCCCGAGTCTGACCTTCCTGCCTGTTTTAGCCAAACCTTCAACCAGCTCACGTCCCGGTTTAGCCAAAGCTGGGACTTATTTGCCTCTTTAGCCAAGCCTAGGACTGTCCTGCCTGCTTGTTTGAACCAAGTTCTTTACCCCCCACCCCACCTCCCTGTTTAGACCAAGCCTTGGTCTTACCCTTCACTAAGCTCTTTTCCACTCGGCTCCGTGCAGAGCAAACAGTGGCCGCACTACTGGCCCCATAGCAAATGTGATTGCTGTACTATAGATTGTGTTTTGTAAACCCCCCCTACAGATGTGTCCTTGTTAAGAGCTAGGAAAACACTTTGTACTCTTCACATCTACCCATTTCTACCTGGTCTAGAAGAGCTCTGCTGGAGCTTGTTAGCCCTTTGCTGTCTGTTAAATCTCCATCTGTTCTCTTAGGATGGATCTATTGCTCGGATGTCTTCCCTGGGTGCAGCTTGGGCTTGTGATTTTGCACTTTCTGTGCTAATTAATTCCAAATCATGTAAGTTTGGGTTATTTGCAGCAAAAACCTTCCCTCAGTTTCTGAACAGCCTTTGTCCTGGTGCCCTCCCTCCTCACATAACCCATTTTTCAGATGAGCAGATATAGAAGCTACTGTGACCCTACTGTGCCCTGGTGCCTGTTTCTAATCTGGAACATTTCTGTGTCATCTCTGGCCAAGGTCAGTGTCTGGTGAGATGTGACAGCCTCAGCAGACTGTCATTTAAATCCTAGAATTCCCTGATCTGAAACCAGCTGCATCCTAAAGGGTCTTAGGAGAGGAATCTGAGCGCTGGGTTCTTGCTGAGGGGATCAAGGGCTAATCTTGCTGGGAAGAAAAGACAGGCTGTCTGATGTTCTGCAATCAGCACAATGAGCCATAAAACAGTTGACTGTGGGCTCACAGGACCTCTGTGACAGACATGCACCTGCTCTGAGAGCAGCAGCTCAAAGGCAGCTCCATGATCACTTCTCTTAGAAGTTGGGCTGCTGCCTTTCTTTAGGACTGGGTGTGAAGATCTGCACTTTCTCTAGCACCAGTCTGCTTGAGAGCAGAGGATCTGTCAAAGACGTCTGTCGTGAGTGTTTTGTCTTTGCCTCAGCTCTGGAGAAGAACTGTAAGAGTCCTGCAGACTCATTTTTGGGCCAAAATATCTGACAGGGTTTCTTTCAAAGATTGCTCTTCACAGGAGGCCACCTGTGCTAAGTCCTCAGGCTCAGTTCACGTTGATACAGATGCAGCCACAGTAGTGAAAGTTAGAGATTCCTGGAAAGACAGGAGTGTTCCTTGTTGTAAAACATGGGCTTTGGAATCCTGGTTCTACTGCGTGAAATCCAGAGGAGGTTAAATAGTGAAGCAACTGCATCTTGAGCTAAAATTAAACGTAGGATTTGTGTTGGCTTGGTTCCTCACAGACTTTTCAGGAAAACCTGCAGGGCAGTGTTTCTGTTTATCTCAAAAACAGCACCAGCCAACCCAAGACGGATCTTTCTCATGGAAAGGAAAAACACTGCTGAGCAAAGGTCACATTTGAATATGATTATTTTTTTCTTAAGGTGAAGGGATTAGAGGGAAAGTCTGATGAGAGAGTCTGAGAGTGTTTAGCCTGGATAAGAGACTCAGGGGGGGACCTTATCACTCTCTACAGTTGTAGAGAGGTTGTAGCAGAGTTGGTGTTGCTTTCTTCTGCCAAGTGACAAGAGGAGAAGGTTTTAGTTTGTGCCGTGACAGGTTTAGGTTGGGCTGGAGGAAAACTTTCTTCACTGAAAGAGTTGTGGAGTGTTGGAATGGGCTGCCCAGGGAGGTGATGGAGTCACCGTCTCTGCAGTTGTTAAAAGTCAGATGTGGTGCTTAAGGTCATGGTTTACTGGTGGTCTTGTCAGTGCTGGGGTAACGGTTACACTGGGTGATCCTGAAGGTCTCTAACAGCCTGAATGACTCTGATTCCTGCTCCATTCCCTGGTCCATGTGCTAAATCTGGTGTGACAGCTGCACCCCAGGTGTGGCTGTAGTGAATGAACCCACATGATCCACACAGCGCTGCTTTTTTGCTAGGCTGTGACCTGGTGTCCCTGAGCAATGCTCACGGAACACTTCTGGAGGTAGCCATACCTGGATTGGGTGGGAAACATGGAGTACAGGCAACTGTGCTGAGGCAGTCACTGAAATAGCTGATGTTTTGCTCAGTCTTGCAGCACCCAGAGGTTTTCCAGGCGTGTAAACCCTTGTCAAGGCTATCGGTACAATTGGCTTCATGAGTGCTGTAGAATCACAAGACATTAGGGGTTGGGAAGGACTTGGAAAGATCGAGTCCCATCCCCCGGCCACAGCAGGATCCCCTAGATCCAGTCACACAGGAACATGTCCAGGTGAGTTTTAAATGTCTCCAGAGAAGGAGACTCCACAACACCCCTGGGCAGCCCCTTCCAGTGCTCTGTCACCTTCCACCTACTAACCACCTCCATTCTGATCCACCTCAGGGTGCCTTTTGCCTTCTTGGCCACAAGGGCACATTGCTGGCTCCTGGACATCCTGCTGGCCACCAGGACCCCCAGGTCCCTTTCTCCTACACTGCTCTGACAGCTCAGTTCCCAACCTATACTGGTACGTGGGGTTGTTCCTGCCCAGATGCCAGACTCTACACTGCCCTTGTTAGAACAATTTAACACCTCAGGAACTGCTGTAGTTTGAAATAATCTATTGCTTAATTGAGATGTTGGCCTCTAAGATAACATCAGGTTTGAAGGGTGCAAGTAGATGTTACCTCAGCTCTATGAGTGCACTCCCTAACCCAGTTTCATGACGAGGAACTCGAGCAGAAGGTATGAGATTGATTTTTCAGTTGTCTAGCACCCTGCTGCAATTGCAGTGCCCGTGCTCTGTTTAGGTTAGCACACCCCACGACTCAGGAACTTGTTGGCTCCAGCTCCAAGTGCCTCTGACGGTATCGTGCTCAGGCTGGCACCGCCAGCTGTTCCAGAAACTGAACTCCACCAGTAGCCAACAGTGTAAGATGGTCCTGAGCAGCATGTTTGTCCTTCCTCCTCTGCTGAGTTGGGTTTGGCTGAATCACTGTGTGTGCTTGTGCAGATGGAGAGGAAACAGAGTCCTCTGCTGCTGTATGTGCCTGGTGCTGTTCTGCAGCTCGGAGAAGATGGCTTAATTGTGGCTGGCTGGGCATGGCCTTCCCCACGTTTAGTGTTTTGCCAGCTTGCAGGAAGGAGCCGCGGTTTCTTGCCAGATCAAACATCCCAGCAGAGTATCAGCTTCCCTAAACACAAATTGTGTCGTGTTGTCTTGGCCTCTAGCATTGCAGGAGTGTGTGCTCCTGCCATTTGGAGTGCTGGCCTCGGAACTGCCGTGCTGCGAGGTCTGGCTGGTGAGTTGCATTTTCTGTGATGAGCAGGACTGTAAGAACTCTGCCAGCCACAAGGGCTGTCAGCAGAGCCTGCAGTCCGCTGCTCTGCGTGTGATTTGTCACTCGCCCTGGTGTCACGGCATGGTTGTGGACTTTGTGTGGCAGCCCACAGCACCCTGGTGAAACTGGGCACTGAGGTGGATGAGCTGTGCTTGTGCCACACTGATGGCTGAGGTAACTGTCAGAAGGGACCTGGGGGTCCTGGAGGATGACCGTGAGCCAGCAATGGGCCCTTGTGGCCAAGAAGGCAAATGGCATCCTGGTTTTAAGCCCCTGGAGTGTATCTACCCTGCAGTCTGGATATGCAAGGGGCACTGGTTTCACATTAGAGAGGGGCAGATTGAAATGGGCTGTTAGGAAGAAGTTCTGTAGCAGGAGAGGGGTTGAGCACTGGAACAGATTGCTCAGGGAGGTAGCTGAGGCCCCATCCCTGGAGGTATTCAGGGGGAGGCCAGACAAGGCTCTGGGCAACCTGGTCTAGCTGAAGATGTCCCTGCTCACTGCAGGGGATGTTGGGCTGATGACCTTTGAAGGTCCTTCCAACCTGGGCCATTTTGTGACCCTGCCAAGAGAAGGTCTCAAAGGACTGTTACTGGTTTTGCTAAACATGACCAAATGAAACGGCCTTATTTTTGTTCTCCATCCCTCAAAGCTTTAATGTTTGAACATGGCAGTTCCAGCCCAGCTGACTGTCATGCTTTCCTGTGAGGTAGTTTTGCCAAAACACCAACAACAGCCTCAGTAGTTTATTGCTTGGACACAGCTGGTCTTTGCAAACCAACTGCAATGTGCAGAGGGGGAAAAAAACTCCCAGACACTCAGGACAATTAATTGTGAAGTGTTTCTGCACAAGGATGACACTGAAAAAAGATGCTGCTCTTCTTTTGAGTTGAGCAACCGCCTGGATTTACAGCCTTCAGCGACTGTTTCTCTTATTAGCATGTTTAAAAAATCCCAGTAAATTAAAAAAACCCCAGAACAAAGCCCAGAACATTTTGTAAGTCAGCAAAACCAGTCCAAAAATCTAATAAACTCTTATTTTAGTAGTTTTAACAACAGCAGAATGATTTGGGTCAGTCCTACAGTTTCACTAGAAACACAAAGGGCTGGTTTTTGTTGCCAAACTGCTTGTTCCTTCAAGTGGAAAGCAGCCTGATCCTGTTCAGCCAAGCTGGACTTGCATCTGAAGGGGGAAAAAAGAACACATCACACCTCACAGGGGTCCTCACACCCAGCCAAAATGTGTTTGCCCCCAGTACTTCCTCTTCTTGACCTTATTGTTGTCCTCCTTGAAAGCCCCAGGTCTCTCATCTGGGAATTGCATCGCCAGGCATTTCAGCATCACTGAAACAAAGCACAGAGAGACCTTTTCCAAGCTCTGTGGCTTGAGCTTTCTCTTCCAAAAGGTCTGCAGAACCCCTGTGGAACTGGAGCCTAGGAGACCCCTGCAGTGCACCTGGCTACTGAAGGCACCTAGGGTAGGCACTGAAGTCCTGGTGTGTTCACTACCATGTGGAAGGTTAGACAGTGCTTTTGCTGGCTTTCTTGCCTCACTGAGAAGTACTTCAGATCCTTCAGCAAGGGAGAGGTTACCTTCATGCTAAATTTAGCTCATCCAATCGCCTGTAGGGGGCTTTTTCCAATACATTACCACCACAGCCACAGCCACCAGACCAGGCTGCTACGTGGCCATCGCAGAGTTGCTCCAGTCTGATTTCAGTCGGGCAGTTCTCTTTGTGCTAGGTTACTCCTGCCAAACTTGATGCTGAGCTGTACAGGGGCAATTCCTCATTTTGAAGGCCTTTTTCACTAGACCCTCTGTTTCCACTCTTCCCTTCTTGGTTTTGATAGCCCCTTGAGCATATTGGCAGCTGGTGCAGAGCTGTGCTGACCAGGCATCCTCTCGTGTGCCCACGGGGGAAGTGGCATTAGCTTCCTAGGCACAGCTCAGCCTGGCTGATTAGGGCTGTTCCATGGACTGGAGGGCTGTTAATTGGTCATTTAAAATCAGAGCCTGCAGGGAGAAGGCTCAGTAACAGTGTGAGTTAGAACCAGAACCTTATCCTTCAGGTTTGAGGCTTTCTGCAACAAACTGGAACAGAATGACGAGTTATTTAAAAGATAAATATTTTAAATACGTGGAAAGGTCACTTGAAGGAATTTGACTGAACTGTTAAGCTGCCACTTCAGGGAATGGAGAGAAAATGACCTCCTTTGCTATGGAGACTGTGCTGAAGCATTGCCAAGCCTTGAAATATTCAGATGATTGGTCAGCTGCCAAAAGCTTGTTATTCATGAAATGCCTGGTGTATACAAGCTTGTAGAGCTATTACAGATCTTAATGAACTACAACAGAGACTTCTGCTTTACAAAAGGCAGGGGAAGCCGCTTGTCCTACCAGATCCTTTGGTTCAGGGACTAGAGAATCAAGTGTCTCCGTTTGGTTGGAGTCACTGGCTGACTCGGAGTGTTGCTGGGCACAGGGAGGTGTTTGCCATGCAGGCCAGCCCAGCCACATAACCCATGACATCACTCGATTGGATTTTGCAGGAGCTCTCGTGCCACTGGAGACATCCTCATGAAGGCCATTCTTTGGCTGCTCTGTTTGGAGTTTGTGATGAATGCAGCCCCAGCTGCAGTCAGTTCCCAGTCCCTGCTCTCCCGGGTTTGCACAGCTGACAGAGACTCCAAAGCACTTGGTTAGATGGACAGTTATTGCCTGCTGCTCTGCCTCTTGCTTCTGGTTTGCTCAGCTGAGTAGCTTACTGCTTCCCTAGCAGTCGCAAGGCAGGCACCAGTACTCAGCAACTTGCATTCTGGAACCTGGGCTCTGCTCTGGGTGCTACTGTTCACACACTGTGATCTGCAGAGTTAGGAGGCTGCTCTTACTGTTGGTCCATAACAGAATTGGAGAATGATGGAGGCTGGAAAAGCCCTCTGAGCTCATCCAGACCAGGACCTAACATCACCATAATCATCTAGACCAGGGCACTGAGGGCCACAGCCAGGCAGGCCTTCAACACCTCCAGGGATGGAGATTCCACCACTGCTCTGGGCAGTCCATGCCAGGCTCTGATCACCCTTTCCAGGAGGAAGGGCTTCCTAACATCCAACCTGACTCTCCCTTGGCAGCTTCAGGCCCTGCCCTCTCATACTGGTGCTGGTTGTCTGGGAAAAGAGCCTGACCCTCACCTGACTACAGCCTCCCTTCTTCTGTAGTAGAAGACTTAGAGATTTCTCTGTAAGAGAACCCATATGTCAGCTTGAGGCTTCTAGGGCTGAAGATGAACTTGACCAAATCACATCAGATGGGCTGATGATGGCTGTTGTATGGGGAGGTTCTTTTGTCTGTGGTGGAGAAAGAGGTCAGGATTCACAGAATTACAGAATGTCAGGGATTGGAAGAGACCTCAAAAGATCATCCAGTCCAATCCCCCTGGCACAGCAGGATCACCTAGTTCCAGTCGCACAGGAACACATCCAGGTGGGTTTAAATGTCTCCAGAGAAGGAGACTGCACAACCCCCCTGGGCAGCCCCTTCCAGCCCCTTCTGTCACCCTCATTGGTAAGAAGTTCCTTCTGAGATCGATGTGGAACCTCCTCTGTTCCAGCTCACACCCATTGCCCCTTGTCCTATCACTAGATGCCACTGAGCAGAGCCTGGCTCCATCCTGCTGACACCCACCCTTTCCATATTGATCAGCATGAATGAGGTCACCCCTCAGTCTCCTTTTCTCAAAGCTCTTCAGTTCCTCATGCACCATTATAATTTCTCATTGAATTAAATGTTCTTCTCAGCATGCTGCATGATTTTGTCTGCGAGGCTTCTAGCAAAATCAATAGGAACAACACTGCTCTTTATATAACTCAGTGGTTTCTAGGATGCTCTTTCACAAAAGGTTGGAGAAGAGAATATAAAAATTAATCAGAATTTATTGAATTGTGCTAGAGGACCAAAATACCACCAGAATGACTTTACAGTAGAGCCTGCTCAAGCCTGTTTCACCAAAGAAACAGCAGTTTGTAAGTGTCAGATTAATAGAATCACAGAATCATTCAGGTTGGAGAAGACCCCTGGGATCAGAGTCCAACCATCAACCGTACTCTACAAGTTCACTCCTAAACCAGATCCCCCAGCACCACATCTAAATAACTTTTAAACACATCCAGGAATGGGGACTCAACCACCACCCTGGGCAGCCCCTTCCAGTGCCTGACCACTCTCTGGAAAGAATTTCTTCCTGATGGCCAGTCTAACCTCCCCTGTTGAAGCTTGAAGCCCTTCCCACTGGTTCTGTCGCCAATGACCTGTGAGAGGAGACCAGCAACAACAGTGTCCTTTGAGAGCTGTAGAGAGTGATGAGGTCTTCCTTCAGCCTCCTCTTCCTCAAACTAAACAGCCCCAACTCTCTCAATCTCTCATCAGATTGATTCACCAGGCCCTTCCCCAGCTTCATTGCCCTCCTCTGCACTCACCCCAGCACCTCGATGTCTCCCTTGTACTGAGGAGCCCAAAACTGGATGCAAAATAAGCAAAAGATGAACATGCTCTGGAGATGTTCCAGTGAGCATCCCACAAGTGTTGTGTGCTGCACACTTGCTGTGTGAGTGTGTCAGAGGCTAAAAGCCCTTGTGGTGTTTTAAATACAACACTAGCCCATCACTGCCTCTGCTGACAGCACAGCTGGCTGCTCTGGGCTCTCACCGGATAGTCCAGCTGCTGGGTGGGAGCACGAGGAGCTGTTTCCATCTCAGGGTCGGTCTCTCTTTGCTGCCTGTCCTGCAGTAATATTTATCAGTGTTTATTTAGAGTAGGTCTGGAGCCTTGATGAAAGTCTTTGATGGAAGCAGAGGTTCACTCTGCCAAAGGGGTGCTGTGGTTCAATGCTGCACCAGCAGCCTCCACCTTACTGCACCTTCCAGCTGGTTCTTCAGCGGGTTCCCTCTGAAGGCAGCACCTGAAGCTGCTTTGAAAGCCTGATGTTAACTTTGGGTGCGAGCAGTCAGAGGTTAGACCCCAGACTCACCCTCTCTCACCCAGAGGTTTTGCTACGCTCCGGCTGACACCTAGTGGCAACTGTGGGACCGCTCTGAGCTCGGCTGGGCTACCTGGGGGTTCCTTACTGTGCTTAGGTGCATTTTGCGCTGCTTTTGCAAGCCCTAGCAAGAGGAAAAACGTGTGTGCCCAGTGCCAGGTTGGATGGGGCTCTGGGCAAACTGGTGTAGCAGGAGAGAGGTGTGTCTGCCCGTAGCTGGGGGCTTGGTATGAGATGATCTTCCAGGTCCTTTCCAGCCTGAAGGATTCTGTGATTGTATAAACATAGTAAATATACATATACGCTAGAATCATACCTTTGTTTCTGATTCTTTGTCTATTTAAATAAGATTTGTATGTTGGAGACCCCAGAGGTGAGGAACAGCACCCCAGGTGAGGTCTCTTTAGAGCAGAGGGGCAGAATTCCCTCCTGCCATCTGCTGGTGACACTTGTTGTGGTCCAGCCCAGGATGTGGTTGGCCCTCTGGGCTATCCTACACGTTTAAGATCAAAAAGCACTGGACCCTCTCCAGCAGTTCTATGTCCTCCTGGAACTGAGGGCCCCAGAACTGGACACAACATTCCAGATGTGGTCTCACCAGGGCAGAGAGTGGAGGTGGGAGGAGAGGAGGAGAACCTCTCTCCATCTACTAACCGTCCCCCTTCTAATCCACCCAGGATGCAGGTGCTGGGCTTTGCCCTCAGAAGGGCACAAGGAGCTAAAGGCTGGATCCCTGCATCTACACACTCAGAAGACCTTTGCACAGAGCAGGGGGCTCTGAACCACTGGAAGCTTTTGGAATCTGTGGGTCCTGCCAGTAGCATCTGAGCTGCTCAAAGAAAACCCAAGTCCTGAGGTGAATTTGAGTGTGAAGTAGCCTGGTCACCCTCCTAGAGATAGTAAATCTGCCCCTTCGTTGTTATAGAGAGAAACCAGTTATTTGAGGAGATTCAGTTAGGGCCTGGGAAGAAAAGAAATGAAGGGAGAGAGAACTAATCCCACTCATGGAAGTGTTTTGTTTGGCAGGTAGAGTTCAGTAAATACCCTTTAGCAGTTCTTTATCTGCAAGGTAATTACTCTCTGTTCTAAAAACTCATCTTAGTTTCTCAGGATTTCTCTATTTAAGGTTCCACTGCTGAGAGGAAAAAGTTGGTTAATTAAAAGCTACTTTTATTGTGACTCCAGTTCATAGAGGTCTGCAAAAACCATGTAGAAGCCACAGAGCAGGATGAGGTGTGTGCATGCTGCACAGGTACCTTGGGCTGGTATTGTTCTGCCACTGGAATGGGATGGCATGATGGGGAAGCCAAGTATCAGATCCAAGGAAAACTGAAAATGTAGGACTGCTGTCTGCCAGCCCGGTGGTGCAGTGAAGTCACTTCTATTTAACTACACACTGTAGTTACCTGTAACTGGGGCAACCAGCCACAACAACCAGAAATGGTTCCATTTAAGACTTTTGGAGCCAATTAGACTTTTGTGTTCAAGTCATACGGTCAGAACTTCAGTGCTGGTGGTAAATCAGACCTTAAAAGCTGTGGAGAAAGCAACCACCTCCTGACACAGGGCTGGAAGGGGCTGCCCAGGGGGGTTGTGGAGTCTCCTTCTCTGGAGATGTTTGAAACCCTCCTGGCCATGTTCCTGTGTGACTGGATCTAGGGGATCCTGCTGTGGGAGTGGGATTGGACTGGATGATCTTTCGAGGGCCCTTCCAGTCCCTAATGTTCTGTGATTCTGTGGCTAATGTGGTGAAGGATTTAAACATTTAAGTCTCTCTAATGTATTCTCCATTAATTTTTGTGGATTAAGTAAATCTCAGCGTTTATGCAGTCACAGAGTCTTTTTATCTCCTCTTTGGTACTTGGTAGCTAGAAAATAATTCCTTTAGTGTTTCCAGCTAAGTTTGGTCTGTTAACAAATTAAGGAATTCTAGTAAAACCTCTGCCTTGAGGTATTTTCTGGCCTCCCTTGATAAATATTTAGTGAGAATTGATGAATTAAGGGGCAAATATACCTGGAAATAGTTAACAGATATGAAAGGTACTAATTATAAGCCCATCTAAGGCAACAAGGTTTGGGCAGGGATGGTGGCAGTGGGTGAACCTGGGCTCTGTCTTGAGAGTACAGCCCTGTAGAGCAGTTGGTCAAAAGGAATGCAGAAAGGATGGGGGTTTATATGAGGATGTCCTGACAAGTATTTCAAGAAGCTGTTTTGGGATTCCCTTCATCTGCAGGATTCCTCCAGCCAAAATCTGGGATAAATGAGCACTACTGGTGTCAACATCAACAAATCTCTGCGTGTCAGCAGAATATGGGGAGGGTTGTAGTTCTGGGGGGAAGAGGCTCATCTGCCATGTAAGCAGGAGCATGGTCCCGCTGGTTTGGTCCCCCTGGTGAATGTGATGGTGGTTTGTGGGGGGAAATCAGCTGGGCTGCCCAGCCCCACTGCAGTTAGAGGTTATGAGTGGCACAGGACAGAGACTTCTCGGAAGTTGCTGGGTCTCCTTATATTGCTCTGCCAAATATACCTGATGGCTTCACATCCTGGGCTTCAAGGGAGCAGAGATGTTGCTCAGTAGTATTTAGGGACTAGAGAGAAAGTTGGATGAGGAGAGGCTGAGGGAGCTGTTTAGCCTGCAGAGGAGGAGACCCATGGGGGACCTTATTGCTCTCTACAACTCCCTGAAGGGAGCTTGTAGTCAGGTGGGGGTCAGGCTCTTCTCCCAGGCAGCCTATGCCAGGATGAGAGGGCAGGGCCTGAAGCTGCCAGAGGGTGGTTACGTTGGATGTTAGGAAGCCCTTCCTTCCAGAAAGGGTGATCAGAGCCAGGACTGGACTGCCCAGGGCAGTGAGGGAGTCCCCATCCCTGGAGGTGTTGAAGGACAGGCTGCCTGTGGCCCTTTAGTACCCTGGTGTGGCTGCTGTTCTGGGCTGGCTGAGCTCAGAGAGCTTTTCCAGCCTCAGTGATACTGTGAAACATACACAGATGCCTGTCCATCCATCCTGTGCTATTCAGTTGAGCTCCTAGATGGTGAATTGAGAAATAACATCTGAATTTACCGTGCTTCATCCCTGCTGTAAACAGCATTTTGCTGCCGTTGCTTCTGCCAGCAGCAGCATGAGACAAACGCTGACCCACCAGCTGGCCCTCTCTCAGATACACATGTTTTTATCAGTTTAAAAGCAGTGACTGGGAATCCATGCTTTCCAGGGTCAGAAAGGTCCTTTTTTTCTGGGGTTTGTTTCAGAATACACATTTCTTGTTGTAACCACATGTTCTTTGTGCTGCTTTGCCTCGCCACTCGGATCCTTCTGGCTCTTGTCTCTTGTTTACTGGAGTGAGTTGCCTAGACATCTTTGGAAGCCATTTGTGTCCTAGTGTAGTGCATTCCCTTGGGATGACATCCACTGCTGCCCAGAATCTCTGTGGGCTAATTGATGCTTAAAACTCTCCTTAATAGGGAATCCAGACATGGAATCCAGATGTGGAATCCAGACATGTGCTGGCATGGAGTATACTGGCTTTCTTCTTCCAGCTGACCTTCCTGCTTAGTCTAAGGCTGTGCTACATGGCTTCTGCTAAGGATGCCTTTCAAATAGTGGTGCCTTTGCCTGCCTGTAAAGCTAATGAACACTCTGCTTCTGCTGGATGGCACAAGCCCAAGTCCTTTGTGCAGTGGTAATAAGAAATATTCTTACTGTTGCTTCTCCCAAATTACTAATGATAGGACAAAGGGAAGTGGCCTCAAGTTGCATCAGGGGAGGTTTAGATTGCATCTTAGGAAGAAGTTCTTTGCTGAGAGAGAGATTTGGCCCTGGAACAGGCTGCCCAGGATGGTGGTAGTGTCCTTGTCCCTGGAGGTGTTTAAAAACCAAGTAGCTAGAGCACTTGAGGCTACAGTCTAGGAGTCATGGAGCTGTTGGGATGAGGGCTGGACTGGATGATGCTGAAGGTCCTTTCCAGCTGGGAAGAGTCGATGGTTTAAAGTCACTGTGCCTTTAAAGGGACAGGAGGGCAGTCAGGTTCAGTACAACAAGGAGAAGCAAACTGGGGATGATCTGTCTGAAATGACTCATGGCAAACCAGACCCAAGAACTGGACATTTGTGTTGCAGTTCCACACGGATTGTTGACACTGTAATGAATTGAGTCTGGCTGCTGTTTCATCCTGTAATGGAGAACTGTGTTTTCTGCTGGATTTCAGTTGTCTGGCATAGGCTTTGCTGCATGAAAATAAAGCAACAGCCTGGTGTGACTCAACGTGGGGTGAAGTGGCACAACTTACTAGCACAAATGATTTTCCATACCAAGGCTGTTCCCTCTGCCCAGTCTTGCCACTGGCATGGATACCAACACCCTTTCCCAGTTCTTTTGCTGATGGCTTTTCAACACTTTAACATAACACCCTTATTTATAAATGTCAGAGGTCTTTTCCAGCCTCAATGATTCTGTGATGTCTTTAAAAAATGACACACCTTGTGTGCTATTTAGCCTCACTGAATGATGATAAGCAGAACATGATAACAATCAGGATATGTTAGCAGGCAGTTAATTAGTAGTTGTAGGCACTATGCTGATGGATTCACAATGAAAGGAGGATTCGTGCTTCTTGCTGCAGCTGAAGCTCTGAAGCTTCTTTGCAAGGTACCCTTAGACACCCTGTGTGTTTGCTGAGTAGTCTCCCTGGAGTTCCAGCTGGGAGCTTCTCAACAGCTGGCAATGGGTGCATGTGTGCAGCCAGTACTCTGTAAGATATTTCACTGAATCCCAGAATGACTGAGGCTAGGAGAGCCCCCTGAGCTCATCCAGTTCAGCCCAGGACCTAACAGCAGACACTGGGCCACACCAGGGCACTAAGGGCCACAGGCACTCTGTCCTTAAACACCTCCAGGGATGGGGACTCCACCAGTGTCCTGGGCAGTCCATTCCAAGGTCTGATCACCCGTTCCATGAGGAAGGGCTTCCTAACATCCAACCTGATCCTCCCCGGGCAGCTTCAGTCCCTGCCCTCTTGTCCTGGTGCTGGTTGCCTGGGAGAAGAGCCCAACACCCACCTGACTACAACCTCCCTTGTAGAAAGGAAGTAGGGTGTGCCCCCCCCCCCGAGTCTTCT